>VYZV01002437.1:15099-34890 GCA_013401275.1 Pandion haliaetus | reverse complement strand
CAACCTGGCTTTTTTTTTTTTTTTTTTATCTCCACACTAGTCTGGTAAAAGTGGAAAGTGAGATGAAAGGAATATGAATTAATTTACTTTCAGACACAGGAAATGCTACTAAATTTGGATATGTGAAAATATTGAACTTTCACTGGGGAAAAAAAAAAATTATTTGAGGCCCTAGTGATCACACAGAGGATCCAGACAATTTGACAGGTATGAATTTATCTCACTTGTGAATGAATAACCTTTGGTAACTCACTTGAGACTTAAATATTCCGAACACATTTTCTCTGGAACACTTCAAAAGACACAGTTCATTTCTGTCTCTACCAAACAGCCCCTTTGGTTACTTTCAGTTTACTGAGTTTTTTGCTTTGCAAGTTTGGAAAATTAACATAATAAAAGCCTACCAGTGAGTTTCAGTCATGTAGGAATGAAACTAGATTAACTCTTTGATTATTCTAAAGTCTACACAATCTTTTTTTGTATCAGCTGAGAGAGGCTTCATTGATCTCTAAATCTTGCTTCAGCTGCACATGGAAATTCACCTCACCTTGAAAATACAGTCATACATTTTCAAAGCAGTGCTTCAATATATTCATAGAATCATAGAATCATTTATGTTGGAAAACACCTTTAAGATCATCAAGTCCAACCGTCAACCATGCCCACTAAACCATGTCATGAAGTGCCTTGTCTACATGCTTTTTGAATACCTCCAGGGATGGTGACTCAACCACTTCCCTGGGCAGCCTGTTCCAATGCCTGACAACCCTTTCAGTAAAGAAATTTTTTCCTAATATCCAATCTAAACCTCCCCTGCCGCAACTTGAGGCCATTTCCTCTTGTCCTATCACTGGTTACTTGATAGAAGAGACCAGCACCGACCTCACTACAACCTCCTCTCAGGTAGTTGTAGAGAGTGATAAGGTCTCCCCTCAGCCTCCTTTTGTCCAGAGAGAAAGTGAGTGACTTCAATGTAAGCCACGCTTTGTGCAGCTGAAAGGGGGACAAACGGTTATGGCTCAATGGGATAAAACCACTGCCTGGGGACTTGCCTCAAGGCGCACCAAGATGCACCTCCAAGAGAAGCTGCATACCCTCAAAGGAAGCAGAGATCTGGGAATATAAATGAGTGGAGGGCAGGGAGTGGACCCCAGCTGATGCTCAGAGATGTGCATGACTGGGTTATAAGTGATCACAGCTTTTGGAGTGTGATTTGTAGATGGGTGAAGTCCATTAAACTTGTAGATTAAGGTTACTTTGCTAATGGATTATCTCCCTTCAGTAGTCACTAACTATCAGCTGGCAACTGTGACACATACAGAGGGATTCAGTTTCTCATCTTGAACATACTCTTTGAAAATTAATGACAAAAATATATAAAAGAGCTAGGAAATTAAAGCTTGAAGAGATAAACAAAAAAGACAATAAATATGAAAGTCACTAGTGCTTTAAACTTTGATTTGCGTTTATCAAGGTTAAATGTTGCTAAACTTCTGATGCAATGCAAATTTCTAAATATTCTTGTGTAATATGTGGAAAAAAAAAATTATTCCAGAGTTTTCAGAAGGTTGAAAGAGTTACTCAAAATCTTTTATTGCTTCATAATCTTCTGCTGACCAGGCATATGGAACTGAGAAATCACAAGGTCACCAAATGGCTGGGGTTGGAAGGTACCTCTAGAGATTGTCTAGTCCAACCGCCTGCTCATGGCAGGGTCAGCTGGAGCAGGTTGCTCAGGGCTGTGTCCAGTCAGGTTTTCAGTGTCTCCAGGGATGGAGAAACCACAGCCTCTGTGGGAAACCGGCTCCGGTGTTTGATCACGCTCACAGTAAAAAAAGCTTTTCTAATGTTTGAGCAGAATTTCCTCCATTTCAGTTTGTGCCCTTTGCCTCTTGTCCTTTCACTGGATACCACTGGGAAGAGTCTGGCTCCATCTTCTTTACTCATCCCCATCAGGTATTTATTACACACATTGATAAGATCCCCCTGAGCCTTCTCTTCTCCACGTTGAACAGTCCCAGCTCTTTCAGCCTTTCATTGTATGTCAAATATGCCATAGATAGGAAGATAACTGACAACAGAACCCTGAGTATTCCTATGTTTAAAGAAAAAGGGAAAACCTGAAATTTCCCAGGTAAACTGAAGACCATTTAAAAGATTTTGGAGAAAGTATGTGATAGAAAGAAAAATATTCTAAGACTGATAATAAACTGAGTCAAATTTAGCCTTTTCAAAACTCAGAAATAATTTAACTTTGGCCTCTGTAAGAGATGGCCAGACTGGTCTCAAGAAAGATTTAGAGGGGTAGTCCTAAATTATTTTGAAAAATTAATACCCAACTACACTTGTCTTTCAGCCATAGAAGCCTCCCAAGCCTTCCCAAGTGAAATTGATATCACATATTCCCATCTCTGCACCCTCCTTTTCTTGCCCTCTTAGCTTTTGTGGTCTGTCCTGCATCCTCACACAACAGCACTAGACCCAGTATAGGCTCAGTTTCTTCAAACTGTACAGGAGAACAAGTCTGGGAGGAGTGACTTACTACTGCACACAGCAACAAGTCACATCGGCCCACTTGCTTCATGGTCATGATTTGTGTACGGGTCATTTGTTGCCCCAGCACATATGACATTTTGAGGTTATTTTCTCTCTGAAGAAGAACAAGCTGCTTGGCATATGTCAGGGGGTAAGACCGGGTGACTGACAAACACACAAGGGTTGCTTCTGGGTGGTAACTCAATAAAGTAGTATTATGTGGGCCAGACCATGGGACTCTCAGAAGAAAGAGATCTCCAAAAATCCCATAACTGAGTGTGATCAAGTCTGTCCCTGGTGTGCTAGTTTTGGCTGGGATAATTTCCTTCATAGTAGCTAGTATGGGGCAACGTTTTGGATTTGTGCTGAAAACATGTTGGATAACACAGGGGTGTTTTCATTGCTGCTGAGCAGTGCTTACACAGAGCCAAGCCCTTTTCTGCTTCTCCCCCCCCCCCGCCAGCAAGTAGGCTTTGGGGGCACAAGAAGTTGGGAGGTGACACAGCTGGGACAGCTGACCCCAACTGACCAAAGGGATATTCCAGACCATATGATGTCATGCTCAGCATATAAAGCTGGGGGAAGAAGAAGGAAGGGGGGGGGCGTTTGGAGTGATGGCATTTGTCTTCCCAAATCACCATTATGCGTGATGGAGCACTGATTTCCTGGAGATGGCTGAACACCTGACTGCCAATGGGAAATGGTGAATGAATTCCTTGTTTTGCTTTGGTTGTGTGTGTGGCTTTTGCTTTACCTATTAAACTGTCTTTATCTCAACCCATGAGTTTTCTCACTTTTACTTTTCTGATTGTGTCCCCCATCCCAGCTGGGGGTGAGTGAGTGAGCAGCTGTGTGGGGCTTAGTTGCCAGCTGGGGTTAAACCATGACACCTGGCTACAGGATTTTAAAACTCGTGGTTTTCATTTATATACTGAGTTCATCCTGAACAGCTAACAAGGAAGAATGCTTCTCTATCCTTATAATTCCTGTGATCACAGGATTATCATTTGTTCCCAGAGTTAGAAACACAGCCCAGGGCTGCTGCTCAGCTTTGGGTTCTAAAAATCTAAATTTTGGTTTCTAAATGCACACACCAATATGTGAGTTAGGTATCTAAGCTTCCATCTAGTCAATACAATTAATAGATTCTGGAGAGCTCTTAAAATCACCCTGAAGTGGCTAATGACATTTAGTCAGATGTGCATCCCTGTTACTTGTATTGACTAACATTCAGCTGACCGTAATGGGAACTTAGACACTTAGTTTACATATAGGTACTGACATTTAGACACTTAGATTAGGTTTTGCAGCCTGCACTGAATACCTCTTGGGGATGTTGATCCACCATGTTCATTGTTGTCTACTTCATGCTTTGGAAATGCACCAGTCTTGTAGGTTTCTTCCCATATGGTATTACCCACTTAGAGAATATACATGTTTTTCCCTCCCTATCTCCACGATTCCTCCTTTGTCTGCATCTGAAGAGATCTATTCTGTAGATCTGAAGGAAGTACACTGATGGCAGTTCTTTTTTATATACACTTATGAGACTAAGTGTAACAATTTATTCATTGTAATGGTGTCCTGATTAGGCAGCAATGGCCCAAGTAGAAAAGTTTTACTTCTGTGAGTGATATGCATCAGTGCTGATGTTCCTGTTGTCACCTGAGTAATACATCTGCTACATGTCTCACCTTCTTCTGAAACCACATTAATGAGACAAGTGTGAGCTAGGTGACTGATAATAGCTGATGCACGTGCTTCCCAGATCTGATGCTCTCCCTGCTTCATCTTTTCTTCCTTAAAGTACTAAAGCTAAAAAGAAAACGTGTCACTCATCTAAGAAGCATTATAGGCTTTCCTTGAAAACAATAGTGTAATTTAAATAGGTTAAATCAATAACAGAAATATATATCTTCAACTAGCATTATGACACAAATTTTTCGTATTCAGAGTGCATTGTAAAATAGCATACAATACCTTAACTAGTACAAAAAAATGACATATCAATCACTTTCATTGTGCTCCATCTTCTTATGACATTTCAGCTCTTTGTTTAGATAAGAAGCATTGTACACAACTCTGTAGAGCATTGTTTCTTCAGTCAATTCATCTCTAAAGCATTGTTATATTTAATAGGAGGATTTCTACTTGCAATACAATTACATTGTATGTACATAATTAGACTAACACTGCATTAGACATTGATTGACAAGACAAGATGGGATGAAATGTAACATGAATAGACTTCATGGTAAATACCAATGTTTGGTTTATATCTGTAAAGAGATTTTAAAACCTACCTTAGTTTAAAATGGTAATTGTTAATTATAGTAATTATAGTATTACACTACAACTGATTCACTAGCTGAACTGCATCCACAGCATGAAACTAGTATATCAAGATATGGAATTGCATAGCTTTCACAGGATACACTTATCTATTTATTTCTATGTTAAAGAGTTTTCCATAGAAACACTCATTCTCCAAATGCAACACATAATTTTAAAATGATATCTTACAGAAATATATATATAATTATTGAAAAGGGGAACTCCTGTGAACACTTTTAATGTCAAAAGAATGTCTTTTGGTTACTTTCTCTTAAACTCTCACAGCTCCATGAGCAGTCTGTTTAAAAAAGCCTAGAAGAATAGATGGTTGAAGATAACAAAATTCAGTATAATCAAGAGAGAAAGAAAGTCCCAGAGCAAAGTAGATCTCAAGGTATATCTGCATTTACACTTTTAATTAAAGTAATTATAAACTTTGCCTAGAACAGAAGTTTGTTCCTTGCCATACTAAAGTCTGGTCTGTAGCCTAGCATTGAATAGACTGAGGAACAAAGGTCTGTGTTATGAATATTCTATTAATTAGAAATGTTAGCTAGTAACATAGTAATGGTTTAAAAAAACTCAAATATAGATGAACTCCCATGAGAAAATGTTGCTGTTGTTAATGGCACGGTAGTGTAAGTGCAAACAATTGAGGTTAGATTTGCCACAGTGATATCAGAGAGTGAGGGACAAGGGATCTCGCATAGTCAGAAATGTGTCTATTTGCAGTTCTGTGGTTCCAAGTGACCACTGCAAACTTTGTTCTGGGCATTTTATAACTAGTGCAGCCGACGTTCATGTGCTTTCTCAGATATGTTACTTAATAAGTAGGCCCAGCAAGTTTTGCCTTTTTGGGTAGTTCTGAGTAGTGTCATATACCATGATCTGCATGCAATAAGTGTTAAAAAAATTCTTGAAATCAGCTGTTCAATTTTTTTGCAAAGTTGCTTTGATTAAAATAAAGTCTATGTTTCCACTGCTAGGTCAATTTTTTTTATGTTCCCTCAGGAAATGTTCTTCACTGTGAAAGGTTTCAGGAACATCAGTGGATCAGGGAACATTCCCAGCTCGAACTCCTCTTAAATTCCATCATATGTGTAGACCAGAAAAAAAAAGAACACTGTAGAAAGTGTATCTGAAGTAATTTCCAAGCTTCTGAGAACACAGCTGGGAATTAATCCATTCTTCCAAATCAATATAAAATGTTTGAAAGTGAGAGTACACGGTAATCAGTGGGAGCTGCCAAAACTAATTTGGGATCATAAGGGAGGAACATGTGAAAATGGTTACAAACATGAAAGATCAAATGTTTATCTAGTTTATTCTTTTTGTGGTGCTGCATTTGGAGCTAATAATTTTCAATATAATTATCTCATAGGAACGGTAGATACTAAGTAGTACACATGAAACATACGCATCTAGAAATAAAAAAAAAGTATACTCATGTTGACCTTGACTTTTAAGGTTAAAATGTGCCTCATAAGATACTTTCACTCACAAAATGATATTCTGGCAGATGACCTTGTAAATGTTTATGCATTTCCTTCCATTTTTTCATTTTAGAGTTGTCCTGATTAAGTGCACTAGAATCACTATATATTAATGTGACAGCTCAAATTACGGGTAGCTTGTAGAATAAAAAAAGAAGATAAATTGGATAAATGGGTTATACTGGGATAGGTAAATTAATTAAGTTTCTAGGGAAAAACAGAGTCTCTCTAATACTTAAATATCTGGAAGGTGATTATTTGTAAATAAATAATGCATGGAGAATACTTTTAATAAATGTAGTTGGCCAGATTTACTATTCTCTCTGCCAGCACGTATTTTGCAATAATTTCAGCAGAATGTTCCAATCTGACATCTAACCTAAATCTTCACCACTTTGTTCATCCTTCTCCTCCAGTTTTCTGAATACTTGTATTTGTGAGTTAGTGTCTAATAGTAATGACTGCTATAGGCCCTTTTGTATTTACAGGATAATTAAATATGGAAATAGAACCTTATTCACAATAATGCCAGAATGCCTCAATCTTGTTTTGGGATGGTTGTCCTGAAGGTGAAAAAGAAGCTTAATTTTATCAGCCTTTCTGTTCTTATTTTCTCACTTAAGATTTTTCAGTGCTACAGTATTAGACCAATTGTACGTACTTTTTTTTGTGATGTGGACATCTGTCCACCATGGCTGAAACTCCTGTAGTAGCCACTGCTGCCAACGCATAAGGATTTTCACTGATAACAGATATAGATAGATTTAAATACATGACCAATAGATGGAAGGTATATTATTGTTTTAACCTCCTAGCCTACTTGTCCTATTCCAGTTGAAGGTTTTATATTGTGACCAATCATTTAGAGTGTCAGACAGTCCTAACAAAATTTGGATTTACAGCTCAATTTTACCTAATCTGGCAAGATACTAAATGACTACATTGAGGTCTGATGTAAGAAAAATATCAGAGTGCCATATGAGGAAGGATCAGCCTGTAACTGGGGAGATTAAAACATTAGGTACCTAAATAAGTCGTGTTCCACTTAGTATAGTTGTGACTTCTTATTGTTAATATCTTTACTATGAATAGTTAAAATAATGTCAATAAAGATGGCTCTGTTTGCTAAGGTAGTGTCCTGGTTTTGGCTGGGATAGAATTAATTTTCTTCCTAGTAGTTGGTATAGTGCTGTATTTTGGATTTAGTTAAGAGTGTTGATAACACACTGATGTCTTAGTTGTTGCTAAGTACTGTTTAGACTAAGGCAAGGACTTCTCAGCTTCTGATGCCCAGCCAGCAAGAAGGCTGGAGGGGCACAAGAAGTTTGAAGGGGACACAGCCAGGACAGCTGACCCAAACTGGCCAAAGGGGTATTCCATACTATGTGACATCATGCCCAGTATATAAACTGGGGAGAGCTGGCCAGGTCCACTGCTTGGGAACTGCCTGGGCATCAGTCAGCGAGTGGTGGGCAATTGCATTGGACATAACTTGTTTTGTATATTCCAATCCTTTTATTATTATTATTGTCATATTATTATCATCATCACCATTATTTTCTTCTTTTTCTGTCCTATTAAACTGTTTTTATCTCAACCCACGAGTTTTACTTTTTTTTGATTCTGTCCCCCATCCTACTGGGTGAGGGAGTGAGCAAGCGGCTGCGTGGTGCTTAGTTGATGGCTGGGGTTAAGCCACGGCAGGTAGCATGCAGTTCTCACTAAGATTTAGTCATTTCTACACTTGGAATATTCTGAAACAAGGACCATGTTCCTGTCATGGCAAATTAGGTCAACATGGTGAAACACAGAGTCATGGGATGATGAAACATTAAAGAGTACATTATTAACTGATGTCTTTTTAATTTTATTTTTCTTCAGTGACATTTAACAAATTGAGTGTTAAATGCTGAGAGACACAAAAATGCTTTGTTAGATTACTAAAAAACAGGGAGAAAGAGTTCCCTCAGCTGGTGTGTAACGTAGTAATATAAAGCTGAGCTTAGTGATAGGTTTTGGAGGTGCTGTTTGAGGTCCCTCATCCCCCAGCATGTTAGACATTGTTGCTCCAAAGTGCATTCTACATGATTTATTAAGTTTCTTGTATACTTTTATTGAGTTACTTCAGGAATCTTTGATTGTGCCTTTGCCATATCCCGTGAAGACTTCTTAGAATCTCAAGACTCTGCAAAAAGAAATGCAGCCATTCTGAAATCCACATACCTCAGAAGGTGCTTCTCTGTCATCAGCACATATCAATGTCTTGAGTGAACAACAGTTTTCCCATGTTAAGTACAGTAAGAGAATTGGTAATGTTACCTAGAGCTAAACATTAACTGCCTACTTGCAAGAGTGATTGTCACATTCCAGACATAATGAGAGCAAGAAAAGTTAACATATTTCAGCCTTTCTTAGGTGCAAAACAGAAAGGACAAGATAAGTTTTTGCACGTAACAGCAAAGTTCTATAAAGTGACGATGAGGTTTGTGTGTAAACTTCTAGGGCTCCAGCCAGGGGTCTAACAGAACAGCCTGCAAACTCATGTTTCAAGAGCACACCTATTATATTTTAGACCAGCATTATATAATATATGTATTATTCAGTTCATGCCATCAGGTCATAAACTATGGCCATGCATGTTGTAGTGCACTGTGAATGCTTCATTAAACACAGTACAATGAAGTCATTCAAAGGATTATCACAAAATATAAATCATGCAGGCAGGATATGTCTTGCTTTCCTGCTAATACCAACAATATTTATAATTAGTATATTATTGACCATATAACATCTTTTTTATTAATAAAAGCAGATATACATAATTCTGAGACAAACTTGTTTTGGGGTTTGCTCACTTGGAAAGAAATGATGGAATTTGAAGTAGTAAATAGGTCTCCTAACTTCTGCTCTGGCTCCTCCTAACTAGATCACACTTTTGAATTATAATTTAGCTGTGTGACTAATGTCGTATCTGCAATACTAAACAAGACACTAGGGGCATGGAACAAGGGACTTGAAACTGTCTCAGGACTGTAATTGTTTACCTCTGTATGATTCAAACCTTGAAACAACCTTTTGCACCCCTGTGTATATTATACATT
The DNA here is from genome assembly GCA_013401275.1 of Pandion haliaetus. Taxonomy (NCBI): domain Eukaryota; kingdom Metazoa; phylum Chordata; class Aves; order Accipitriformes; family Pandionidae; genus Pandion; species Pandion haliaetus. The sequence goes on along the minus strand of VYZV01002437.1, from coordinate 25,427 downwards.
TGGGTATAGACCACTGGCTTTTCTTAAAGAGGTTGCTCTCTTTGTGAGTGGCAACTGTGGTGAAAGGAGTAAACATAATTTTTGATCCCTACAGCAATGAATACTTCAGGGATGTTTGTTTTTTTAAGACAAAATCCATTTACTATGAAATGTATAAATAACTCTTGAAGTATATTTTGAAAATTCTTTTATATAGAATAATCTGGCAATAAATTGGCCAGCAAATGAAGGAGATAAAACTGAAAAGAACTGTTGTACTTAGTGGTGACATCTTTTATATATGAGCATGAAGTGACTTGTAGTCCTCGTGACATATTATGTGAAGTGCGTAAGTTGTGTCTCCCTGTCCAACAATCCAGCTGTATGTGCTAGATTATTATTCTTGTATTTCTCTCCTTACCCCTGTACCAGTTCTTTTCCCCCTTCCTCTCACCTCATCAGAACAGGAGGTCCTAGCTCTGAGGTGTTGTGGTACTGCAGCTGCCTCCTGGAAACAGTAACCCATACAGTTCAGGAGTACGGCTTCAGGCAGCAAGGCTCAAAGAACCTGGCATAACTTGCTTGTTCATGATGCAGGAGTTTGAGAAATATTAAGTATGGAAACATCAGGGTGGAAATGCACCAATGTATACTGGGGACTGTCTGCCTGCAAAACAACTTTGCAGAAAAGGACCTGGGGCTCCTGGTGGACACCAAGCTGAACATGAAGCAGCAATGTGCCCTTGCCACAAAGAAGGCAAGTGGTATCGTGGATTGCATTAGGAGGTTGCTGGCAGGTCAAGGGAGATGATCCTTCCCCTCTACTCAGCACTGATGAGGCCACTCCTGAAGTACTGTGTCCAGTTCTAGGCTCTTCAGTACAAGACACTCTAGACAAAGTCCAGCAAAGGGCCATGAAGATGGTGAAGGGACTGGAGCATGTCTCCTATGAGGAAAGGCTGAGAGAACTGGAACTGTTCAGCATGGAGAAGAGAAGGCTTAGGGGGATCCCATCCATGTGTATACATACTTGAAGGAAGGGTGCAAAGAAGACAGAGCCAGGCTCTTTTCAGTGGTGCCCAGTGACAGGACCAGAGGCAATAAGCACGAACTGAAACACAGGAGGTTCTGGGTGAACATCAGGAAACACTTTTTTTACTGTGAGGGTGACAGAGCACTGGCACAGGTTGCCCAGAGGGGCTGTGGAATCTCCCTCCCTGAAGATACTCAAAAGCCATCTGGACATGGTCCTGGGCAACTGGCTCTAGGTGGCCCTGCTTGAGTTGGACCAGGTAACTTCCAGAGGTCGCCTCCAACCTCAACCATTTTGTGACTCCTTGAAAGGCTGAGGGGCATGTGGCACTTGGGATTAAAATCTTTATTTGGGGATGGAGGGTTAGAGAATGGTGATGCCAGGAACATCATGCTGGGGACTTGGCTTAGGGAATGAATTTGGAGGACAGTGGCCTTACATGACTTTGCAATTCAGTTCAGAAAAGAGTTTGGTGATGTCTGCTGTGCTTAGATTGATCTTTTGTGTGGTGGGGAATATATTTATTTTTGCCAGAGGAAGCAACTCATTGCTGATTTCACACATGCTGGAAAGGAGTTTTAACTTAGGGGCCCTTGTGTAAAAGAGCCATCACCCTTACCACCTTCTCTTGAAGTGTTTCCTCTGCCTCATCCCCTCACACAGAAGGGGATAAGTATCTCTACCTCCTGGGCACATGATTTTGAAGTACAGAAGGCATCTTCAGTGCCTTCTGATTGCAAAGTAAGTTGCTAAACTGTGGCCAGAAATGTAATTCAATATGTATTTCCTCTTTAGCAACAGCTAAAGCTTTATCGTGGCTAGAATAAAGAGGCTTCCTGCAGAACTTGCTGGCTGCTGTGAGGCAGCTATGTGCTCCCACTGATTTATACTGTTATTCCCACTGAGTCTTGGCCATCTAATCCAGGACCTTGATAGCAGAAAGGAAGTCAAGCAGCTTAAAACTTTAGGCATTACAAATCCCAGCACAGCAGCACCCAATTCATTTCATATATCTTGCCCTTAGTGTCTAACACATACATTTTATCAGCAGCTTGTAGGGCATGCAGTCAGACAATTTCCATTATGGTCAGTGAAATAGCATGGTTAAAATCCTGTGCAATGCTTTATAAATTTAAATTTAAGCATAAATGTTCTGTAACAAGATTATTGTATCTGATCTGATGGTTGGGGAAAGCTCACTTATTTTGTATTGTCAGCACTTGGAGCAGTCATTGATGTATTAAGCTCTTACACAAGTCATGGCATCTTACTTGAACCAACGTGCAGTCACAGGGGATTTCAGTTGAAAGAGTAGATGCAAGATACACATTTATAACAGTGAGGGCAATCAGCTTTGCAATGGATTAGTGAAGAATATGGTAAATTCCACATCACTTGGAGTCCTTTTATCAATGTCAGATGTCTTTCTAAAAGAAACAACCTATTTCAATAACACTTTATTGGGTTATATGCACAAATAAGGAGAAGAAATCTACAGTTTTCATGCAGCGAATTGGTTTAGATTAGCACAGTTTCCACTTCTGTTTCTAGCTATTTATGCTAAGTAATGTTATGAGGAAAAAACCCAGTTGAGGCAGTGGTACAAACTGCTAGATTGTTTCCCTCAAAACCACTAAACCAGGAAGTGAGCTATGGCAGTGTTGGCCTGAAATTGCAGCTTTAACAATGGTACCACCCGTAGAAAATCCACTTTAAATCCAGGCCACATTCTGAAAGGCCTGACTCCATGGGTATACTCAAAACTTTTTCCTCACAGAAAAATTTGTTTATATATTTTAAAAACATTGTCATCTCTGCATGCATGTGATGGATCTAGCACTTACCTACACACAGGATAGAATTTTCTGAAGCAAATCCCTTTTGTCAAAATGGGCTTTGCAAGCATAAACTCTATTACTTACATGTGTGAATGCTTATGCCTACATACTTGAAAGCCCCTTTCAAAATTTAGTCTATTAAGTAAACGCGCAAATTAGCAAGACTAGTATGGTTCTCCAGCTGAAAGCTTTCCTTTAAAATAAATGTGATCTTTTACTAGAAGTAAATGGAAACACTTAAAGAAGTGGGTTGATAAACAGTATTGAGTTGGGGTAGATTTGTAGCAATTGATGTTTTGACAAAATTGGAGATGCTGAAGCAGGCATTTTAGCTTGACTTAGCTGAAATAAATTGCAGTAGTCCAACCTAGACATGACAAAGGTATGAATCAACTTCTCCATCTTCTTCAGGCAGAGATCTCAGGCTTGTACTGTACCTGTGATGGTGAAAAGGGGTTTGAATATTACATGAAGATGGCTGTCAAAACGTAGCTCTTAATTCAATATCACATCAAGGGTTTTCATGCTGACAGAGAGAATATGAGATTGCTGGTCCCAGAAAAATAACATAGAGAAATAACTCTGCTCTTTGTGTTCCTTGCAACAATTAACAAAATGCTGACTTCATTTATATTGTGATTTGTTAAAAAAAGACACTGGAAATACCTGAGGTTTTTTGAAGCAATGTATTAAAATGTGTACTAATTTAGATATAGAAGTCATGCCTACATCTTACTTTTAAAATGAAAATATTCAATTTAGAAAAGATTGAAGAATCTACCTGTTAAGAACTTTACTGCAAAATTCAGGTTTCAGATATTGAAGTCCACTGTTGCTTCTAATACTATATTGTATTCCCAAAAAAGACATAATTCTTGTTTTTTGTTTTGCTCATTTTAGGTTGGAGTCATGACTTCTGTTAAATGAACTGAAAATGAACAGAAGTACAGGGCCTGGCTATATTAGCTACTGCTAGTTTTAACAGCCCGGGATAAGAAAATTTCATATTTGGGCAGGCATAAATCTTGGATGACCTTTAGGTATTAGAAAAAGTGTAGTAAAGACCTTAATCCACCACAGCTAGGAAAGGTTTAGTACTGTGACGGGTTTTAGATCTTGCATTTGCTGTTATGAAGCCAAGATGCACATTAAAAACTACCTGAAAATTGCCACTACTTTCAGTAGAATTTGTTCTTCCCCTGTTCTGCAGTTACCTTGTGCTGATTCTGTCCTTAAGATTGCATCCCAGTGAATCTACAGCTTATTCTGGGGCATAGCAGTCATTTCTCCATTGTTGCTCCTTCTTGTTGCTATATTAAGTCATACATGCATGACATCTAGGATATTGTAGACTGGCCAGAAGGTTGCCTGATGGCAGTTCTAGTGAAAAATATTGCATAGAGGAAAATGGTTGGGTGGTTTGTTTGTTTGTTTGTTTGAAGACAGAGAAAAGAAGACTACTGGGTGGTTATGTCTATCATAATTGTTTGCCAATATATAAGATTACTGTGAAGAGCTCTCCTTGCTCTTTGACCAGGTGAAGATGGGTATCAGGAAAAAGCTTTCCAGCTCTAAGGATAATGAAAGTATGTGGAACAGACTACATACAGGCTCTCTGCAATCCCCTTACCTGAATATTTTCAAAAATAAATTAAACAGACTTCTGGTAAGTATGGTCTTGACCTGGTCTCAGAGGAAAAGAAAGGACTAGAAGAATTCCTAACTCCTTCCTGTCCTGTATTTAATCATATTTTCCAGTTCAGGCTAAGTTTCACTGGATACCACTGGGAAGCAACTGCCTCTATCTTCATTAGTTGCCCCCATCAAGTATTTATTATACACACTGATAAGGCCCTCCTGAGCCTTCTCCTCTCCAGGCTGAATGGTCCTAGCTCTCTCAGCGTGTGTATCAGTTTCTCCAATCCCTTAATCACCTTTGTGGTCCTTTGCTGGACTTGCTGCATTAAGTCCATGTCTGTCTTATACTGGAGAGCCCAGAACTGGACCCATCACTACAGATGTTTCTCACTAGGGCTGAACTGAAGGAAATAACCACATGCCTCAACCTGCTGGCACCACTCTTCCTCCTGCAGCGCCAGGATACTTGGTCTTTGCTGCGAAGGCATATTGCTGGCTAATAGTCAACCTGTGCCCACAAAGACCTCCAGATCCTTCTCTGCCAAGCTGCTTTCAAGCTGGTAGCCAATGTTACTCCTGGTGCAAGGTGCTATTCCTCCCCAGTGCAAGAGTTTGCATTTCCTTTTGTCGAATTTCTTGCAATCCCTGTTAGCAAAGTTTATTACGTGTTAATAATGATTAAGCTTATGTACCTAATCCAACTGTTGATACATCACATTTTACTTGTATACTGCTGAGTGTTGTATCAGTCAGTACCTAGTAAATATCACTTTATTTTTGCCATGTGTTTTCTTTATATAGTTAGGTTAATAAAAATTAATCAGTAAAGCTGGGATGCTTCTCATTTAACTGTTTCAAGTTAGCTATACAGTCCAATTTTCAAGCTTAATTATAAACTTAGGTAAGTCTAACTTAGGAAGTATTAGGGAAAAAGAAGGTCTCCAAAGCAGGTTTCTTTCCACCCGTAGAAATAGATCTAAAACACATGTGCTGAATCACCATCTGAAAATCCTATTGCTCTTGACTGACTACAGATGGAACCTGCATGAGCAGTTTAGATTTGTCAACTAGAGAGAGATGAGAAGCAGTCACCCTAAATGAGGGGATCTGGGGATATATTGTCATTCTTATCTAACATGGGTAAAAAACATGTGAATTTACCCATTAGATAATGGCTCTGTATGCAACACTAAATATTTCCCAGCCTTCACACCATAAAGTGCTTTAAAAGTAATAATGAAATAAAATGTTATAAAAATTTATTTTACAAGTATTGATGAAATGTCCCTAAATTTTAAATGCTTGGAATTATTCAGCAGTGCCTTTCACTAAGTTTTAAATGCTCTAAAACAAAATTTCATGATTTTGTCTGGCCTTACACACTAAAATATGCTCTCTTCAAGTTATCATCTAAATTATCATCCATACTGGTTCCAAAGATTGATCCATTTCTACCCTACAAGAAGGTAATAAAGAATCAAGTTACATCTGTTTTGATTTCCCTGTAATGAAACAGCCAATTGCCCCATGTCAGAAAAGATGTACTGTAGGTATTCTTCTGGGATTTTACCTGGCTTTTGCCAGTCAATAAAGAAATAAGTTCTAACATTTCATTTATAAAACATGAATTCCACTGGGTTAGAGGCTTCAGGAATGATAATAGGTTTTTACTCTTATACACAGAATATTTTAGCAAAATTTTTTTGCTATGTACCATTAAGAAAACAAAAAATACCATTCTTTGTGATTTTTGGACTGGTATACTTGTTTTACAATGCAACAAGATAGTTTTCTGCAGTGTATGGCTTACAAATGCTGAATTGAATTTATGAGGGAAGAGTTAAATAAAATTACTGTAAGAAGAAGCCTCGCAAGTGAGATGAAGGATACCCCAATTTGCAGTAGGGGTTTTTTGAATGTATAAATTACCATATTGTAACAAATTTCTCAAGGTACAATTTTTATTCTTCAATTATTTATCTTGCATGAATACTTCAGCATTTGATTTGACTCAGCTTTTGCCTTGTATTTATCTGTTGCCTTAGTTGTCTCAGTTTTATAAATTTGACTGCACCATTCCTCATCCAAATCGTGCTTTTGATCAGAGGTAGTTCCATTCAGTATTTGGATGGAAAAGATAAGAAAAAATTACTTCCTCTGTTTGGAAAGATAGTACAGCAACTTTCCTGGAAAGAATACTTTTGTCTGTAGACAACGTTCATTGCTCAAAAATCACATCAGATCAGAAGAGTTAAAATTATATTAATCCTAGCAGCGGCACATGCTTTAAACTGAACCATTAAAGGGTTCTGTTTATCTACTCCCTCTACACCTGCTGCTCAACCCAGTGCTTTCCTTGGCCCTTATATTCCCTGGTTCCCTCTAAATTTCTAACTCTCTCTTATCTTAGTACCCTGAGTGTCCCCATGCCAACAGGATATCTCCCAGATATCCCTGCCTTCTTCCATGTCAATGCTTGTCACCTTCTTCACTCTTGCAAAACCCCAGAGACACTATTCTCCTACTTTCTCCAATTCCCTCTCTGGTCTGCAAACTGGACAGGAACACGTGCTCTTTTGCCAGATGACATGAGGTACATAAATGCTGATTTACAGGGAGGCCCATCTAGTCTGTTCCTCTGCCTGTTTCTTGGCTCCCGGCTGCCACATGGACCAAAAAACCTGTTCTGCCCCTTGACAGGCCAGAAAAAAAGGCTGGTGCTCTATGGCAGTCTCAATCTGTTTGCAGAAATGTGCTGCTGTGCTTGTCGGAGTCTTGATTCCCTGATCATGCTGGCATTTTTTTTTCTCTGAGAGAGCAATGAATCCCCTTTCTCTGTTCCTGGGGACCAAGAAGCAGAAAGGTGCTGGCATGTTTCAGTCAGAATACAGCCTAGGGTACTTATTTCTGAATTTCCTCATTTCAGCATGGTCTGTGTCACTCACAGGCTGTATATTAATGTCTTGGCTCTAGCTGACAGGAATCCAGGTAGGTTAATTAAACAAACATTTTCATACTACGGGTTACAAGACCTTTCAGGTTCACAGAGAACATACAAATTATATCATCCTCTGGGATAATACATCATGCTTCTTTGCCTCTGTGACTACCTTTATGTATGGCCCCAGTCTGGATTTTTAATACTTTTGGAGGTTCTTGCTGATCAAACAATGTTCATGAAGTACTTTGACAATTTTTATCTCAGCCTTTCAAAAACAATTTGTAGTTTTTACATAACTTAATCTCTGACCTAACCTCTGTATCTTTACCCAAGGCATGAAAAGGTATCACCACCCAAGTAAGAGCAGTTCAGAATAAATCCCCTAGTAGTTAAAAAGAAAATAACTTCTTAGTTGCTCTTCTGTATGCAGTATTCTCTCTTTGCAATCTTTTTTTTTTAATAAAAACAGATGATGTCTAAATAGATGAAGCAAATATAATCTGCATCTGAATGACATTCAACATTATACCAACTCAGTGCACCACTCTTATTAGCTCTTTTCAAGGAGGTTTGAAGTGACAAGTTTAAAAAATTACCAAGAACAATGCTCCAGAAATTCAGATGTGAGGGATGAGCTCTGAACTACCACACTGGCATTGCAAATCTCTTCACTTCATGTGTTCCTTCTTGCCTAACGTGACATCACACTCACTGAGAAATAAACTCTTCTTTTTCTTTCAAATTCTGACACAATCACAATGCCAGGGTTGGAAGGTGAAGCTTTTGAGGAGCACCATAATTTACCATTGTGCCAATTCTGTGCTCTAAATTAAGGGTTACAGTGACAGTAACTATCGAGAAAATTAGGATGATAACATGGGAAGTCTTTTTTCTACTATGGCAGAGTATTAAAATTTCTCACTACAAGTATTCAGCATTAATAGATAAGTTCCTAGCATGAAAGTGGATGCAGAAAGTGAAGGAGCTTGTTAGAACATGAATTAATCTTTATGCTGCAATGGACAAAGACAGTGCTATATTATGAGTTTGGGTGGAAATTTTCAGGTTGATTTTCTTTCAGGTTCATGGTTACATACTATAGATTCACAGATTATGTGTGTTATACATTATGATTTCCTTGAGTCACATATTATCAGGATAATGAAGGGCCTTTGGATTTAATTTCAGCCAAATTCAGCCTTGTTTCTCCAAAAAGGATTTGCTTCTTTACATATCATATGAAGGAAAAATTGCTCTGAAACAGTGAGTTGCTGTACTTACATCTGTATGTCTGTCATATGTCGGCCAGTCAGTCACTTTTGCAATGCTGCCTTGGGTGGGACTCCTTCTCTGAAGGGGGAAGGACGTCTCTTGAAGCAGACCCAAGCATCAAAATGAGGGAATGTAAAACAGATATTTGGTAAGTGTAAAGTAAAATTTAATTTCCAATGTTTTTTCTTTAATGAAGCATTATAGTTCTGTTATTGAAATATATTACATTAGCATAAAGACACACTTTTAAATGAGAAAATCAGTATTAGCAATCATATCTACTCTCCATAAGAGTTTATTTACATGGTGTAGACAATGCAGACAAAACCAGTTGTAAATAAATATTATTTTGTTACATTGCTAAATTTATCTTTTTTTATTTCCAGACCATTAAGGCTGTCTTTGAGCTTAGTATCCTTGAATGAAACCTTTATAAATTGCTTCAGCTGGCAGCCAAGTGATTTCCTTGTTTTTGAATTATTGTGCTATATACTGCAACAGAATTTCTGGGCTGGCTGAATCTTTGTGTGTGGCTCCTCCTAGACAGGTAGGGTTCCAAACTCAGTAGACAAACCTGTGAAGATTTTGTTATGTGGTTTCATATGTTTCCTGCTTTACAAAGGTGGACATTATTATTAGCAGCACCAGGAGGGGAAGGTGCTTTCTGTCATAAATAGATGTTTTTCAACATATATGGAACTCGTGGTATCTATATCCATGCTCCCAGTATTTTTTTTTGTTTTTCATTTCTGAGCTTCTGTAGCTCAGAAGTAAATTGTGAACTTACGTAGATAGTCAGACACATAAAATCTAGCCTTTGAAATCTGAGCAGCTCTCTCCTGGCTTCTTTTTTTCACCAGTTAAGATAAACACTTACTTCCAGAGGACCCTGTTTTAGCCATAGGAGAGGAAGGATGGAAACCACTCCAGTAAGAAACTGAAGTGAGATCTTACAATGACTAGCTGTGATGGTTTCAACAATAGTTCTCATAGGAATTGTGCAAATGGAGTTTTTCAATCCCACATCCTTTCCTGTTGCTCACAACTGTGAATAACATCTTAGTTTTATGGATTTCACAAAAAATCAAGCAGGATTTCCTTTTACTGCAAGTAAAAGCTGCTTTTTATTCTCCCTGCCCCATTTTTGGGCACTTTCTTTTCTGGAAGATTAATAGCAATATGTGGCACCTCCCCATTGTTGCTGATACACCTCACCATTTGACTCATTTTTTCATTACTAGAATCACTACTAATGTGATTTCACTAGTTTCAGAAATGTTAACCTATTCCCAAAGCTATCAATAGCAAGAGCAATATAAACTCTGTAATTAGAGTTTAGTTTTGCATTATCTGTTGTATCTTTTCCTTCTGATCCTTGTTTTGCATCCTTATTAAAGCTGAACATGTCCCATTACTTAACCATATACAAGATACTTATCAGAATAATAAAGTGTTCTACACCCAACATAGTTTGTACTGTAGTTTGTACTGCAGCTTTAGTTTGTACTTCTGCTGTAACAATTACTTATTTTATGTTTTGCCATAAGAGTGTTATACTGCTCCTATACACACCGTAATTGTAAAACATACTGTGCTTCTGCATTCATTTAAAGAGCAACTACTTAAT
>VYZV01002435.1:257726-273718 GCA_013401275.1 Pandion haliaetus | reverse complement strand
CAACAGGTGGCTGCAAAACTTGCCTGCAGTTACATTCTTGCCAAAGGTGCACTGTTTAGCCAGCTCAGCCTTGTGTTTTACTCTAATAAAATAATATATAACAAGGTAACATGCTAAAAAGCTTAGGACTACACCTGCACTACAGAAATACGATTATTTAATAACATGACACAGTCATTTGAGACTGACAGATTTTTTTACAAAGCATTAATTTCTTACATATCATTCAGTCAGAGGATATTTTATTTTAATTTGAAACTTTAGAAGCCCTGTTGAACAAGTCACAACTGCTAAAAACGGAAAAATTTAAGACAAGCACGCAATAGTTATTCAAAAGGCAAGCAATTTTTCAGAGAGCATTCTTTGAAGTGGCTTTTGCTAATCTATCTTTCCATAAGTTGTGCATTTAGTTGCTTGGCCATTTTAAAAAAAAAAAAAAATATTTTTAAAAAGACTTTTTTTCTTTTATAAATACTAGGAGAAGAACAAAAGACTGTAAAGATAGCCTGACAAGTAAGAAATCATGACATCGATGAGGCAACAATTAGCAGCCTCTCCAGGAGACATGAAACTAGCAAAAGGGCCTCATATTTCTAGACAGTGAATCTGCCATTGTACATTTACTTACTCTTTAAGATACTCCTTACATTATAAGAAGAGTCATTAGGAAGAGCTATAGCGAAAGCTTCCACTGCTTCTCAACAGAAAACATCTTAAAAATCCCAACCTTGTCTACTTCTGTTACTTTTAAAGCTTTGTTCAACTTTTATTTTTCAGACTAATCTTTTATTCTGGGCATCTGCCACAATCTGTTTTGAAAGAAATAATTGGTAAAGTGGGCCAAGATAGAACATGAAAGTTTTCTCATAAGTTCTTAAAACAGTTTTAAAGTTTCTATCCTTTGGACTATGACTTGAATTTTGACAAAAAAGTCAAAGATACTTTATAAACATGCCATTTCCAATCATCATTAAAATCTATCCACACTCTGACCAAGCTATAAGCCTCTGAAAACTGAACATCATCCTCAGCATAAATGTGATGACAACTGCTAGTTCTCTGAAGATTTATGCTTTCATTGGGTATTGGTCCTTCGCGTTTGTCATATACTAACAAAGGAGTAAGCATCACACCCACAAAGCATAACCTGCACCAGAAATACAAGTACTAAGAATTTAATTTAAACTGGGTTCCAGGAGCCATTATAATACTAGCCCAAGAAACTAAGAGCTGTGAAACTTGTCTTTACTCTTAATACATTGCCTAACTGCAGTCAGACAGTGTAGAAGAGGAAGAAATAGGATCCAATGAGAAAAGTAAAAGAAGTTGTGTACAATTACTCGGTGGGGTTAGGCAGAGGCCCACACCGAAGCCTGGAATATCTTGGGAGAAAGAAAAAAAACCAACAGATCTCTGTGTGTACAGACACAAGGTTTGGATACACAGTTGTAAGTCACGGAGAACTAGAATTGACCACCGGGCATGAGTAATAAAGAAGATGAGAATATAATCAGAGTGTGCAAATGCAAACATTTCAAGACAGCAGAGAGTTCAGCATTAGCTATGTTAAATTAAATTCACTGGAGGACATCCAGAAAAGGAGATGGGAGTGAGAGTGAGAGAATAAGACTTTTAAATAATCTGTTTATATTCCTCTAAAGCCATGAGCAATAGATCATAGAGTGAACAAAACTTACTGAATTATTATCATAAACTGTAACCTAACATCTTCAAAAAACAAAGTCTGTGGGACCACACTTAAGCAAAAGGGGAATAATGGATTTTAGTCAACACAAAAAACCCCAGCAAGTTAAAGCTCAGAAATACATGGGATCAGTCACAAAAGGAGAAAAGGAGGAATTTTAGGAAGGGTTTCAGTGGAAAAAAAGGTTGGCAATTCTGCAAAAAAACATGCTAAAGGAGTGACCTAAGAGACTTTATAAGAACCAGACTAAGACAAAAATCAAAACAGCCAAATGAGTAACATTAAGGAACAAGCAAGCACCAGAGCTGGATGCAGCAGAGAGGAAGGACAGTCTGGTGGCAGACAAACCTAGCTCTGACCAGGACAGGGTTACAGAAGCTTTGTTGATGGCAGTTTCAGTTGAGTGAAAAGGACACCAGCCAAACTGGAGGCAATCCAAAATTGAACTGGAGGCACATCTGATGAACTCAGAGATGAAGGAAGAATATGGGACTGGCTGTGCTCCCAGTTTTGGAGTAAGGTCAAAGATGATCTATCTCCTAATTCTAGATGGGTGAAATTTAAGTATTACTTAAGGGTAGTCAAATTCCTCTGTCTTTGAAATCAATGGTTAGATCAACATTAAAATCCTGTTCTAATGAAGAAAAAACAAAAAAAAGAAAAAAAGAAAACATAAATAAGAAAAAAAGCAAAGTACAGACACGAAGAGAGATGCAAGAGGGGACACGAGTCACTGATCTTACATGTCCTTTTTTAAGTAATATACAGCATCACCGTAAGTTTTTGCACACTATTTGTTAATGGATTCATTTCTTTACATAACTATTAGCGTTCATTTTCTGTAAAATATTTTATTTACTCACTAAGAAGCATAATCATCTAGGAGAAGCCCAATTTTGAAGTTCTCAGCTACTAGAGTTTATATTGCAATTTATAAACATTTTCACCCTTGTAGAACACGTAATGAATAAACAGGTAGGTGGTCCTGTACTGTGGTCACCAAGGCTGAAACAGAAACATAGTCCCAAACTCAATAGCAGCAGCTCACACCTTTGTGCCATGTGAAGTTCAGTTGTTGAGATACTAGTGTTCAAGACAGATGTACGCTCCTTTGAAGTAGGATGCACTACTAGTTGCACACACATACACAGGGCTTTACACCACTGATGACATTGTATTACAGAAGCATGATTTATTTAGGGGACTTATATAGAAAAACAGTAAGGGAGCATTTGCATCTTACTGATAGTCCAATTCAAATTAAGATCACCGCTAAGCCAGAAACATCTTAAATTGCTGACTGTTCACATGGCACTAGGCTAGGCTACTGTTTCTTTTCAGAAGGTCCATCCTGTTGGATGTGGTCAATGAAAGATAACTAGAATAATTCTCTTACTCAGACAAAGCATGGTATACCAGTTAACAAAAGACCCCCTTCTGCTTCTTCCCACACTTTTAATTTGATAAAACCTTGTCCTGGTTTTGGCTGGGATAGAGTTAATTGTCTTCCTAGTAGCTGGCATAGTGCTATGGTTTTGAGTTAGGTATGAGAAGAATGTTGATAACACACTGATGTTGTCAGTAGTTGCTAAGTACTGTTTAGTCTAAAGTCAAGGAGTTTTCAGCTTCTGATGCCCAGCCAGCAAGAAGGCTGGAGGGGCACAAGAAGTTGGGAGGGGACACAGCCAGGGCACCTGACCCAAACCAGCCAAAGGGGTATTCCATGCCCAGTATATAAACTAGGGGGAGTTGGCCTGGGGGGATCGCTGCTCGGGAACTAACTGGGCTTCGGTCAGTGAGTGGTTAGCAACTGCATTGTGTGTCACTTGTTTTGTATATTCCAATCCTTTTATTATTATTGTCATTTTATTATTGTTATTATTATCATTAATNGGCGGGGCCTGAGTGAGCAGCTGCATGGTGCTTAGTTACCAGCTAGGGTTAAACCACTACAAACCTGTTTATAAGTGAGGAGAAACTTTTCTATAAAGAATATTGTATTCAATACTATAAAGAAGAAGCAATTAGCTGAATATATGGTAAAACTAGGAGAACTGAAAACATTGCCAGACTGTTTCAAACAACCTGAAGAATAAGAAATGTGTCTTTTCCAGTAACTTTATTGAGCATATTTAGCCATAAACACTTTCAGATAGTGTGTGATTTTAAGTTGCCTGAATAACCTTAGTTTTATAGTCATAATCCATTTTTCAATTCATTTCAAAGAACAAATTGAAAATGTTTTAAACTTTTTAAAAAAAAAAAAAAAACAAAAAAACCCATAAAGGTTGAATATTGTTAGAGGCACCATAGAATGATTTTGTGGATAAGCTAGGTTATCTAGGAAAACTTGTTTGTATTCAGAATTCATTGGACAAATTTATTTTACCCATCTTCCCGTCACCAGTTATATTAAACTATTCTTCAGGAAAGATGAGAAAGATATAAAGAGTTAAAAAGACTCATGTTCTCTCATATCTATGTAAATAATTTTTTTAGTATTTCTATCCAAACTTCAGCTTAATGTGTAGGATAGGGATGATCTTAACTATACCAATAAGGTATTTAATAGATTAGTTAGTATTTGTACGTTATTTTGAAGTTAATTAGTGAAGAGAAAAACCCTGATTATCTTCAGTCACATAAGCCAGCACAAAGAAGTGTCAAAGATAAAATGGCAAAGATCATAAAAATAAGTTCACTGTAAAACTTCATGGATTGTACAGTTTCACACAATAGAAAGACATCCTAATGTTGAATTCATTATCCAAGAGGAAGGAAAAGTATGTTAGGCGACGTCTACACTGCAGTTTTGTAACAGTATGCAAACACCACCAATAACAGCACTCTGGCCAGATAGCCTAAAGGCACAGATAACACTGTAGCTGGAATGCCAGCAAATTTGCACTGGTCTGTGCACTATTTTTTTTTCAAAAGTCTTTTCAGGAGGAAAAAATTATCTAACATAGACATCCCGTTTGGGTTCTGTAACGTTTTGTGCGTGCTGTTTTCTGTTGTTCCTTTAATTTGTATTTTTAGTGAAGCAGCCACGGGTTTGAAATGTTGGTAGTCTATTATAGAGTGCTTTGATTCAAAGAAAAAGACTTAATGAGAACAACAGATAAAGAAGAGTATACCAGACTAATATATGAGTTAAAAAGTTAAGAGATCAAGTTATGGGAGAACCTTTTATAACTTATGCTTACCTGGATACAAAAGTGTACACACCAGAGCTCAGAAAAATAGCTGGCCACTCTCATAAGGGCAATTTTCATGAAAAGGGCTAACAGAATTCTCTCAGGACTGATAAGCCATTGATAAATCATGTCCCGCTTGGTAAAACAGACAAAAGATAACTTTTTCAGTACTTACATCAAACGTGGGTGTGCTTTGCTGGGCACTCTGATTACAGGGTTCTCTGAAGCAGTCAGTGAATGGAAGCAAAAGACCCATTGCAATAATGCGAGAACATAGTTTTTCTGCTTCTTCTTGTGGTGCATTTTCCTGCTGGCTGAAGAGCTTTTCCAACAGGGTTCGTCCTGCCAAGGTGATGACATAGATCAATAAGAATTTGTAGCTATCTACGGGACACAAAGATTAAGGCAATACAACGTGTATTGAAAATCTCAACTCTTAAAAGTAAAAATATGAAATAAAAAAAGAATTATTGAGAAAAGTATCTGATAATGTCTTTAATATAAATTATTTCTATATAATAATTTGAACTGATCTTACTGATTAATCAGTAAATTCAAGAAAATATACATTGTGTTGGTTGCACTGTGGAGTAGGAACAAAAACCATGAGATGCTATTGTAGCATCAATTTCCTATTTATTTATATTATACAATTGTCCTGATGGGAAACCCAAGATATTACCAAGAAATGAAGTAACTTTTCCAAGGGTGTCACGCAAAGTTATTATAGAATCAAGTCTCCCAATTCTTGGAATAAGCCTTTGTTTTTTGAATCATAAAATTATGATAGTCTTCAAGAAATTGTGCTCTGTTTCTCTGGAGAAATTCTCAGTAAATGAATAACAACAAAAAAACCCCCCCTGATAACTAATCTGTTTAAAATTGTATTTAATACAGTTCCAGAGAAGCAGAGTGCTCCAAAATAAAATGCAGTGCCACAAGAAGCAATTCAGAGAAGTAAAACTTCTGAAGAGTGAGAAGAGACTTATTCCTACTTGTCGTGGTTTCGGTTTCAGCACCCATAACACTACTTACTATAGGGCCAGCTTTCACAATCAAAGTATTTTCTTTGTTATCTCACCAGAGCATGAAAGGAGGGCATTTGTTATAAAGTATATTACAGGAGACAATGCTAGAGGTTTGAAAGACCGTTATGCTGTGTGCAGTTAGCCAGAGACTACAAAAATGAGTTATATACTCAGGCTGTAGTAAAATCTACATTGTAAGAATATTAAATTGCTTGATTAAGCTCTAAAACGTCAAAAGATGCCAAAGTTAAGATTTTCAGGATATAAATAAAGAGGTGAAATAGATCTACTGGAAGAGAAAAGGCAGACAGGGTAATAAAGTTAATTTCATGTTTTAGTGTGAACTAGCTGTGAATATAATTTGTACCTAAATCAGTTTCTATAGTCTGTTTTTCCACCCACCCACTGGAAGCCAAAGGTATTTTCCAGAAAAAATATACTGCATTAAGAAAGCATTTTAGTGTCATTTCAATTAATAATACTAATACTAATAATACTTCTGGGTTTTACATACAAATGCAAGATTTCTGGTTGAATGTTGATTTTATTCAAAATGTAAAATTTCCCAGGCTTTCTGAACATACTAAAAAGGTTTTTCTTTTAAACATCTGGATGCGATTTAAAAAGGATATTGTCAGTGACATTCAGCCCAAAGTTTCTGTATTATTTTAACTTCATGTGGCAATACAGCCTAAAATAAACAATACATTAAAATATTAGAGGTTATTTCTAAGATTTTCCTCTCCACATCTAAAAATATGATAATTCTGAATTATAAATCCAAGTTTCCCAGCTTTTTATTAGACACAATACAATACATTCAAGGGGATAAGCTAGGGGATAAACTTGTAAGATACACAAGTTTTGTTATGTTTGCTCATTAATTTGCCTCTGTTCCTTGGTTCTACCACCTATAAGGTGATGCTAACAAAATTGTTTATTCAGCATATCCTATTTAGCTAAAGATACAGTTCAGTTTTTAAATCTTCAAAGTCATTAATTAATTGAAGACGGGCTTTCTTACTGCCTGATATGCACTGTGATTTTTAACAACAATTTACCCACGATTGCAGCAATGTACAGCAATCCCCTACATGAAGAAAGGCAACAGTATGAAACCATGGAAGCAAAGTGCAAATAGGGAGTTATCTGCTTGCTGACAGATGTTTTTGTGATTTGTTTTAGTAATTTTTCTTTGGCATTGTAGTTGCAATGCTTAGTGATGTTGTAAAAGACCACTAAAAAAAACCCCCTAGCTACTGCCCTCTTACTATGATAAATGGATTCTCCTAGCTATAAATATTGAGGTTAAGCTATATAAGTTTTAGAAAAAAAGTAAGAGTACAAGACTGGCATCACACTGGCACCAGAGCACTAATAGGTAGCACTTCTGTGAGCATTGTTGGGGCAAAGCACATCATATTACCATAGTATCACTTTATATGACTAAGTAAGTTCAACAACATGCAAAGTTGTCTAGTTAAATGAAAGACTGCAAGTGATGAGGATGATAATAAAAAAAAACACCAGAGGAAGAGCACTTTGCACACATACACAAAATAGGACTATACAAGAAAACTTCACATTTCTTCGTGCTATATTAAATATTCAAATGTTATCCATGACTTTTGAATATCTGACTTATCTATTTTTTTTTTGTCTGGATGTTTCAACATTTAAATAATCCTGTCATGTTTACAGTCTTCTCCTGTACATCCAGAAGCAGAGTAGTCCCCTCCTTTCCTTCTCTCCCCGCCCCCCTACCCCAGCTTTTGTTTTAACCTAATTAACAGGGATAATAACTAAATGACAAAACAGGAAATGAAGCTTCTTTTTCCTTAATCCACCCACTCATTTGCTAATTTTTGTAGCACTTCTTAACAGTCTTGCTCAAGATCAAATACTTTGTTCAGAATCTTGCCATTTAGTTGCAGTTTAATTTTTACAGTGGTTATTAACTATCATTGCTTAGTGATTATTAACTATTGTCTAAACATAGTTTAGCATTCAGACAATATAGAGTAAGTATAAATGTAAAAAAGTCATTAATGAACTTAATTTCTTTTACTGTACTCTGCATTACTTATGTCATTTTGTCCCTCTGAACCTGAAACATTCTCTCCAGTGTATTAGTAGTCTCGGAATAAATAGGGTAGTAAAAATTATTTAATGATGTTAGCTAGTATTTTTTAACCCAAAAGAATCAATCATTTAACTCAAACTTTAGTACTATTAAGCTGTCCTTTGCATAACATATATCTTCAGTCAAAAAACTAAAGGTTCTCAACAAAAAGGTAATAATGTTTGGATAAAGCTGTGCTCTAATGCAACTTGTGTATTCTTTACAATTACTATGGAAACCAGAGGACAGACACAGAAATTTGAATTACAGAAATACATTTTGCCAGTTCTGTTAACACATTTTACTAAATGCAAGCTGAAAAAAAGCTCAATTTTCAATGCATAGAGAAATAGCTTCACTGCAAACAGCTGTGAAAAAAAATCTCTGTTTGAACAATAAATAGGTGATACGTTCAAAGCACTTACTGGGCAGTGTATTTAGAACAGCCTGTTAAGCCACTGAAGTGTTGTACCTAACCAGCTAGGGCTTATCATCAAATTGAATGGTCATTACATGTGTCAGAATCACCCATACCCCATCAAATGTAAACCCTAGCCAAAGTTATAAAAAGGACAATACATATTTTCCTTAAAGGGGACCAAGGAGGTAAACTCTACCAAAAGAAAGTGTGTCAATACTTGAGAACGTCACTCATTTCTGAGACAACACCATGCTGTGCTGTACCACCTGACAGATGGAGTAGCTGTGGCACTGTAGCTCCAGATAGGGCTGAAATTATTTTACATGGGAGAACAACATTTGAAAGCCACCACTTACCAAGAAGTAGTTCGTCCCTTGTTAGGGGCATCTATTTCTCTTTCACCTACTTTCAGGTAAAAGCCAGTTGTCACTACAGTAGAAACTTTCCAGCTCCAAAGTCCTCTGTGGCCTGGGGAGGCTGGTGCTGAGTCTGCCCCAACCTCGCTGCCCTCTGACCTTACCTGTGCCTGAACTGATGTCGAAGCAAGAGACATTCGTGAAGCAGCAGGGATCACGTTCACGATTTTGATTCAGGGCAAGATGAAGGTTATCTTTTTGTTTAGGTATAGCAAAATACCTCTTTACCACCGGACTCCACAGGCTTTTAACTATTTTTGTTTAGAACCAGAAATGGGTTGCCAGCACCCAATCTATTTACACTACACATTAAATTAAAATGACTTTGTGTCTATATGCTTGAAATTGACTGTACAATGTTAATCCCTGAATCTATTCGTTAAACAGCAGAACCAAAACCACAGCCATATTTAATGCATAGGCTAAATTCCAGTGAACTTCAACTGCAAGATTTAGAGCCACAATTTTTCACATTGGTTTATAAATAAAATGCAGCAACAACCACCTTTTTCCTCAGACACCATTAATCACCTCATATTCATAATTTACATGAGGTAATACTTTCAATAGGTGAAGAAGGTTGCAAATAACCTGGAATAATTAAATGATTAATGATTTCATAATTATTAAATGATCAGCTGATTTCTGTTACAGAGATTTAAATGTAATGGTAAAGCAATTTCTCTTGGTTGCCTTTACATGCCATGAAAATAGTAAAGAACAAAGATCTCTCAGATCTCTTTTTTTTCCCTAAAAGGTTAAGTTCCCATTTTTTATATTTTAAACAACTTTTCTTCCCAGAAATCCCAGGACATGAAGTTTCTGAAGCCTATTCTTACGTTTCCCCTAAGTATTAGTTTGGTGAGAGATGGGAGGCGTACTAAGTTTTGAATTAGAGAAGAACTGCAGCTAAGTTTCAGCCTTCGATCAAACCAGTATTCTGAGGATCTTGCCAAAATCCTTCACCAAATAAGATGACTATAAACTCATAAGTTAATTTTTAGGAGCTTACAATGACTTATTGAATCCCAGTAAGGGATTAAAAGACTTTTTTCTTTTCTTACAAAGTATTACACAATAATTATCTAAAAGAATGGCAACATGAAATTAAGTTTGGAAGTGTCAGGTACTCTGGCCTTCTGTGGATATTTAGTGATACTTTTGCTCAGGCTCAGCCTGGGTCTTCTGGCTCAGCTTCCAAATTCCATGTTCTCCACCTCCATGTCATCTGCTGCTTCCTCCCATTCCCATGTAGATGAAGCACTATGATCTTGTCACCTCCTATATGACATTACAGGTCTTCATCTCATCCCTATGGCTAAGACTTGAACCTGTAAGCTATTCGCTGCAGAATGAAAATTCACAAGTCCCAGTATGGTTTCCATTCATATTGCCTCTGTTTTTGAAAAATGCAGGTAATTGTATTCTCGAATGATCATTTTCAACTTTAGGTTTACTGCAACCAGATTTATTCAAAAGCAAGGTGAAGGGAGAAAGGAAGCCTACCCCCACCACAAGTAATTCTTATTTCATATAATAATGAAACATTGTAAAATATTAACTATATATATATATATATAATATACTATGCATATAATCATTTCATATAATAATCCCACTCAGTACTGGCCTGACACTGCCACAGATTCCTCCTTGGCCTCGAGAGGTGTCTGTGTATGTATTACACCTCCTTCCATATGGCAGCAACTGCTACAGACCTTGGCTGTCAGTACTGATAATCTGAACCACCTTGTCTGTCATGACCTGGACTATGAGTCACTTTTGATGGGAGACGTTGCCTATTTTAGAAGGAAGCATGTCTGGGCTTTCCATTACAATTACTTTATATTCCAGGGCAACCTTTTTTCTCCTCAAGCAGACACTAAAAATAAGGATGTACACTTTTCTGAAGTGCAGGTTTACCTTGATTGCCTATGGAATGATTGAATGTTGAAAGCACGTTCAGTACTGTCCGCAGACAAAAACAGGCAAATCCTGACCCAATGAATTCACATTATAGCTTGCTTCCTGTTCAGCCTGCTTAGAAGACCAACCTATCAAGGAGCAGCAGTGAGCAATAAAATCTTTAAGAACTACCAATACCATGAGCATATATTTGGTTTTGCTTGATCATTGAGGGGAGGGAGAGGGACAAATGGAAGACAGCAACAGGAGAAAACTACAGTAGTGACAGACATACTGAAAAACCCCCACACATGCATGCACTGAGGCACAGCACTGCACGACAGCAGAGATTGCAATGATGTTTCCCTGAGGATCATGCTGCTATAACCTCAAATTTATCTTTGAAGATGTGTCTCCTATCGTTTCTCCTATCCTTCTTACACTGCATTTGCAAAAGCATGGGAGCACAGCTGTCAGTGAGCACAAGTTGAGACTAATGGTCAAAATGAGATATACTCCAAAGGCTCTCCCTTCTGCCAGTCTCCTGCGATTCTCTCTTCTAACCACCAGAGCACTACACCACACTTTCACCATTAGCACAGCAGCTGCATGAGCAAATCTCAACCTATACAGACTAGAGGCAGGCTTTCCATTTTAATTTTTCCTAATGCAGTGAACAGCTTCAGTGTAATACCAGTTCTGAACACCCTACCGAGAGTCACGTCAAGGGTTAACAGTGACTCATGCACGTACTGCTTACGTCTTCAAAAGCTGAAATCGGCTTGCCTTCTTTTCCCCAGTTTACCATTTTTTTTTTTTCCACTTTAGTGAGATCAGAAATGCTCACACAGCAAAGATATTTCATAAGCTTTGAAGCCAGAAGTAGCATAAGCCTTGCTCTATTTTTGGGAGATAGTACAGGAAAAAAAAGGAAAAGGAAGAAGAGAAGGACAAAATGGTGAATTTCCATTTAGCATATGTGTTCTATTAGTCTTACAAAATATAAAAAGGCAATTGTAGTCGTCTTATGGTTTTTCATTTACAAAGGATTCTAATTACGAACATAGTTCTATAAATTAAAAACAAAAAAAACCAGAAAATAGGGAAAAATAAAAGCTGATTTCTCCAGCATTGAAAAGTTAGGAAATATGTAATTCAGCTATCCGCTGCCTCATATATCTCTAACTCATTCCTTCCTTCTGATTTTTTTTCTGTCTCTTTTTCCACATGTACTACCATCAAGGTCACAGCTAAGTCAGGTCTAAATCATCTGGCAAGGCACCTGAACTGTGCAGCACCAAACGTTCCCCACAATGCCAGAAAAGGACAAACATATCTGAGAGACAGACATACTGCAAAGATTTCCGTATTTGTAGATGAGCTAGTAATTGCAACTACGTGTAACTTATTAAATACTTTACAAGTTTTACTCATTCATCATATTCCCCCAAACTACACAGCAAAAGCTTGCTGAACTATTTCCTAGGGGCAAATCACACTTCATTTTCACCTTTCTGCTGTTTAATGTGCTTTCCTTAGTTTCAAATATACAAGGCACTGAGTGACTACTATTTCACATATAAAATTAATATTTCAGTGATCAAAAGTATTACATTTCTTTCATGTTTTCCTTTCATTTCTTAATCTTATCAAATTTCAAGATAGTTTTTCAGCTACCCTGTACCAGTCAGCCTAGACATAATGGGCAACACATGACTGCTGAGAAAGAAGAGATTTTCAAAGGTGCGTGTGGAACCTGGGGAATGAAAGAGAACTGGAAGTTGGTACTCTAGCCAACTCTTCGTCTCTTCAAATAACAAGACCAAGTCCTGCATAAATGCATATTAAATATACAATTGCACTAAAAAAAGTAACAGATTAATTTAGTCTCTTTCTTGCTTGAAGCCTGACCTGGGAGATTACGCCCAATATTCCAGGATTAGAGACTTTATTTATTGTTCTTTTTCACTGCAGTTTCTAATCCTCTGCTGATTTATATTGGGAAACTGTTCCAGATCTCTCATCCTGTGAGGTTGTTTTGGCTGCTTCATTTTTGGTTTTGTTTTGGTTTTTTTTTTCCTTTTTTAAAAGGGATTGAATTTTCATTGAGAGATACTTTCCTAAAACCACGTGACAGTTTTCTCACAGCCCAGTTATATAAAACATGGAAAACCCACCAAACAGGCCTGCACACACAACATAGTTTCATAACAAAAAGAAAAAAAAAATTGAATCCTTCCACTATGAACAAACACGAAGTAAGTCATAAGTCTAATTCCAAGCAACATAAACCCTAAAAATGACAAAACTTGTCAAGGTCTAGGGTTATGGTACAAATTTCTGTAATTCTGTCATAAAGATATTTCCTTTTGTTTTTATTAGTGTAATAGCTAATATCTGCATTCACTGCTTATACATATGTTTCTAAGGGAAAAAAAACCCAGAGGTTATATATTTATTCCTTTATATATTTCTATTGTATATTATCATATTATTTATAATATGTATTATATTGACGCATTCTTTAGTTATATAGTTATATCATAAATTTTAGTATTTAGAATACTACTAAAGTTAGGGATGTGTGGAAATGCCCAAGAGGATTGTCCTTGTTCTGTCTCTAGATTTCCTGGCTCTGTTCACATGTGTAGCATGAACTGAACCCACATACCATCTTAAATTCAGAAGTCAAAAGCAGAAAGTCTGTCTAAGCAAGAGAATTAGGAAAAAGACATACATAAACACTACCTCCCCCTGTGCCCCCAGTTTTCTATGCCTGTCTACACACAGTTCAATGTAATTTCAAAGTCAGAAATATATATTTATTAAATTCCACTGAAGAATGTATCAATTGATGAATTGATTACATTGATAGACCCTTCAAACAACTAGAATAAAACTACCAATTAATTTCACATCTGTCAGCGATTCCAGATCATACAAGAGAGCTTGAATAGCTTTATCGTTGAGATTTCAACTCACTCAGCTAGAACAAGCAGCCCATTACGCAGTTACAGAAGGAGAATCACATAACAGCTTCAAGTGCTCAAGACATCCCCAAAAAAGCCAGGGAACACATTTGTGTGTGCTCCCTTTTGGAAGCAAGGGCACAAGCTGCCACTCAAGAGAATCCTGCTGCTGCCCCCATAGCCACCACAGCACACAGGGCAAAAGAGGCACCTCATACAAATGCCACTGAAATGCTTCCAGGAATGCCCTGATGGAAAAAGCAGAGGTCTGGCAAAACTTTGACAATGGATTCCTCCCCCCCAAAAAAGACAAGAAACGACCCCAGATTTAATGAAGTAAAAAGCCACCCCAGAAAGTATATTACAAACAAACCCTTTTCAAAAACCGCACCTCATTCTTTATCCATAATGTCCCATGGTCGAACCAAGCAGCTGTATTTTAAAAAAGCTTGCGCCACTTGTGCTGGCTGGGACACATGGCAACACCACCAACTGCAGCATACCTGTTAACCATATGCCATACTTGCACAAATCATGCTGAAAAAAAGCTGAAGCAGTCAGGTCAAAAAATGATTAATGCAAACCTTGGTCCTGATGAATGAACTCATGATGCCAGCCCAGTTCCTAAGTTTGAAATTTGTATTATAATACAGAAAGACAAAAGTTTACTGAAAACTTCACTTGGTAATGAAACGGTCGGAAACAGGAATGTCAGGACAAAGGTCAGGACCCAGCTTTACTCTTGCATTAATTATGCAATAAACTTCCACAGCCTGACCAAGCCTATCACAACACTAGGTAGAAGCAGACCAAAATGAAGCTGTTCCTCTCTGGTGAAAGAGAAGTAACATGATGGTGTCCCTTATCAAAACCACTAGCCATTTTCTTCTTCAGGTAGGTGATTTTCAGTGTTGCCATTTTGTACAGAAACCTAGATGAATTCCTTCCTACCCCTCTTGCTTTCTCTAGAAAGCAGCTGTACATAAAAAGCTATCAATATAGTCTTATTGATCTTTGCTAAAACCATGCTGCATTTTGTTCCATTTTTCTTTACCTTTTTATCATATGCCCAATAACTAATTATATCTTGTAATTTCCTCTTTCAAGATTCATTCCAAGACCTTGCTTGATGCTGCAGTCAAAATAAGACTAAAATTGCCTGGATCATTTGCAATAACAACAATTTAACACTTTTTTAAAAAGCAAGTATTCTAACTTTCCTAGCACCAGAGCTTCAAAATATATTAAAATGTTTGTGATGGCCTGTGACAGTGCCTTCAGAGTTCTTGCAGATTGGCAAATCTTTTAAGTATTGTCCCCCTAACTTGAGCATTAAGCTCCTCGAAATTTTGCTTCCACAGTGACTAAGATTTTACACCTTTCTCCCACACTGAATTTTCTGATACATGACATATGTATAACATGAGAAGCTGAGACAAAGTATTAAACTATGTTTTTATCCCTACCTTTCACTATATGTATTTTTTTATATATATAATATATAGAGAGAAAGGTAAGAACATATCTTATATGTCACTAAATATCTTTCAGAAGCTGAAGTTTTTATATCCCCAACTATAATACAGCAGTGGTACACAATAAAAAATACCTTTCTAAAAAGATAAACAAGATGCACCCTCCCACAACATTATATGGCATGTCTCCTTTCACTTTGATTTCTCTTCAGGTTCTAATGCAGTATTATTGCAGATAACAGAATTATATTACTAAAGCTTTCCTAATTATAGCAGATTATGATAAAAGAGAATCTATATGTGTTTATCTACTGAATCTTTTGGGCACCATATGCATCTTTGGCAACTGTCATACTGTGTTTTCTAGGTGCTTAGGTTTCTCTCAGCAAGTATTTAATTCTGCCCATCTTTACCCTTTTAGTTTCTGTGGTGATTTGTGATGTGAAGGCGGTATTCTGTGCCAGGTTCTCACAGACTTCTGGAAAGCTACAATTCTGACTAACTCTTTAAATTAAGAAGCTCCTCTGATGTCTTTTTGGGCAGCTATTACTAACAGCGTCTTTTGTCAGTCCAAACTGATACACACTGTTCTTTACAACCCAACTTTGTAAAACTTCTTTATTCCCAATGGTTCTACATTTCATTTAACATTTAATGCAGTCTGGCCCATCTCTATCTTAGAAGTAAATCCAAGTATTTGCTCAAGCAGCCACAGGTCACAAAACAACTGAACTAGCAAGCCTCTGAAGTGGGA
>VYZV01002435.1:240347-253443 GCA_013401275.1 Pandion haliaetus | reverse complement strand
CTATAACGAATGTTATTTCTAAAAGCCTGATGGTAATCCCTGAATTGATGCATCTCATGCATGCAATTAAAATACAACATGTTTCAAAAGCAGTATTCAAATTACAAGGAAATTATTTCTGTAATTGTTGCTGTGCAGACTGGTTTAAATAAAGAGGTTTTTCTGCTCTTACAGCAATGATAGCCAGTCTGTGGGAATACCAATGTGAAGTTTAATTTCCCTTTTTTATGTACACTAGTTGTTGTTTTTATAGTCTTGATAATTTTCAGCTTCTAAATATATTTTTAAAAATAAGAACGATCAAAAAGAGACGAAGTGTCATCATACCATTTCCCATTCCCTCATTTCATGCTTTTCTGCATGAACTGAAAGGTATAATTGTCCTCTGGCTGTAAAGACAGCTGGTATGTACATGCAAATGAGGGTCACAATTTCCATAAGACACAGAACTACTGTTGCATTGGTCATTGGTCCCATCACAATAACAGTCTAAAGTATTGGTGGGAAAACACAATAAAACAAAAATTATTAATAAATAAACCAAAACCTTGTGAGGAAATGTGAAAAAGTCTGTTTCCTGAAAAACAGGTCTCTAAAAAGTAATTCCATGTTCTTGAAGTTTGCCACATGAATTTTATTTCCATCATAGCACCACCATAAAGAAGAAAGTCTAATTACTGATGATGCAATTTAAAGCTTTGCTCTCTGAGTTGTTTATAAGCTGGCAAATGTCAACAGAAAAAGAAGGTGCTTTTTATATTCTATAAATATGAAAGTAGTGATCACCTCAAATTGCAAAACTTTAGATAGGGATGTCTGAAATGAAATCTAAGAAAACAGGTGGAAGGGATTCAAAACACAAAAAAAAGATTCAGCTCACTTCACAGGGGGCTGGTCTCCTTCAGTGGGGGCTGGCTTTTTTTGTGTTAAAAATTTGAATTCTAATTTTTAAGACTGAAATTGGGGACTTTTGTTCAAGACTACTGAAGAATGAAAACATTCTTGTGATTTGAATCTAGAAAATAATGTTAATGCTTTACCTGAGTATTTCAAACTCCTGGATTTGGCTGCTGAGCAAAAAAGCCACTAATTTTAATTTCTGTTTCCAGACAGGTTCATTCACTGGTATTACTGTGACGTCAAGCAGAGTAGAATGTGCACAAAGATAGCAACTATGAATGCATATGATAGCAAGTTACATAATTTTTAAAATCTACAGTATAAAACAACATAGTCTTTTTATGCAAAACAGTTGTTGATGGCTTAACTATTTTCTTACGTGGGATTTTAAAATCATGTCATTGTTCCCTTCATAAAGCATACTATTTTGCTTAGTTTTTATGAAAGTACAAAAAAATTCTCACTGCACTTTTTGCAAATAGCTCGGGTACTTATATGGTTACTGTACTCATGCATCTAGAACAGACTTCTATTCAAAACAAACCTGATTACAGATTCAACTGTTCTAATCTTGTAATGGATGCTCGTAGGGCACGTTCTCTGAATTCTCTTAGTTCTACAATTTTCTTAAGTGAAAAATAAATGGAATATGTTGCTTAGTTTCCTCTATATACATACCTCCTATGTGGCAGAGGCCTTCTCTATTTGTGAAAACATTAGCTTTATATAGAAACTTCAGATGGGGGGAAAGAGAAGGGGTAAAAAAAACCCTCAAAGTGCAGGAAAATATAACCATCTATTCACACTATTTCATTTGTAAAATCTGTATTCCTATGCCTTTGTGAGAGGATGCAAGCTGCCTAACAAGCAAGGTAAAAGAATGCTTTCCTGAATGAGTCACCTTATGTAGCCTGAGCAGCAGCCTGCCACAGCTACCAAATTGTACTGCCCACAGTTTCCCTTCTCCATTTTATGCTGCCTTTTCAAGTCATTAACATTTTTTTCTTCTCTTTCCCCCTTCTGAAGGGGAAATTGGTTCCTTTCTGTAGTGCTGTCCATCTGTGCTTGCATGGCTTTTTCCTTTTTGCACTAAGCAAATCCTCATCGCTGCCTCAGTCTAACACCAGGTGCAGCTCTCAAATATTTACAGTACATCAGAAGAGTGCCTAGCACAAGAAAACCCCAAACAGGATCACAGTTACCAAAAGCTTCGCATCTGAAAGATCTATTTATGCAGAGAGCTGGTCTGCCTACAACAGTGCAGCTCTTAGCATTTTTCAACAAGAATAATTTAAGGCATCCAGCCTTTTCCTGAAGGATTTAGACAAAGGAGAAAAACAGAATGAAAAACTTCAGAGTTACACACTTCCTTCACTGGCAGTACTGCCAGGCTGACACTGAATAGGGAGGCTATGCTCATTAATGAAATGTGACTGTGTTTGTAAAATCAGACCTTCATTTTTAAAACTGTCAGCACAAGTAAAGACAATAGTACATGCAAAGGACTGAATTCAAGTATTTTAAATATATTCTCAAAGACTCTCTGGGAAAAAAACCTTAATGCATGTCACTCACCTGAAAAGACATTGGGAAACGTCTCTGTAGAAGCCTGCACCCCTGAGGACTTTCTTGAATGAGTCAAAGGCACTCTTTCTGCTTGCAATTTCTCTCTAAACCCCTTGTGCTCCAAGTAGCCTGCAGAGCCCACCTTCTGAGTTATCTCACATTTGTCATTAGACACCTCTTCTGTCCAGTCTGCGGAACGACTAAATAAACCTGCCAAACTAGCAGACCTCTGCTTCTTGATTGAGACTTTTTCTTTTTTGTGGAAGGACTCCTGCCTCCTTGTAAAAAGTGGGCTCTGGGATGGGGAAGGAGAAGGTGAATGGTTGGGAGAACTCAGTTGCCTAGTTGTGGTTTTGATGTAACAAGGATTAATTAGATAGGGCTTAAAGCATCGGGAACCAAGCATCGGACTGCCTGCTGTCCCCTCAGAGGACAAAATGCCATTTTTCATTTCTGTGGATAAACCTTTATGCAGGTCCTCTTGACTGGCTGACAGAGTGTGTTTCCCTTCCTGAGTCTCAGCAGCATGATCACGGCCTGCATCTGAAATACCATCTTCTGTTACCGAGCCCTGCAAATCAACAGCCTGCACTTCAGCAATTTTAGTCTCAGCATCTGCTACGGAGGTTGGAAAAGGTTGTGTGGAGCTGTGTGTCTGAGACCGGTTTTCTACTGCAGTTCTATTTAAATCATCTTCTAGTTCACTAGCTATAGCATCCGCTCCAGCAATGAGCTGTTCCTGCTCCTCAATCAATAGCTTACGTTCTTGTGTTTCAAAGCAGCTGTTACCAGGAGAGCCTGTGCCATTTACCGCTGCTTTCAGTTCATGTTCAGTTGCACAGGAGATGGGAATGTTTTCTGCAATTTCAGATATTGCTGGAAAACCCCCGTCACTGTCTGGGCTCCTCTCTTTGTCAGCGGTAGTTATTGAAAGAAACTGTTCAAAATCTAAGGGGGCTGCTTGTGAATTAGCCATGTGTCGGCCCATTGTTTTGGTGACAAGGTCCTCAGTTCCAATGTTAATTGCCCCCTGCTGCTGCTGCTGCAGTCTAATAGCTTGCTGGATATCAGAAAGCAAATCCTCTTGTTCTGTGGCTGAATGGAAACTGTATATATCCGTATCAGAGCCAGAGCTGGTCCTTTGTCCATCCTGTGTCTCCACAGCAGCTGGGACAGCTTCATTTCTGATTTCAAAATGTTCAACATCTGTGTCTGAGAGACCCCCTTCATCCGCAGAGATGCTTATATCTGGAGTTTTGGTAACAATTGAATGAGTACTGTCCAGCTCTCCAGCCTGCAAGGCCTGGCTTTCCAAAACATCCTCCCGTGAACTACTATTCCCATCTTTAGCCTTGGACAGATTTTTTCTGATCCTCAGATTTGAAAACACTGAGGCCCTTGAGTCTGACTTACCCTTCTTCTTACCGGATTCACTTCCTTTTGCATGCTTCCCCAGTCCCCTTCTGCTTCCCGATACCTTCTTTGTGCCATCTATATCCTTGGGCCCAGAGGCATCCTCTCCTCCTTCGTGCACATCACCTGCATTTTTCTTTAGCTTCCCATCTTGATTCCCCATGATTTTTCGCAGTGCAACACCTTCAGCAATCAAGCCATGCTCCTGGATTTCATTCCTTTGGCCTGCCGGCGAGATCCCCTCTAGCGACCCAGGTTTGTTTTCAAGCGGTGGTGATGCAAGTGAAGCAAATGCTTGCTGTGCCTCTCTCCCATCTGCTAGAGCTGCCTTTTTGCATAATGTGCTGCTTGCACTGGGCTCCGCTGGGACATGCTCAGTACAGCACTGAGAGCTGCAGACAGCTCCTTCCAATGGCTGCTGCTCACTGAGCCGCCTGCTCTCCGGGCTTCTGCTGCACTCTTGTTTCTTTAAGAAGGATTCTGTGAAAAGTATTTCCTTTATAAAAGTCACTTCTTTTTCCACGGTTTTTATTGCCTGCATTGCAAGTTCAGCTCATCACCAAATCATTTATAATTTCAGGACTTCGATGTTCAAGTTCCTGGGGGGGGGGGAGAAAAAAGTTAAAGCACAGTACTTTAATTACTCTGCAATTGCTCTCCGATTGTTTAAATGAATAAACTCATAACCTTGGAAAGAGAAATATTATGATTATTTAATAGTTTATAAGGTGCTTAAGCATATGCTACTTTGACAGATCACACAGTACCTTTAGTGATTTACATGTTTACTTTTTAAAGGCCACCAAAACACTCTACATAATTTTAAAAGGAGAGTCACTCTGAAAGTAGATAGAAGAAAGATAATAAACAAAAAGTTCTTTCCACAGTTTTAAAGAGTTGCACTTAAAATTCAATGCATCATGGTAATTATACTATAAAAAACCTCCCACAATTTGTATTCTGAGAAGGTAGATATACTATTATTCCTAGGAGAATCAACTCATCAATATTAAAACACACCACCATTGTTTTCCCTGATAAGAACATCTGGCATGAAACAAGATAAAACAAACAAGAAAAACAGCATTATTCAAATGCTACTAAGGAAAAGGATATGGTAAAGCATTCCTCTCTTCCACCCTACATATTTAATAATTGATTAAGGCACTGTCATTTGCTAACTATTTTGGAAGCTTGTGTAACAGTTTTTATCAGTTGCTGCTTCCCCTCCATTTTTGGTTTAGATGTATAAGCATCACTACTTCATAAATAAGTTCCCTGAACTTCAGACAGGTACTCTCCCTGGAATAACTGGAATAGAACCACAAGGGCATAAGAATGCCAAATTGCCAAGTTGGATCAGTTCAGCAGTTCAATATCTTGGTTCAACACCAGCCAAGAAGTAATTAGATAGATTTCTGTTTATGATTTATCACCTCTAAATTGCCTGGTCTATTAGGTTCATTTTCTGTGAAAGACTTTACATGTTCCTCACACCTCTGAGCTTCTTTACTAGCAATTTCCCTTTCATTCCAGGGACATGCATCCTATTGGTTTACCTAACTCTTACTTTTGGTATAATTTTCTTCCTACCAGAGGTTTCACTTGCTTTCCTCTGCCTTAATACACATTAAAGAAGAAGAAAAAGAGTATCATTCACACTTTAAAAACTATGCAGGCACCCCCTCACACTTTAAAAACTATGCAGGCACACACATTTTTTTTTCAAAGGATGCTAAATATCTTTACAAATCTGGGCTGTGGTCATTGTTAAATAGCTGGTATTTCCATTTGGAAAGAATAGCATTGTCAACAATACTTGCAGGTAAATTATTTTGAACCTATTATAATTTTTTCCATGTGTTTCTTGGTCACTTATTGCTCTAAGTCCTGTCCCAAGGAGCCTGTGGCTCAGGCAGCAGAAGCCTTCTGTCTACAAGAACTCGAGTGTTTTAAGTGGATCAGATGACTTTTTACACTCAGTGGTTTGTTGGGGGTTTTTGTTTGGGGTTTTTTTTTTTAGTTTTCACTTATCTAATGAAGTGATTTATCTACTTTTTTTTCCCACTTTTAGCACTCAGCATTCATAAATATACTAACAAGAGCTAGTATAGCAAAACCTGCAAGAACACGTTAAGTGATTTTGCTTTTTGACTCCATTCCTGCTTTTTGTTATCCTACTTAGTTTCTAATTTGTTACATTATTTTATCTTTCACAGCTTTATTACATACTTGCAAAAGGCTTTTGAAAGCTCAGGTAATTTCAGTCCATCTGAAGATACACAGTAAGAATTACTTAAGGCACAGTTTGAGGGAACTATAGTAGTAGAATACTACCTTGATGGGTATTTTCACTGACTAGAACTGACAAGGATCTAACCCTTGATTAGAACTGGAGTACTTACAGCTTCCCACCCCATTTAAAAGCCACCAGAAATTAACAAGGTGCAGAAGTAATATAAAGATACTGTGGACTGAATGTGTAAGGGAAACGTAGAATTACTGTGATGTTCCAAAATATTCCCTTTCCTTCCTTCTCTGTAAACTTGCATTACAAACTCAACAGGCTCCCATTACAACTAACGATAATTCATCAGCAGTAATTATGCTGCAAATCGTACTGCAAAACAAGCCATTGACAAAGCTGGGGCTATAAGACAGTCAAGTTAAAGACTGATCTTCATTTTTTAATTAGAAAGTAGAGACTTATAATGGTTTAAATCATTAGTATCTGCACTATTTCCTAGAAGTTTTCATACAGCACATCCTGATGAGTAAGTTCTTCAAAAAAACACATAAATGTATAGCCATAGATATTACCTGAGTTTAATATATTATACTCAAAATTATTCAGTTTTTTCAATTTGCAGCTGTAATCCTAAAAGCAAAAGAACTATAAGAAAAAAAGGCAAACCACTTTCTAGATAGTCCCTCTGAATATCGTATCCTAACCATCATGGATTCTGACCAGGATTTCTGATCTATATCGGGAAAGAGCATCACCAAAATGGGCATAGTTACATGAAGAGAGATGTGCATGTGAATATCAGAGAATTTTCTCTGGTTATTCCACATAAGGTCCAGAAAATAGGTTTAAAAAAGAAAAAAAAAAAAAAGGAGCATGGCGGACAGAATACAAATTACCCCAAAGTGGCAATGATAGATACAACTCTCAATCAGCATTTGCAGGAAAGTACAAAAGGTTAACATTAGCCAAACATAAAACCAAATGTTAATACTTTGGGGTTTGTTTATTTTCAGGATTCTTTTAGCTTCTGAAGAAAAACACATTATTAAAAGTCAGCAAGAAACCAGAACATTTTCGCATCATTATAAGCTACATTTTAAAAGCTAAGAATGTATTCAATAGTCTACACCAAAAAAGAGGCTTTCAACAGAAAGTAAATGGGGAAAAGAGGGGGTTTTAGGTGTTCAAGAAGGATATTTCATTTTTAAGAGTAGCTATAACTCATTCTTAGTTTGCTATAAATTGTCAACAAACAACTTAGGCTAGTTTGTGAGCTTGCCTACCTACCTCATTTAATATTTGCCAGTGGTCAGTGAAAAATACCAAGGGATGAGATCGTAGGCATAGGCCTGAGATTCCCCTCACCTCTCATTCTCCTCCAAAGCCCAGGGTACGCAAATGGCAACACACAGAGAAGAGCCAAAACTTACAGCTCAACATGCACTGTCCTTGTGCTCCCAGAGAGTTAATGTGAACACATTCCTGTTAGAAAAGTAAGCCCCTGTTATGAGATGGTGTTTGTTTCCAAGAAGATGGTTACCATTTACTGCAGCCTCTCTGGAAAGGTGGTCAGATCCCCCCAGCACTGTCTGCCCACCTGCCCTGCTGGGAGGGGAAGAGCTGCCGGCAGCACCGATTGACAACACCTGAGTGCAGGCCTCGGCCTCCTGGAGCACAGCCAAGGCAGAGTACTGCCCCCAGGCAGGGCTGGGACTCTGGTGGGAGCGTTTCCCCCAAAAATTCCTCACAAAAAGGCTGGGTGACCTGTTGACATGGTGGTTTTTTAGGCCTGTCGCAAACATGAGCTGCCTGGGGGGAGACAGGGGTGCCTAAGGGAGCCTGCCCTCAGGAGACACAGCTTGCTTGGGGTGGACGAGTTTTCACCATGATTTATTTGCTGTGATATTTCATTCTGCTCTCAATAGTAGTCACTGAGCAAGTCCCTAAAGAGTGAAGTTAATAATGCCCCATTACTGCCGCTGACAGGCACAGCACTGCTGCGGGCTGAGCCTGCTGGGGGCCAAGCCTTTGGGGCAGGGTTGGGCTTCACCAGTACCATCCCAGGGAAGGGTTTAAACCGCAGGAGTGCTGGCAACACACAAAGTACCCCAAACAGCACCCCGGCAGTAACGGTATAGCTACTGGTGCAGAAGCACCATCGCCACCACGCAGTAAAGATGGGGGTGGAGTGATGAAAATGCGCCCCCAGAATAAGCCACGTGCCCTGCGTGCAGACGTATGCTACCCTGCACGGTAACTGAGGGGCAGGGGCTGTACGTGCACTCACACCCAGCTCTTCCAGGAACCCAAAGCAGCTAGCCAGGCTACATACACGTGATTATATGGACTTTGTGCTCAGTAGCTGGGGTGGGGGGGGGGAGGCTGCTGTGGCCCAGGGCAGGTGCTGTCCTGGGGGTAAGCCACAACATGGCGGCCCACGGTGGAGGCCTGCTGGAGGAGGATGAACCTCATTCTCCAAGGCTGCAGGCAAGGTCTGGGCTGCCACTGGCAGACCCTCTGCCTTGCCTCCACACAGAGGAGGGCTGAGGGTGAGGTGGCAGCAGTGAGAGAGCCACAGCACCATACTGCAGGGCCAAGATGCCATGGCAGTGCTCTGAGAGCTGAGCTCTGCTCCCTCCAACACTGTGGCTTCTCCAGCCTCTCTTCAGCCCACTCCCTGAGGGGGCAGGGCTACTGCTTGGAGAGGGAGAGTAGGGACAGCCCAGGTGATCCTCACCTCTGCCATATACACCCTGTAGAGATTTGGTTTTTTATTAGCGGCTCAATCTGCAGTGGCTTGGGTTGGAGATAAAGGCACATAGATTAACAGGACTGTTTTAAAGTACTCTGGTGTCACATTACTGATAAGATATGGCAATGCAGACAGCATGAAGAAAGGTTTATTTAAGCAGACCAGCCACCTATATGTCACTAAAGCTTGAATTTTCATAAGCAAGTGGAGGGCTCATTCTCATTCAGTCCAGTGCTGGAGCCAGGTCCCTGTTCCTGCTGTCCTCTGGCAGTGGGAAGCCTCCCTCAGCTGCCACTCTGAACATGCTGGAAAACTGATCTCCCCAGAAGGCACCAGCTACCATTAAATACTCCCTTGTACCACCAAAGCCATGCTCTGAGCAGTTGAAAATTATTTCCTGCCCCCAAAGCCTCCCATCTCTTTCAGCTATAGGGAGAATTGTCTTTTATGACTTGACAAGCTCTAGCAGACTCCCTTCCCCTCTCTGGCTGGCAAGGGCCAAGTCAGGAGATCAGAAAATATAACGTGGATTAAGAGACCACAGTGGCTAGGATTGAAGTTGGTCCTGCCCTTGACTCATTTAGTTTCTAGTGGATATGAGATTCTGCTTTTTCTTTTAATACTTGTCTGAGCAGTATGAAATCACGCCTCATGCATTGTATCTATATTTAGTTGAGGTGATCCAGCTAATGAGAAACCTGTTTTACCTATTGAAAAATTTCTTTTATAAGGAGCTTGAACCTAGCAAGAAATGATCCTAGGTGAGTGTTTGGCTTGCCTAGGAGCTTTTATTAGGTGCATGAGAAAATAATGACTAGGATTTTCAAATGCTTGCTACATAGTGCTGCATTCTCTCCCGCACTTTCTAGCCAGTGAGAAATAACACTTAAAATTAATGTATCTGAAGGAGCAGGGTCTCCAGCAATGCAGTGTTTGCCAACTACTATGCTGCAGAATGCCCACTGGTTAGGAGCCAAAATTTTTGTGAAGCGTTTAACCGCCTGGATTTCTCACCTATATGCAATAGTACATCTATGCATTGTGAAACAGAGCTTTTTTTGTTTAAAAACATTATCAGCTCAACATAGCAAAGACCATACACATTCCAACAAGCCATTTTATATTTTTCCCCTAATATTTCCATATTCTTCCTGCTGCTTTATTGTAAAATATAGTTTTCAGCATAAAAGCTATACAGAACCTTTCATAGCTACTTATATAGAAGGGGTTGGCTGAACAGCTGCACGCAGAACCCTGCCAGCATTCCAGAGATGTATGCATTGCAGGTCAGGGTCAGGTCACAGAAACAGTCTCTGAAAATCCAGGCCTCTGCAAATACAGCAGCCAGGGACTCCTGTATTTGGAGGACAAAATGCTATGCTAGTACTGTAACCAAACCCAAGCAATAGGGAAGCGTTAAGGTCTGTTTTATTCCCGATTGCAGACTGAAAAGTGATGTGTCTTGTGGCACAGCTCCCACATTTTCTTGCACAAAGTTAATTTCAGACAAATTTTATTCCAAATGCAGATAGCCAGCAGTTGTTTGCTAATATATGCTAAGCAAATTCAATGCAGCACAGTGTAAGCTGCATCATGAAAAAAATAATTAGCAAAATATCTGCTGATCAGGCTATAAAAGAAGCACAGGTAAGACCGTTTCTACCATTTAAACCACTGTAAAGTACAGTAAAAAATCAGAGTAAGGGTTCAAGTTACAAATTTTCTTTTCTAAGGGAGTGAAATTTATGCAATAAGGGTGTTTCTTTAGACCTCATAATAGCTTTTGAACACAGTAGGCAACGTCAACCCAGATTTTAAGTTGAAGATCATTAAAACCCTGCAAGATTCACACACATACAGAATCAATATTGGGGTAGAGGGTGGAAAAGATAAGCAGAACTGACTGTGTCAGTCAATAAAACGGGATTCACACAGTTTAGGACTACACACCACAAGCAAGCACTTCATAGGCAAAAATGAGAGCAGATGAGAAGAGATTTATTGTACTAGAGGATAGAGAAAGGAACAAAGAATACAAATCTGTAGGAAACTGGGCCTCCTCATTTTCATTCCTTAGAGAAGAACATATTCTGTTAAATCAAGCAGAAAATTACATATTGTCTTTTTGGTTTTCTTGGACAACTCCCAGAGTACTTAATGACAGGGTTGAAAAATGTGGACTTTGATCGTATCAGTGGACCTTTTTGCCTGCAGAGAGCCCAAAATGCCATGAAACAATGGCAGATTTTTGAGCCTAGTCCTTTTCTGTAGTAGACAAGGGAATAACTTAAGCACTTAGGGGTCTAATTTTATCTTTTCTACTGCAACAAGTATCTACTAGTCTGAAAGAAAAGTTGACAAAGATCAAGTTTTTCCTGAGGTTCTTCTCTCAGTTTTTAAAGATCTCAACCAGTGACATGGATTGTTTTTAAAAATATGTGGGGAGGAAAAAAAAATCATTTTTTACCCTCTTTTAGGCAACAGTTTCTGCTCTACTGCAGACATTCACACATACGCACATGGATGTACAGAGTTTGGCTAAAATAAAAAAAGCAAGCTATTGATCAGCTTTCAGTTCTTTTTAAAACAGCAAGCATCATGCTATCAATTGCCATAAATATGTTCCCCCTAGAGAGAACAACCCTGAGGTAAGCTCACTTTGTAAATCACCTGGGGAAGTTTACAAAATGGGATGGTTTTGAAGATAAGGCAATATTTTTGTACAAATTTATTGCATTGTCTCAAATACATTTAGTAATTAGAATTCATTTTTTATAGTATTTCCATAGTCAAATTTGGAATTAAACAAATCCAACCTGGCAGGATAGGGAAGAACATCTATTTCCTAGCATTTGGTTTACTTCAGTAAAGAACATTAGCAAGGTGAACACTGCTTGTATTAATGAACAAATGTGAATGCCTCCATCTGTATAAGACTTCATAGGATGAAGGCCTTTGCAACTGGAGTGAATAAAGTGTACTGAAACTAAAATTATAAGCCAGCATCCAATGCAAAGAAAGATAAGCACTGAGAAGCCAGAAAGGAAAGCTGAAGTAGTATGGATCACTTATACAATGTTAGTATCTCATGGGTTTACTTCTTACTGTGATCCTTTGCTGATGTCACATGATGATCAGTCTTCAGATTTCTGCCTTTATTTATCTCCACTGAACAGCTCAAACTGAAATTGGTATAGCAATTGTAACAATTCAAGTTCATGCCTTAAGTAGAGATCAGGGGAAGTTATTGCAGTGAATAATCTATAGATGCAGTCTCTAGCATATATACTGCTAAATGCTGCTGATGTGCAGGGAATAGTATTCTCCACTTTAAGGAGTTGTTGGCTGAGTTGTGACGCCTCATCAGTAAAATCCTTGCCTTGTGTATACATGTGCAGCCTTAGCTGGCCCAATACTTTTGTTTTAGGGCTTTATATATTTTCATAATAGGGGAGAGACCAGGAAAGTGAGAGGAATTTATGAAACCTGATTCAAGGCCTTGAGATCTATTCTTTCCAGGCTTCTTATGTAGAAAAAAGGCTAGCTGTAGAACAATTTAGCACACCTAAATTTAATTTCCTGAACTGAATCATTTCTGCAGAATACTAGTTCTTTCCACCAAGTTCCCATATAAAGGACTTGAGCTGAGCAGCTTTATGAATACCCCTCAATGTACTCCAGAACTGGGTGTTGTTATTGGCGCAATTAATTTGATCTGTATTTGAGTATTTTGCCATTTGTCTGTTCTGTTAACTCTGCAGTGTAGCAAAGCAGCTGTCTTGGGGGACAGCAGTAGTTAATCAGCCACAGTATCACAGGATGTCAGCTGGGCTACCAATCTGCCTAAATACAGTACTTGCTAACATCCAAGCAGTCTTGGCTCCCTGACTAGGCTGAACTAGCTTAGGTAGGACTTATGTACATTAAGACAGGTATAACTATGTAAAGTGGGCTCAATCCATAACTTATGTTTTATGTCCTTGGCTAGGCCTTAGTATGAGGGACCCAAAGCCTAATTAGCACACTGAATTCCTACTGTTTTTGTAGTTAAAATCACTTTCCTTTTGTTAGCTGAATAGTTGTCATAATAAGCCAAATTCTGGTGCTGATGATTGTCTTTATAAAGCAAATACAGCAAATGAACAGCTGGCAATCTATTTGACTAGATTAAGACAAAAGAATCATGGTGCAGCCGAATAACCAAGATGCTCAAATAA
>VYZV01002435.1:211136-223298 GCA_013401275.1 Pandion haliaetus | reverse complement strand
GGGAAGATTCCTCACTCGTCCCCTGCTCCACCATGGGGTCCCTCCCACAGGAGACAGTCCTTCATGAACTTCTCCAACGTGGTTCCTTTCCGCGGGCTGCAGTTCCTCACAAACTTCCCTGGCGTGGGTTCTCTCCGCGGGCTTCAGTTCTTCCCGAACTTCCCTGGCGCGGGTCCTTTCTGCGGGCTGCTCTCCAGTCACACACCGCTCCAGCGCGGTTTTTACCATGGAGTCACGGCCATCTTGGGGAGCCTCCGCTCCACCGTTCACCTCCCTGGGCTGCAGGGGGACAGCCTGCCTTCTCACCACGGGCTGCAGGGCCATCAGCCTCCTCAGGCGCCCCTCCTCCCCCTCCTTCTTCACTGACCTCACTATCTGCAGAGGGGTTCCTCTCATGTTCCAATCCCCCTACTCACTGCCGGTTCCCCTTCTTAAACCTGTTCTCCCAGAGGGGCTACCACCGTCACTGACGGGGTCGGCCGCGGCCAGAGGTGGGTCCCACTTGGAGCCGGGGGAGCTTCCAGCAGCTTCTTAAAGGAGCCACCTCTGCAGCCCCCTCCCCCACTACCAAAGAAAACCGTGCCACACAAACCCATAACAGTAACTCATTGTTCTTTAATGTCAAAGAAAACCTGCCAACATCCAATAAGTAGAAAATCCAAAGCCTGAGGTAATATCTCAACAGTTTCCAGTTTCTGAGATAGGTGTATCCATGTACTTGGGATTCACAGCATCACGTCCCCTTCCCGGAGGGCAGCTTTCTAATCAAGGAGGGCACGGTTAAAGCTGTAGGAAACCTGGTGAGGGTCCAACCCCCAGTCAGTAGGGCCAGAGAAACTCTCTGGCCCCCAGCTAGAGAAGGGCACGGCCGGAGGAGGTGGGAGGCAGCCCCTGCCTACTCGCTGAGCCTGGGGCATGGCCCAGCCGGCACGGCGAGGTGCACTGAGTGGGAAGGAAAGCCAGCACAAGAGATTCTGACTCGCTCAGTGGTATAGCTGCAAAGGTGAACCTCGCCTTCCAGTCCTTGCTTCCAGCAGTCTCTATGCGCATTGGGTTACATGGTTTTTGGAAAGCGAGACATTCTGTGGAGCGGGTATTCAGACATTGCCCTCGTCAAGTCCATGCGTTGACTATTTGCCTGCATGGGCGCCCTGGGAGTTGGCAATATGGTGTAGGAGGATGTAATAAGGTGAATGTGCGTGCTTAGAGTGAAAAACCCTGAGATGATACTGACCCCTCCTGATTAGCTCCTAGATGTTCTGCCTTTGAAGAAAACACCAGAGGAACAATCTTAAGTAGTTCTGTTACAGGTTTTCTTTTTCCTTGTGACATATGTTCAGTTATATGTCAAGAACCATGATCTAAGAACCATGATCAAGAACTGTTTTACCGAAGAGATACTATCTTGGTTTTTGCTTGTCCAGAAAGTAGAATTTAGGAATAAATACCATTTAACATCATGTATACTTTTATTTTATTTGGATGGCATGCATGGTGTAGGTACATATAGGTCTGTACATGCAGATACTCATATAGCTATATATTTAATGCAAAAGACTACAAGTAAATTTAACAGGGGAACATATTAAATCCATTGTTAACAATCTAAATTTTTTAAAAATTGAGGAGCTATCAACTATATTTATATATTTTCATACTTTCTTATAACATTTTTTTGTAGCTAGACTGCTTCTGCCATCAGCCCAAGGACTGGACATCACTTGTTCCTCATGGAGTTGTGAGGATGTCCTGGGGAGCGAGCACAGCCCTGCATGCCAAACTGCAGTCTCTCAAGTGATCATGCAGTGCCACCTACTTGTTGCTGATAAGCTTGCAGGAAAACAGTAGCTACAATTGAAACCCACTACTCCTCTAAAAGGTTATTAGACGAATGATTCACTTGGTTTGTTGGGAGGGAGGGGAGGCGTGTTTCTTCCCCCACCCCCCAAAAATATGTTATTCCAACATCATTTGTTTATAGAATATTTCAAAATGTAACTATTTTATTTCATATTTAGACGGGTCACACTTACTGCTATGGCATACAAAATGTGTTTATCTGAGCAACATACAAAATTACCAAACTTCTAACAGGCAATTAAGAAGTGATACTTCAGAAAAGCAGTTACTACAAATGTAATTAACTAGAAAAAAAGAATTTCCCTCTACATGCGACAAGATCTTATGGCAATTAGAGCAAGAGGTAGCTTACATTGCAGCCCCAGGAAAATATGAGAGTGTAAGCACGCACAGGAGAGCCTGCAGCAGTAACACAGCGCTATTCATTGGGGCTGCTCCCGCAGTTAATAGAAGAACACCCTTGAGTTTGTAACTGGATTGCAGAACAACCGTAGCAGTATAGTCAGCCTCAATGTAACTATGCAGGTATAACATAACCATAAAAGTGACTTGGATGGTTGATTTTTGCTTCTTAAAATTGTGGTGTGGCTTCTCACAGCTGTATGAAAAGTTTTCTGTCTTTCTGTAGATCTGTATCTCAGGTACTTATGTGGTAATCTGTGCGTTCACATAATCAAACCAAAGCCAAACCAATAAAAAATAAATATGATTGTAGCAGTTACCACTAGAGAGCACAATTTGAAAACACAAACTTTAAAGGCTTAAGACCCAAAGTATTAATTAAATAATTCCTCCTACCTCCTGGCTTCCTTTATAAATAAATAAATATGTAAATAAACAGCCCTAATTCTGGGAGTAATAATGCATGACCTTTCCATTTGTAGTGTGGAAACTGATTTCATATCCCGGGTCAAAACACTTTCCCTTCAGAGAGAAAGAGTGTATTGACAGCCTTTGGCAGAGGAGTCATTTTGTCCAGGTCTCTGGATGCCCTCTATAGCATGTAACAGGTTGAAAGAGTGATGCATGATACCAGCACAAATTCAGGTCATTTGATAACTGAATAAAGGTTAATATTTTTCAACCGGAATCTTCATGTCCATCTGATGTTTAGATTTTTTTTTTTGACATTGGAATTTTTGGCAGGTGAGGATGAGAAGGTGTCTAATACAGGTCAGCTTCCTGCAAAAGCAGAGAAGCCCTCTGCAGATGTGAGACCTTTTTCATTGTCATTTGTGGGTCTGTTCAAAAGGATTCTGTTCTTTTAAGCAACATACAGGCATACAGCATACAGCAACATATCTTTAAAAATGCTTTTAGGATCACCTGTTGTTTTAGAACATCTTGAAGAATATCTGTGTGAAAACATACAAAAATCAGTGGATGGCACTGTTGGCTTTCAAGTAGAGAATCATCTCCTAAATTATAAAATATATACAAATTTTAGCTGTATATGGATTGATGCTTGCCTAGCACTTTGCAGAATTTGCTGCTATATTTAAGCAAATCTACCTTTCTAAAACAAAGTCTCTTTTCACGCTGAAAGCATCAAAACTGATGAGTATTTATTTATGACGTTTTATGGCTCACTTGCAATAGCAAGTGTTTAGATACAAATATTAGACTGAAAAAAATCATCCCTACAATCACTGCAAGGAACATACTAGGTCTCAAAACACTGACAAATGTCTGATTTTACCTCTTTAGTCCATAAGCACATAGCATGAAGACTTGGTTTACTGAAATCTTGTACAAATGACACATTTTTCCATCTATAGGGTACTTCAGGGACTTACTCACTCAGGCTCTGATGACTGTCTCAGCTGATCGCAAGTTCCCTGAGAGCCCCTGAACACTCTGAGCATCTTTGAAACAAGATAAGACAGAAAAAAACGACCTTGCTGGAAATGTGTAATGTGGTAAGATATGCAGAGAGGTAATGCAAACCCAATGACTAGGCAATCATCTTCACTGGAGCATGGCACACCGAGCTAGTTTAATGTTTGGCAGCATTTATTCTGTGCTGCAGCTCAAGCACTACATGCAGTAGGGAGGGGGGATCCCACGATTCTTTCTTCTGCAGATCATGTGCTTGGGCAGAGGGATAAGGAATTGCCAGGCACATTTTCCATAGGTATACAGGCTGAGGCTTGCATCCTTCACAATGGGGTTAATTCTATTAAAAATAGGTA
Source organism: Pandion haliaetus (assembly GCA_013401275.1). Lineage (NCBI taxonomy): Eukaryota > Metazoa > Chordata > Aves > Accipitriformes > Pandionidae > Pandion > Pandion haliaetus. The sequence continues at coordinate 219,246 of VYZV01002435.1, read as the reverse complement.
CACTCTAAGGTCATACCTACATTTTGAACAGAAACCAAAACCCAGTCTCAATGTCAGACTTAATTTGAACCTACATTGTGGATACAGTCTTGTAGGCTCTCTGTGAGTTTGCCCAAAGGGGAAAGATGAAGACTCTCATTGCTGTGTGAGGGATGGACCAGGCACATCGTACACTGAGGTATGGTGTGCCTACGTTGTGGGTTTTACAGCATGATTTGCAATCAAGTCAGATAAGGGATCCTCTCCTGGGGGAGACCCCACGTAATGTGGCAATGGCCTCAGAAGTTTGTAAGTAACCCAAAACTTACCTCACCGTTCTGGCAGCGTGGCACTTACCTGCTGGCATCCTACCCCAATAGGCACCTGAGGCTACGTGGAGCTAAATCAGGAAGCCTGCTAAGGCTTCCAGGAGCCTGAAGACTTTAGTACGTTGCCTGCCTTATGCTTCTGGATATAAGGGAAATACAGCCTCAGGGCCTGAACCAGCACAGGCTGAATACAAGAGAAAGATTCCCACTGAATTTGGTGGGGTGCCTTTGTCCTCAGTCCTAAATTCCAGATGGGGTAGAAAGGGAGCCAAGTCCGTGAATATCTGGCTAAAAGGGCAGAGAGAACAGAGCTTCCTTCCTTCCTTCAGTGCCTCACATTAAGATTTCTGCAAAGACATTCATGTTGTTACATTTTATTGAAACTGAAATTTAAAAAATATTGACCATTTTAAGATAGAAGGAAAGAAAAAAAAAACACTTTTTTTTTTTTTTTTCAAACTGAGTGCTGTAACTCTCCTACACTAGTCAAGGTCCTAGAAAGGGGAATGCAGACAGGGATTGAGTAAAGGTGGCTTTATTTTTGTTTGGGGTTTTTTCATTCACTAGTGTTGCTGAGGAAATCACCCTGCCTTTCTTGGCTTAAAAGTAATATGAGTTAAAATACCCTCTAAGGGACTTTGGTTTTGTGACTCAAAGGTCTTGAAGCAATCTTTTATCCTGACAGATAATGTATTTCTGGCACGTCTGTTGCATCTCCACACTTCATCTAGGCACCCACTGTTGTCATGGCTACAGTAATCATACTCTGAAAAATAATAAATAAATAAATAAAATCCACTCTTTCAGAGTAAAGGAAACTCATATTTGTTCTGTGTATGAGAAGTAGTTTTCTGCACCAGACATTTTAATATTACAAACAATTTTAAATTACCAGAATTGTGTTTAAAAGTCCAGTTTTATTCCCACAAATCTGAAGCTGGAATATACTGAGTCTGTCTAGTTAAGAACTGAGCTCACAGCTGGACACCGCTGTTATAATAAGCAGCACTGAAACCCTGAAATATGTCATGGATCAGCATCTCTCCTCACTACCCCGTGAAGGGAAATCTCCCCCCAGAATTTGGTACTTTTTTATGCAGAACGGGCTGAGACACCTTAATCCATGAAGATCAAATATTTCAAGATGCAGGTAGCAAGAGACTTCTTTAATGCAAGTAACACGGGCACTGAGGACAGAGTCTATGGTGTAACTTCATTATACATGGAGAGATTCAGCTTCAAGAATAGAATTAAAATGACGTTTTTCTAAACGTAACCTTAGAATAATCTTGCTAACCAGTAGATGAGACTGCTTTGCGCCAACTCTTCTAGCCTCAGGGACTGAAAATATATAGCACAGATTTTTAATTCTCTCACTACTGAGTTCTATAAAGCTAGTACAGCTATAGGCTGGCAAGAATATTATTTTTATTTAAGTTTACATACGGTACCGTTCCTTATCACGCAAGGCAGGCAGTCCCCACCACCTCACACGTGGCCGTTGGGAAGCTTTTGCGAAACTCAGCGCGCTCTCCTTGTCATACTGCCCTTCCCCTGTGGCTGCTACGGAGGTCTCCAGTCGATTCCCACAGCCAAAATCTCATCTCGGTTGCTTTGTCAATAAACAAATACCTTCACTGTAGTGCACAGGCATCTCTACAAGTAGGGAGCGCAAATTGCAGAGTTTGCTTTCTCTTGCTACCATTCTTCCCCAAAACGTTCAGAGGAAGCCTGCTTACATTACTGCATGGGCAGAGTGTTTCTATAAGGTCAAACCTTGGCTTCCGCGATCCTTCCATAGACTTCTTCCTTTTGGAAATGCAGTAGCTCCTCTGCCCGGTCACATATAAATACTGTTACTCTGCATATTGTCATAGGTGCCTGACTGAAAGATTTCATTTCTTTTTGGCAACAGCAAACCTACTTGCTAATACAATTTAGCAGAGTTTAATCAGTGCCACCAGACTGCTCACAGAGCAGCTCCTGCACATCTGCCATACATTTCCCACATCTGACAGGACTTGTCCCAAGGCACATGCCATTTATCAAGGCAGGCATGTGATGTTGCCTGTTACCAAAACCTGTTCTCTTAATGCATGTGTAATGAGGTGGCTAATGCTTTGTGAGTAGGAGTGCCTAGCCTTAATAGATGCAGATATGCATTAAATGATAACATAGGCTTTTGAGTCATCCTGCACAAAAAATACATATATATATATATTTGCAAGCAAAAATAATTTTCCAAATCTGATTAAAAATTGAAATCAATATCTTTCTTTTATTTTTTACTTTGCAACTCTCTTAATCAGAAGAAAAACGAAACAGAAAAATGTACTGTCTCTCACGGCTGTGGTAATATTACCACCAAGAAGTCCACAGTACCTAAGCCCAAAGACTGCCTTATAACTAAACATTAGAAAGCTGAAAATAAACATTTATGGAGAGGATGGAATTGTTAAAAATGATGTATAAGCTCGGGGGAAGACTGCGCTGATCTGCTTGATAGCCTTTCTGAGTGCAATACTACAGCAGTAATTCCAACCTATTTGTGATTTTTGTGTGTTCTGGGCAAATACAACTTCTTGCCTTCTGGTATAAGCAAGAGTCCAACGCCCAGAGCTTTTTCAAAGGCAGTCTTTCACCTTCCCTGCGATAATCAATATATATTTTCCCTTGCTATCTTTTTTTTCCTCAGAGGGTTAAAGCACTGACTTCTTTGGCTTTGCTATGCAGCATTTCTGCAGGCTGAAGCTGCTGTTGGGGCCACACTGTCCTCCAAGTCCAGAATCCCAGGATACTGAGCACTGCCTTCTCCAGTTGCACAGCTACACAGCTCTCCTCCTCCAGAACTATGTCCTTTGATTTCCTATTTCTTGATGGGGTTTTCCTATAGCTATTCGCTACAGACTGCTTGGTACAGACAGCTACGCACCTGCTCAGTGATTTTAATAGCAGGAACCCCATGATAGCTTTGCCCAGTATGTTTCTTACAGGGAAAACCTCCTTATTCCTGCACATTTGTCCCCGGCAAGGGCCAGGCTCTCTCATTTCTTCCTTCACAAAATGCCTATTGTACAATCCCCAAAGAGCCGCAGCGTGTGCCTCATTGGGTTCCCACTGACCTGGCATGCAGGGCTACAGCCACCTCCTCGATTTAGGACTCTGGGCAAGCCGCTTCACTTCTGTGAGATGTCATGTATTAAACTGGAACGGTCTTTGAGACTCCATAGCCCTCTGCCACCCTCAGCGTAAGAACTACTGTGTCAGCGATTAACTGAGCTGTATGTTTATGGGATTAAAGGATCTGGTTTCTCTTACTAGGTCAGTTTACTCTGTTGTAATTAGCCTTATCCTCTTCTTACAATTAGTCTCACACCAAAGCCCCAGAGCTTAGTATGGCCCAAACTTTGGAAATCATCAGATTTTTATCCCAGTGGTATAATTGAAAACAGTTTGTAAACTCATACAACTCTGTATGTTCTACTTGCATGTATACCAAACACTTAAAAATGGTATTTTAAGCTTGAATGCAAGAGCTTCTCCTAACGCAAGGATGCTGAATGTGGCAGGGGAGTTTCCAGAGAAACGTATGTGGAGCATCGCAACAGGGGAGCACACAGCCCGCTCCCAGCAACCCCGAGATGCCTGTGCGCTTCAAACCTGCCAGTGAATGCTTAGCAAAGTAAGTGATTTTAAACTGGAGCTATTTACAAGTATTCTAGAGGGGAAACACCCTTACCATATAGCAGTTTCTGGCATTGCCATTTAACCCCATCAGTACAATTACTGTTGAGAATATATTGGAAGCAGTAAAAGATATCTTTGCTTGAGAAGCACATGGACACTTTTAATGACTATTCCACCAGGAGTTGCTTAAAAGAAGGCCAAAATTACATATTTTCATGAACCAATCCCTTCATTAAAATGTTAGAAGTCACACAGAGAATTAATTCTAATAGTTTTAAATTGAATAGTTCAAGCATTTACTTTATTATTTTCCCCATAAGATCTCTATGTAGCTCTTGAATTTATAGATTATGATAGTCACTGCTAGTAGACAGATATATACATTAAGCATAACCTTAGATGTTTAGTATATTTGTATTTTATGTTATGCAGATAAACTAGCAAGTTGCATGTGATTTTACTTTAGGAGCAGTCATCCGAGTTTCAAGGCACTGTGAGAAAGAAAAGGGGTCTGGAATATATGTTAAGTGAAATTGTTAAACATTTTGATAGGAAGAAACTTTTGTATTATTCTCAGTGATATAAACAGCAATATATGAGATTAAACAGAGTTATAACCGAGCAATCTGGAGGACCCTGTGAGATCACAGCCCAGATGGGACACGTGCTCCTCTCTCTGGAAAACTGGTCCAGTACGTTTCTGACAACGATTGTGGGCATTTGAGGACTGTTGGTGTAGTAGAGAATGGACCCATTCATTCCAATGGGCCCAACAAGCACGTATTGCCTTCACTCCTGCATTTGAAATTACGAATCCTCACATCCCACAACTGACTTGGATTCTTTCCCTGATACAGAAAAAGCTTGACCTTTTTTTTGTTTTGCTTGTTTTATTCCCTCTTCCCTCCCCCCTTAGTCTGATTTGTTCAGAGCTACCTAGACCTGGTAATTTGACAGAATCAGATAAACTAGATTATGGCAGAGTGAGAGCACTATTATTAATCTATACAGGTAAATTAGGATTGAGAACACCTGGAAGCAAGGGAATTTCCAAACAGACCAAAACTTTATGAAGTGTGTTATTAAATAGAAATTTTTATCATAGAATTTCATTACTAAACTGACTTTTCTCATTCCCTTGTCTAACAGCATCACCTATAATCACCTCTAGTTTTTCAGTAGTCCATGCCAGTTCTCCTTAGGAGATTCCTGTGCTCATCCCCATCTACTGCTGGGTAAGTGTGTGCAGGGTGCACCACTGCTGAGTGACCTACTTTCACTTTATCTAACCAAGCTCACTAGATGTGAGCAGGGTCTGATCCGAAGGCAAGTGTGCCATCAGCAAGGCTTATGGATTTGCTTGAGCACACTGATACCTTAATGAAGCCATCTAGCTTTCAACGAGAGCTTGCCTGGAGCAAGCGACCACTGACCTGCCTACTGCAGAGCGCCAGGCTTATTTGTGTCTATGGTGTATTGGCAACTGCAATCTAAGAACACAAACGATGGGAAAATGCTCCTCTTTTGTGTGTGCATTGATTTTTTCCCCTCTACAACAGATGGGAAGATGAATCGTGACTTTTAACTTGAAATACCTGCAACAGAGATATTAATCTGAGCTAGTTGTAGAGATGCCTCTTACAGTCAATTGAGACAAACAGCTTCTTTCATGAGGGCCTCTAATAGATGTCCACATTAGATGAGCCATTCTGCAACAATCCAGATGAAGTTCACCTAAAGTGTAAAACAACTTTTACTTTTATCAGCAAGTACATAATGCATCACTGAATATCACATCACATCGTCAGTGCTTTGAACATTCTAGTCGATTTTAGTTGGAATTGACTGGTGTGCACTCAGTGGAATCAAAGGCTACATCACGATCCCAAAGAGCACCTTCTGTACTGCCAGCTGTTTGATTCAGCGATCTCCAAGCTTTACTCATTGGTAACAGAAGAAATCAATGCTACTAACACCCATTCCTAATGATGCTCTCTTCAACATCAGCTGGAGCTCTAAAGTTCTTGCTGCAATCCTTAAGATTGCCTTGAATGATTTATTACTTACCTCCTCTCTTTGGATAATTCTTGACTCTGGTATTACGTGTCCCCCAGAAGTTAAACCACAAGCCACAAGCTATTTACCAGTGATAATCCTTGTAGAGCACACAGGAAGAATTGCTGTGCTACACTGAATAAGGGGGTGCTGATCTGGTATGTTCTATTGCCAGGTGTTGCACACAGATTTACCAGTCACGATGTTATCTCTGCAAGTACTGTTCCTTATGACAGAATAATAATCCGTATAGTCTATATACCTACATAGTTAGATGATGCCCCCTTACAGCATCTAATCCTCCTCTGATCTGATACATTTGTTGCCGACGGTAACAAATTCCAACCTAACCCTGTCCTCTCCTTGCAAGGGAACGGGTGCAGCAGAAGAGCCAGGACTTTCTGTGCACTGCGTGCCACCTGAGCCGGCAGGTGTCCCCGTGTAGCAAGGCATCACACCTTCTGCTTCTCAGACTTTAATTTTACCTTGCCATTTGGAGCAAGTGTTCCAGCCAGAAAGCAGCTTCATATGCCATTGCAAGTCTCCCCAGGCATCTTCAGAAAGCAAGAAAGAAGTCAAGGCTTTTGGGGATTAATCCATTTCAGTGAAGTTTCATTTCCCCCCCTCCCTGCGTTTTGACTGTCCTGCCTTTGGCTCAGTCAGCTCATAACGTCTCAGGTTTATAAGAGACTTTTGTCCTCTTTGTGTCACTTCACAAAAATAGTAGATGAACTGATAGTAAATTTAACTTGCCCATAATTTTTCTAACCCATTGGTTTATCCATTCTACAGCCAGTATTGGGTTGTTGTGTAATAGCTACAATAGCTGGAAGCCAGGGGTTTTAAAATTACTTTTTTATTATTTCATTAAAATGGTGACCAACTGCAGTATGAAAGAATGCTTTAAGAAAGTGATCACATGCAGATTAGATGATCTGGCTGCCAGGTAACTAAGTCAGTCTTCTGATAGTAACTACCAGTAACTGGTAGCTAGCTGTTGTTAGACTTAGTCACTGAGCCCGGGTGGTTTTCCAAGCGCTACTCAGCAGCAGCGGAGAAATTGGCCTATGAACAAAGACCTGTTCTCTGCAAGGGGGAAGGGGTAGCAGTCTGATGGCTTTTGCAGCTCCTTTCTTCCTTGGTCTAGTCTGGAAAAGGCATTCACAACAAGGTTAACAACACCCTGTATTGACAGAGTATTCAAACCACTCAAATAGAAAATTATGAGAAAGTTCAGAAGACTGATGACAAGATGTTATTCTCTCTTGCTTTCTGTAACAGCGTTAGACCAACCTCTGTATGCTTCATATATTTTTGCAGCCAACCTTGCAGTTCATTTTTATTGCAATTTAATATTTCTTGCCATTGGAGATATTCCATCTCACCTAATTGCCTACCATCTAGTCATTCTCCTTATTTTCCTGTAAACAACATATAGGGGAAAGGCTGGACATTCTACATGTCCTATTACTGCTGCAAATCACTCAAGCAAAATATATATCCCTATTCAGGAGAGAGAGAGATCAGACTTAGGCTTGAAAATTGGGACAACTTAGTTTCAGTACACATCAAGTCAAAGAACAGGTGCTGAATCTGATGATAACTATTAAAATGAAATATGTCAAAATCCCAGATTATTTTCTTCCATGCATGGTCCTTTCTTCTTTTTGCCTTCCCCCCCATTTCAACAGAATCGTGATGTTTATTCTCAAGAGGGGCAGACGTTGGCAAAAAGCACATAGCTTCAAAAACCAGGCAGCATGCTCAGTCACATTTATGTATTATATATCCACAATAATTAGGAATATCCATAATAAAACCATAATTATGCATAAAACTGTAGTTGCTCCACATCCTCCTTCTCTGCACTCGGTAGGTCTCTCTTGTTAACTGTTATATCCACTTCTCATTTTGCCCCGTCTTTCCACTGCTAAATTTCTGCAGGGAATGCTGCTGTGGTCAGAGCAGCGTACAGCGTTTTTTGCCTGCATGGATCGGATTTGTGTTCAGGGGCTCCTGTCCTGCCCTCAGTCATTATGTATGTCAAGAGGAAAGGCATT
>VYZV01002435.1:123793-211122 GCA_013401275.1 Pandion haliaetus | reverse complement strand
AAAAAAAAAAAAAAGAGTACTGGTTCCACAGTGTCTGTAACCTTGTATCGTTACAGAGAGGAGAGGCGAGAGGCAACTATTTCCTCATTTCTAACATCTGCTGACAACGTAATTAATAAAACCAAGGGAATCTTGCAAAGTTCTCATGCTATGTTAAATAATCCAAAAGCAAGGCACATTCATGCTGTGCAAGATCCCTCCTGGTTTGTTTTGCATGGAACCACCAGCTTTAGGGTAATTATCTTTCAGACTAGCTACAAGTGGGCTGATAAATCGTTAAAACTGCAAAAACCACCTGAAGTAAAGTTGAGTTTTTTGACTGCATCATATTAGTTGGAGATGTCGATGCTGCTCTTGCTCTATCCCTGATGGACATTTTGGAGAAAAAAACCCCTGTCTTTTCTTTCTCCGAGACAAGCATGTTTTAACCTAAGCCATATAAAAGTCTGACAAATAGCCTTACTTCATAGCTACAAAAAGATACTTATCCGCCATATTTCAGAGCTGTAGGTCTGTGTAGTAAAGTCATAATGCAAATCCTTGCTGAAGAAACTGCAAGAAAGTGGGGGAAGCTTTGAGGAACAGACTGAGTAACATACCCTCAGGTTTTGTTTGAACAGCATTAGGAGCTGCATTACTTTCTCTTTGACCACAGCTGAATGGAAGAAACATAAAAATTGCTGGGAAACATTTTCAATAAGCCAACAATTTCCCGTGCTTCCCCACTGACTTACTACTTCCCAGCAGAATAAATGGCTTCAGAGGAGATACAAACAACTCACTGGAATCCACATGTAGTTGAATTAAGTAGCACACCCAAGAAGCTGTGAAGGTTATATCAGCTAGCTGACAGAAATACTGAAAAACACAGCATATGGATATTTGTACAATGAAGCAGAAGTAAATTTCCATTTTGAAAGCCTCATCAGGAAACAGCTTGCTGGCTGGAGAAAAGGGTTTGTGCTTTTACAGTTTCTTCTTGTATCAGGCAGATGTATTCAGCTGCCAACGTGGCAGACAGACATTACTCTGGTTACAAGTCATGGGGATAGCTTATTGTTTTATTTAATAAAGCAGCCTGAATTATATTTATACTGAGTGCAGCACAGAGCCCTCTGCATTAAGGAGAAGGCTGAGAGTGTTCAGAGAATTAGGAATGAATGGTTTTTAAGAAATTATATTAGGGCTTCTGAACTGGAGCTGAACTATCCGGTTTCAAGGTGCCTGAATCAGGAATTTCCTTCAGTCCCAATCCAGAGTTACTTTAAAATTCCTTAAAAGCATCTTTAAAACCTTAATCCAGGATTTTAATCTATAGCTATCGCTGCCTTAGCCTTGCTTGAAGCAACTGATCTTTGAATGCAGCACCAATAATTTTCAAGACATAGGGCTTTCGCTGCCAGCATCCCAATAACCAGACCTTGGCTAAAACTGTGCTGCGCACTTGGGCCAAGCAAACCTCCCAGGCCATTTCAGCCACACAAGCTCCTGCGAGAGGGTCCCACACTCACCAGAACCAGCGGCAGCCTCCACCTCTCAGCTGATTCTTCTGTTAGCTGCATCACTCTCCTTTTTTCTTTTTTTTCTCTCTTACAGTGTAAATAGGTTAGTTTATATCAGCTGAGAAGGCATTCCTAATCTGGGTGGAGAGTTACTGCTTTCAGGTGAGCAGCAGTAATTCCTAGTGTGTGTCTGTGGCCTCCTGTCTCCCTCCCGAGCCTGGCACAAGAAGCTCAGCGTAGATCAGCCGGCCGGGCCGGGGAAGTGGCAGCCTCAGCCGCTCGCTGCATCCAGCTGTGCTCCACCTGCTTGGGTTATTCTGTGATCCATGGTTTGCATTCGTTCCTGAAAGGGTGGCAATAAATCTATTCCATCCTGGAATGAAAGGAAGGAAGATGGACAGGTGAAATTTGGTAGTGATCAAAAAGGAAGGCTCATGACACAAGCAGATACCAAAGGACATCTAGCAAGAAAATAGTCCACCTTTACAGTAACCAACCTGCTTCACAACATACATTTGTTTTCCTTTTATATTATGTGTGGTCAATGTCCAGGGTGTTCCCCTTGTTTTTTAGTATTTTGTGTATTTCCTCTAGTACTTTTCTGTAGAGACTGTCATATAAAGCAAAATTTATTGTTTCTAGCTCCCTTTACTATCAATGTTACCTTTACATTTATATTCCTCAGATCAGCAAGGAGGAAAAGAAATTGAATCACTGTAGGAAACTCCTTCAGTTATGCCCATTGCTCACATGCCTTCTGTTTTACAGTGGCTGTAGATATGACACTCAGAAGTCTGTAGATGATTGCATTTCATAGCAACAAGTGCTCCTTAATGTAGGGAAAATACATTTGCCCTCCATTACACACCTAGACTTTGGGTTGGACCGAGGGAAAAGCTGGACACGTGCAACCACGGTGTATGACCATGAATTTGCAGGTACATCCCGTGGTGCGCAAGGAGGGGAAAGTACTGCAGCCCCCTGCCAGTTCGTTCTTGTGGAGGAAGGTTTTAAAGCATTTCCTTCAGTGGGACTGATTTTCTAAGGTACTCTTAACTTCTACTCACCCCCATTTTCCCAAAAGGTCTGAATGCCCCTCGCTTTACAGAGCCTGACAGGACTTGTGGTGTGAAAGTTAAAAAGTAAAACCAAAATTGGTAGGAAAAGAGAAGGAGTTCTGACTTTTTGTTCCCATTCACTTTCTGACATCCTCCTGGGCTGATGCACTGAAGTGGCAATCTCTTCCCAGGGCTTCTGCACAGCATTTCTCCAAATTCCCCCAGGCAAGAACAGGCCATGTATTGACTGAGCGCTGGAAGACATACAGTTAAAAACTCAGTATGCTATCTGTTTTAGTAAGGAACAGAATTAAAAGTCCTAAAGTAAAAAAATATACTAGATATAAATGACAGCCGTGACAGGAAAATGAGAACAACTTTCATGTTTTTATTGCTGCCTTAGAAGCAATTGATAAACAGTACACTTCATATATAAATGAGCATGTGTCAATATATGACAACAAAAATAAATTACAGTGACATAGTATTTAACTTTACAAGGTTGTACAAAATTTCCAAATATGAATAGATTTCAACTTAAAAATTTGAAATAAGTTAAAACTTCAACTATTCTGAAGACTTGAAAAATATACATACAATTTCACTCAATCACATAATTTACAGTATGATTTTTTTTAAGCTGTTTAGTCTTATACACCCATATATTTTTGACTGTATTATTGGAATATATCCTGCTATATGCAGCTTTACTGCACTGGGATAGTGAAAGGGGTTCCCTGAGGGCACAGAACAGGCTTGAGTGTTTCTATTTTAGAGTAATTTGATTACATTTATTAACTAGAAATACAAACCCAAAGCATTATTTATCTGTCCTATAAAGAGAGACTGATTTATCTGCTCTTGCTAGAATTTCCATTGATGCTAATGAGAATTTTGAAGAAGGATTAACAGCAGGATTGAGCTAAACTAAGTCTGTTCAGCCAGGATGAATTAGGTCACATTATTTAATGAAATATTTGAAGCATATCTGTTTTGTATTAGATCTCATTATAGGCTACATAGCTAGTCATGGCTACGCACTGAAATATTTGCTTCCACAACTAATAGGAAAATGTATTTGATATGGTACTTTAAAGTAATAGGATGGATTATGGATTGGTATTTTTAACACCTCAATTATATCACTTGATTATTTTATTAAATTTTATGAAGATTAAAAGCACTGGACAAAACTCCTTGTCTGTGAGCGTGTGATAATTGAGAATGCCGAGGGACTAATTCAAGCCGTAAAATAAGGTAAGGGTAGAGGAGACTCATACCGCAGCTGGATTGCTCCCGATACCTCAGACTGTGTAGTTAATCTAAGCTACTGCAAACAGACTCTGTGCACCACCAAAAGGGCAAAAGCTCGTTAATGCAGAAAGCATTAGTGAGGAAACAGAGAAAGGAAAAAATTTGAACAAACTGGCACGTCAGAAAATTGCTAATTTGTCAAAAACACAGGAAGACACTCGTGCAACCAGAGGTGAGTCTTAGACTGTCTGCGATGAATTTGGTAATAAAGGAAAAAGAAATCCAAGATGTCTATCTGTGTGACTGAATTTTCTCTTCTCTGAATATGCTAAAATATCCATCAGAATGCTGCATCAGTAACATGGAGTCTTTCCTCCCAACAAATAAATGTTAAATGTACATCATTTAAATGAGAAAGAATAGAAAGAAGTCATAAATGGGCCAGAGATGAGCAATTCCTCATTTCCATTTTTCTCTAATGCTATTGGGAATAAAGGCCACCACAGCTTACAATTAAGCTGGAAAGGATTTAAGAGGCCACCGTTTCTGTCCTGTGAATACGCTGCCACTGGGCCACAGGAAGGAGGAAGGGAACTGGAAGGAGATACACGGCCGCTGATGGCTTGCTCGGCTTGCTCCGTGCTCTCCCAGAGAATCCCGTTGTAGGCTCGTGCCCGGTGAGAGGAGGCCCGGCGCGGGCTGAGGTCGGGGACGCAGAGGGGAGGCCACGAAGCGCAGACCCGCGCCGTGGCTGGGGGGGGAAAAATGGGCATTTCAGAAGCACTGTGGGAGTCTTTCCATCAGCTGGAGCTGGGCTTGGATCAGCCCCCAGAAAAGGCTGGCGTTCGCAGCTGCTACGAGAGCCCAGAGCAATTTCACCGAGCAACCGACTGTGTCATTAAGTGAATTAATAGCAGCCAAAGAATATTGTAGCGTACGAACAGAGTCAAAAAGAGAGGCCTGCCAGACTCAGGGGAATGACAGTTTCACCAGAGGAAAGGACCTACATGAAGAAGACTTCCAAACACTTTCTCTAAACTGTTTACCCCTCTTGCAACTTCTAATCTCAAATTACTTTAATCAAAACAATTACATTTTTCTTAATTGCTTGTTCTGTGTTCTGCCCCTGCATTGGGTTCAGAGAGGAAAAAAGAACATGGAAATTTATCTCAAAAGTTCAAGAAACATCTAGTGGTTATGTAAACCTTACCTCACCAACTGCTTGGCACACAGTGTATTATTGTACAATCAGATATGACTTTCATATCACATCATTTACTTTTTATCTTAACTAGCAAGCCACTCTACAAGCAGCAACTAAAGAAATGAGTTTATCAGCTTGTATTAATGCAATTGTTATCACGGGCATTCAGGGGAAAAGTCATTTCTAGATTACAATAATATATTTGCAAGGGAAGTTCCACACGGGAAGGTGCCACCTGATTAGGTTTATGTGGAGGGTCAAAAAAAAAAAAAAAAAAAAAAGCATCTTGGCAGGAGAAAATCTCTTAAGAGCACAATGTTCCACCGTGATAGTTCAGTGGGAGCCAAGTTTTGACAGCACATTTTGGGCTGATACCCATGCAGTGAAAGGAGAAATGTGAGTGCTCTTAGGACACCTGACCCGGGCCAAAGCGTTCATTCTCCTACGGACACATGGCCGTCCACCTTCTGCCCTCAGGACTGCAGTGCTGGTGGTCATTCCAGAGGGGAGGATGCCTACAAAAGCATTGGAGTCTGTCTCATTATGTCTTCTCTTACTCTTGTTTTTATTGGCTGAGAAAGGGAAGGTTCCTCTAAAACATTGCTACTGAGGAAAACAATTGCTCTCCATCATTATCCTCCTCTACTCTTCCAATTAACGTGCTAGTGTTTTGTAAACTGCTGTCATTATGAGCTAGGACTGATTATTCTTTCTGAGAGTTTTCCGAGACACAGAATTTAATTAGTCAGCAGGAGGATTGCTACACAGTAAGGCAGCTGTTAGCAAAAAAAGACCAACTTGGCCAATAATTTAAAAAATGCTAATATTTTGTATAGTATCTGAGTGGATGGCTACGACTAGGTTAACAGACACCAGATGTTGAGTGAATGCTCAAGCACTGGTTTTTTATGTAGCAGAAGGTGAGGGTCTCCTTTCTACTGTTCCTAATTATTTCATCAGTTTACAGTAAGTTCAGCTCCACTGGTTTTGGCTGAAGAAAACCAGTGTTTGACAAGGAGTAAAACTACAACTCCCTTTTTATGAAAGCAATTTCTGAGCCTCTTAATTACTGCATGTAATTTGCCCATATACTTCAAATCAGAAAGAACCAGGAAAATGTCAATTTATTTAAAATATTCAAGCCTTAAATTAGATACTCAGATATTGTCTCTGGAACTTGTTTTGCTCCATAATCAGAAGAACGGCACAGAAAGCTTTCAAGTAATAGGAACAGAAAAACGTATCAGGAAACACATAAAATATGTTCATCAGATTCCTGTAATGTTATCTCTATTTCTATCACAAAAATACCCGCTATCTCCAAATAGAAGCAGGAAGCTTATGACTCTCTTGTAACAACTTGTCTTGACTGGTGTGGCCCACACCCTTCCACCAGCGGGGTCGAAGGGGCAGGAGCTCACTTCCAGCTTCACGCCAGGCAGGAGTCCCGCGACTGTCAGTCAAGACTGAGGCAGGGAGAATTGGGGTAAGAGTCAGCTGGGTGAGGGGACACCTCTAGAAACCCGGGTAACTCGTCTCAAAAAAATTATGCCTCCTTCACTGACATCTTCTAACGTCTACAGCTTACAGCTGCAAATTTGACATCATACTTAGCATTTTCTTAGCTCTCTCTGAAAGCAATGAATGGCAATTCATGCTTTTTTAAGCTTTAACCTTCGAATAGGCACTTTTGTGTACTGACTATAGGGATTTCGATGATCCTTCCTTACACAGCTTGCTTCTGACAGTAGTTACGAATCTCTGTACTTCACCTCTAACGCTGGATACTGTGTCAGTCAAAATGCATTGTGCAGAGTACCAAAAAAATGGCTCATGTGCATATTAGTTTAAATTTCTCTTGCATTCAGTGGTGCGGTAGTTCTTCATACTGCTAATTCCTGCCTCAGAGCAGGGAGCAAAATGCATGAGCCTAAGTCTCCTCAGACAGTACCAATGACTAGGGAAATGTGCAGCTGCTTAAGGTAGCTACACAATTTGGAAACAAGTCTGAAAGGACCCTCCATCATATTCAGTGAAGTGTACTGGCAGAGCAGGAGATAAAGCCTGTTCTGTCCTTATACAGAGTTTTGTTCAGATTAGCCTATGGTCAAGAAACCACACTCATTTTGAGTAAAGGGACCAAATATTTACTCAGCGATACTTCCACAGCCTGAACAGTAGAACGGTTTTGTCCTACTATCAGTTGTAAAATAAGCATCGTAAATGAAGATATGAGGCAAGCAAAATGGAACGTATGTCTCAATCAGAAAAATTCACACCACTGGAGGAAAAAAAGCTGCTTTTTAACTCCAGCTACATCTGATTTCATACATGGTAGAGGGTATTCAATAGGTTTATTTGATAGGTATATTCAATAGGAGGGGGCTGAATCCATACGAACAGTAAAAGTAATGAGTGGAGGCAAGTACTGAGCATCAGGAGATACTGCACAGGTCTACTTCTTGTGATGTATCTGCACAACACAGAGTGCAGCACTGTGCAGGGTTCAAAGTAAATTGGGTTATACCTTTTACCCTTATGGTGTTAACTGGTCTGTGCCACCACAATAATAATTCTCAGTGTGGACTCATTAAGCACAAATTAATGAAGGCCATTTCCTCATCTTTTTGACATCTCTAGATTAGGAAGTATTTGAGGAGTCACTACAGTTGCTTTGTTACCCAAAGATTTCAGTTCAGAAGAAAAAAATAGTCTCAGGAGGACTGGATATTTTGAAGCTACCTAAGGAATCGGATTCTTGTCCAGACTTTATTTCTATGATAGTGTAAAAGTTTTCAGATCTTTTGAGTATTTTAAGTAAATTAACTACGCCTCTATGAATGATCTGTAAAATAAATTTAAGTTCTCTCTGTACAATAATGTCCTGTGCTTTCCGGATTACTAGCCACGGTAGAGTAACGATTACCAGAGCATTTAAAGCGTTATTTCATTCCAGACACTGCAGTAAAAAACATTTGTCCTGGAGAGATTAAGAATTACCCATTGAATTTCTGGAAAATGCATATGCACCCAGACAAACAAATCCTGCTTTCATATTAATGCCTAGTTATTTAGTCCTAGAGTGCTATAATAAGGATCTCTTCATAGAGGCCTGAGCGGGGTGTCAGGCTGCTATGCCAACAATCTAGCTGATGGTGACGCGTGCTTTTGGCTTCCAGAGTCATTCATACGCTGAACTTTTTTGGGCACTGTTTACATGTGTTTATTCACCCTTATGCAAGGAGGATGTTCGCATCTCTAAAAACTTTCAATGTCTTGGGTATTCTTCCATGCTTTCTGCCAAGTTAAATAAATTGTATAGCTTCACTAGCTTGGAAAAAAGTTAGCCCTCCTCACCACAGTTGAGTTGTATGGTTTTATCACCATTTTCGGAAGACCTTCCCTGAGGCCAGCATCATACATCCCAGTTAAACTCAGTCAAGGTTTTATTGTTTAAAAAACAGAAGAGGGTGAATGATCTAGATACACTGTGCATTTCTCAGCCCTACCAGGAAAACAAGGTTTTTAAAGTTTGCACAATTCCACCTGTGGGTCAGGCAAATGAAAAGTATTATTCCATGCAACAGAAAGGGCAGAGCAATAGGATGGAGTGAGGGAGGAGGATAATTTTTTCCTCTCCTTTCCAATGGGAGTAGTGCTGTTCTTGTTACCTTAAATAATTTGCAGTGGTGAGTTGCTTTATTTTGCCTTTATATATATGTGACATTTGCCTCAATAGTGGCTGGATTCCTGTACCCATGTTGAGAAACTGACAGTGATGTTCACATGAAAATAGGAGTTTCTCTTACTTGAACTTAGACAGTATCTACTGCTAGAAATAGAGGCCTTTGTTTTCCTATTTGGCAAAGCCAGAGTGATTTTGGTTAAGATAAACCTAGTGCAGTATTGATGCAATAGCTCAATAAGTGAAATCTGGTCATGCATTTCTAAATTTTGGGTAATGTCTGAAAAGCCAGCACAGTACACTGAAAACACCACATTCAGAAATAAAGACAATGCAATTGGAAAAATATGCACTAAGGAAAGATGTGGAAACTTTTCTTGCAGCTAAGCAGAGTAGAGTTAAACACAGTTCCACCGTCCACTTACAACTGATGAGGCATCAAAGGCAATGTTTACCACGGCTGACAACTGCAGCGTAAGTTTGTATATACATCCGTATACATTGCTCTAGATGTGCGTGCATCTCTCTATATGTACATGCACACAGTACTATGTCATACATACGTTATCCTTCTGAGATACATGTAGTGCATAGAGATGTATAGGTACAATATGCATACCACACGATACATGTTGGAATAAGCCATGAAATAAATAGCACTTATCTTAATGTTTTCCTGTGTTACCTGTACTCCTTCCATTAAACAATCTCTGTCAGGGCTCACTGAAACTCCCCTGAGCCATTTTAATATTTAAAATTAAGCAAAAAATAATCCTCAAGTGCATCTAGGAAGGTATCTGGAAATAACAATCTTTCTTGAGAAAACAAGTGGCAATCTATGTTATATTTTGGATGTACAACGTGGGTGGTGAAAAGTAGTCAAAGTCCTGAATGCCAGAAGGGCACAGTTAATGAGTTTGCCAATTAAAACTGTGAAGACCTGTCAGTGACATCAAATACTGTGATGGTCAATCTCAGCCTATTGTGGTGCCACAGTGTATGAAACAGAATAAACATAGTTCCAAATATCCCTGTTCATACTCGTTTCCAACAAACAGCACGAGTGGATTAGCTACCCCCTGCCTGCTTACTTGAAAAGCCAACGTACAAAAATGCCTAAGTGTCAGACATTACAAATTAGTATTTCCCCTGGTATCTGTCTGGCAGCTCTTAAAAGTAGAAGTAGAAAAGTGCAGAACCTACAAATGATCTATGGCTGATACAAGGCAGAAAATCCTAATTAAATCAGGCTTTTAATTCTATGAAAACCGGAATGTCATATATGCTTTAGCTGAGCTTCCAGATAGAAGTGATGGGGTATCATGGGAGTCCAGTTCATGAGACAGAAAAGGCAGTCATCATTACGAACACCTCAGCTCCACCAGACTTCTGTACATATCCTTTGGGTTAACAAGAAGCAATCTACAAATATATATAACTTTGACCTGCTCCCAGAAGCAAGTGCAGTGGTATTTGCATGGGTAAATACATAAAAGATAAAAGGAATATATAAAATAGAAAATCACAGAAGCTGGAAGCAAGTTGTGAAAAGAGACAGTAGTTTTACACAGGTCAAAGAACACTCAGTTACCACAATGAATACATATGTGTTTAGAAATTTTCAAATGCATTCAAATACGTGACGATTCATGAGCTGGAAGAAGTTCAGGCTAGTGGGGGCTTGGCAGGACGTCCTTAGGGGCAGGGCATCCCCAGACACCCCAAAGAAGGACAGGCTTGTGAACAGCCAAACTGTGGTACAGACCTTTTCTGCCAATAAGGACCTGGAATATCTGGATCCTGCTCCAGTATCAGACCTCAACATTACAACTGCTGGAGCTAGTAATGTGCCTTCTGATAGCCTAAGAGCAGATTAACTTTGCATAGGAATATTTTGAAAGGAAAAAAAAAAAAGCCTGATATCAAGACAAGCTTGTAAAGCACATTTTAGGAAAAGAATCTGGGAACCATTTGGAGGAGAATGAGGGTTTGGAATCTCAAATATGAATTTGAATAGGGATACATAAATAGCCAGATGGTCAAGGGGACAAGTGAAATGCAGTTTATAAATAGCTCAGCATGATACTCCATGACTATCCCTACTGTATATATGGTAGCATGATGATAACCGTATATTCAAAATTACAGATGCTGCTCATCAAGGAAAAAATATAAAAATTTCCTTTTGCTTTGATGTTTGCATTCTATAAAGGCAAACCGAGTGTACTTTGGGCCTTGTATTCACTTCTTACATATACAAGGTTGATAATGAGACAAGACTTTTTAGAATATTCTTGCGGAAGGAAATATAATAATCAAGACAAAATCAGAAAGTTGTACATAATTGAGAAAGGTCATCAACTGCCTCAGAACATTTGTGTGGGTATGGTCACAAAACTGCCAGATTCCTTTAGGTCATTTATTGTTCGGGACAGATAGATCCACAGGTCTAGATCCTGGGAACTGCTCAAGCCTTTCCTATATTCATTCAGCTTTAGAACAGTGCTGCACTGATCCGCAGCTTACGTTTGTAGGAAGTGTGATACGCTGGGGTAGGAAGAAGTGCTCCCTGCACCGTGACACCTGTCCCTGGATCTTTGGATCAGACATTTCTCACAGCCTACACTGGTACAGAAGCAATAAACTTCTGTCACAATTTTACACTGAGAAAGCCAAGCATATATTATAACGTATTTTGTTGTCTTAGAGCTGTTTGGAGGCTGACAGTGATTGGGGTCTATTCCACAAAGCTTTCTCCAGACAGCCCAATAGCTCCTGTCTGGCTATCGCTTCTGATTTTTTGATCCTCTTCATATGGACTCTAATATTGTATTATTGCAATTAAGGGGGATGATGCCTGGTCTCTGAAAAGCCAGCTTTCCATGTAAGGAGTGTTAATGGGACTGAGCTGTTTGTCTGCCCTCAGAATGATGCTTTCTATCATGTTTCTGACTTAATTTTCCTCAAAACAGATGAAATATTACATCATTCGTACTTAAAAGTAGTGCTGTGTCAGATTGTACCTTTTGGTCTTGCATTGTTCATCTTCTGCAACCTATCACGTGCGCTCGTGTTCATAAAGAATATATCCACTTGTGCATACAGCTAAAATTTTTGTGTGTGCATGGGTTTAAAGCAAACACATAGACATATAAAATACAAATTAATTTGATCCCCACTGTACTTGTAACACAGCCAAATTCTTAATATTTTATAGTGCATATTCCATTAAATAAATAATAACAAAATTGATCTATGCTACAATATGTGTGTACATACACATTTTATGATGCCTGTAAATAACATTTTAAAGCCTGTTCACACATCAAAAGACAGGTTGTTTATTTCTCTGTTAGAACAATCCAAAGGTTTAACTCTTCCTATTATGTAAACAGTGGTGACAGTCACTTTCAAGAAAGCTTAACTTCATTAAAAATAATAGTTTCCCATTGTGAAATCAATACTAATATACTACAAAACCCCCTGATGAACTCTGGCTTCCTTACATGCTCTCACATTTTGTGTATTAGGGGCACAGCACTACTCTAGATATCAGAAGATAATAATATGGCAATATATATAGATATATAGATATATATTTAAATGTTAAAACATTAGTTAGGTCAACTTGAGTAATGAATGTATTTCAAATATATGCTTCCTTCTATAAAGGTCATTCATTTTCTTTGCAGCATGGGTGCCTTACAAGACTTTGGTTGTATGTGGCTACCAAACTGGTAAACCAATTCTGGGTATCTTTAGCTCAAAATGCACTCGTGACTTACAGATGAAGCTTTAACTTGTGTGTTTATACTAAACTCGTACTTGCAGTAGACTTGCAATATCATTTACAACATTACCTTTAGGTAGACTTTTTAAACAACTCAACTTGTATGTCAAGAGTATTTGTTTTAGTGACAGGAAAGCGAAGTATACTCTATTCATTTCTCAAGCAGACCTTTATGAATCACTTTAAAGGACACTACAGCTGAAGACTGAAGAGCAATATTTATCAACATTAAATAAAACATTTGGTGAAGTATGTATAAATATTTCTTCATATGAACATAACACAAAATTAAATAGTTCAGATACACAGACACCATTTAATATATTTCCACTGTTGTCAAAATCATCTGTAAACACCATCTCACACTGAATACAAAAGCAGCTTTAACATCAGTTCTGTGTCCACAACACTGATGCCCCTTTTTAAAAGAAGATATTTGTTTTGTTTTATTTTCAGCAAAATAAGAGTCTAAGCAATAAAAAAGTTTTGGTCAGTTCAAAGGAGAATACAAAATTATCTTTCAACATGTAACTTAATCAGATTTAGAACAATAGTTTAAAGTACAATCCTTTCCCCAGGGGATCTCTGACTTTTATAAATCATGTTTGGTGCAGACCACATCACAAATGCCAGGAAATACTGGTCATGTCTAAGCTATAAATATTAAAGCCCTTTTAAAATTTTCTTTATCAAAAATTGCCAGGTTACAAATTGGCAATATCACGTTTTTCACAACACAGAATAACCTGGCATTAAACGGATTTAGGTACACTTCTCCTGATGATGTTTAAAACGGGTTCTGGAAAAGAAACACTTTTTAGTGAGCATCTTTCATGTGCAAAAGTAAAGCATTTCTTTTACACAAATCTTTTGCATCTGAAGATCACTTGGGCAGACAGTGCAAGCAGGGGGGCTCCACCTGGTTTAGACAGAATATTACAACTTGAACTTTCATTGGAAGCCATACGGATACCGTGCATCGGATCTGAGCTGGCTCGGAGAAGGGTGGTGCATCCACACGGTGCAACTCAGGACAAGGTGCTGCAGCGTCCGTGTGTGCCCTGACAGCAGCCGCAGCCGCCTGAGCATGAAACGGGGCTCCCGCTGAGGACTGCGCCCGCCTGGTTCCTGAGCAACTCCCTTCGAGCGTCAGTACTGTGCAGCCCAGATGTGGGCTGTTGTCATCCTCCACCCCACAAAGACAACTTCATACTGTGCCCTGAATGCAGCCTTCAATTCCTTTCACCTTCGTATCTTTTAAAGAGGCATGGTCACTTTGGGGAAGAGATACTGTGCTCAAGATTAAGGTTTTACTGGGCATGTGCCCCATTATAAAACTCTGTGGACTGTTAGGCTCCCAGGCTACCCTTTGGTTCTCTCCATTCGAAATGAGGACAACATGTTTTGGTTTCAAAGATAAAACTTGAATTTCAGGTGGCAAATGATGAGATATATATTTTTAATATGATTTGATCTTTTTATTTTTTAATTCCACTCACCTGTAATTGTGATGGGCAGCCCTGTAAAACCTAGAACAATAGATCACCTCTTTCCTGGTATGTGTGCATTTTAGCGGTGTGAATGTATGTTATGCATACATACACACTCACACACACACATATATATAACATGAGCTGCGCACATAGATACTCGGCAATCAGGAATCAGGGGTACAATTAATACACCAGAAGAGAAGTAGACAGGAAGCTCTACCTGTACAACAAGAAGCAAGTTTGCAACCTATACAGTGTCTCAAATAATTTCATAATCCTGTTTCGCTAGCTTGCTACATCTGTATGTGTCTTGAATTGAAAGTTGTTGGATTCCTTGGAAACAGAAGAGTTGGGCTAGCTAGATGTGCTTACCTGAGATCCCAGAGTTGATTATAATCAAAGAGCTGGGCAGATCAGTAATGGGTTTATAATTGCTATACAGCTTCTTGCAAATTCGTAGGAAAAATTTATTAAGTCTTTCATCCTTAGTAAAAACATTGAAGTTTGTTAGTTTTTGCTGAATGCAGACTTGATTTTTATATTAAACTGGATTTATTAAAAGGATACATAAGCCTGACAGCTGCTTTCACGTCTTGATGTTTAAATGTTTGAATCAGCACCCTGGAACCACCCTCCCACCCCAACCCATCCCGTCCCATCCCTTCCTATCCCATCCCGTCCCGTCCCGTCCTGTCCCATGCCTTCCTGTCCCATCCTATCCCACCCCATCCTGCCTATCTTGTCCCATCCTATCCCATCCCATCCCATCCCCGTTTCGTTATTTTTTTAAATTGTTTAAAAAATACTATTCTATGAAGCCTCCCTAGGGATCCGCTTATGAAAAATGACGGACTGCCTTTGCTGATACTGCTGTTTGCGTCGTTTTCGTTTGTCACACTGGCACAGCAGTAGCATCTTGAAAGTGTTTCTGAATGTTTTGTTACACAGTGCATAGCACATGGGATTCACCGTGCTATTGATGTAGCAAAGCCAGTACCCCAGGTTCCAGAAAGTTTTGGGGATACAGTTGCAAAAGGTGTTCACCAGAACCATGATGTTATATGGGGTCCAGGTAATGATGAAGGCAAACAAAATGGCACTGAGTGTCTGTGCCGCTTTCTTTTCTTTGATAAGTGACATTCGTTTTCGCTTTGTGATCTGACTTCTGGTCTTCGAGGCAAACTTTTTTGCCAGGGTTGCTTCCTTGAAGGACAAGGGCAGGGCTGCAGATGTCTTGGTCACTGATGAGATGCCTTCAGAAGCTGTGGTTGTCTCTGCTGACCCTGGCTGAATCGGAAGCTTAGAAAAGCTCTTTTGGAAATTTCCACCATCCTGAACACTTTTGGGAGGGTGCAATCTTTTAGGTTTCTTTTCCTTCGATTCCATGTCAGATTTCTGCAGTTCATCCCCTGACTCATGCAAATCTTCTGAGGAGGGCAGTTTTGTGGAATTGAGGATGGCGCTGTGACCAGGTAGCTTCAGCACAATTGAATAGATGGCTCTGGTTTCTGCAGCGATGTCTTCTTCGTCAGAGGAGGCTGAATTTTCAAGGGAGGCAGCAGCGTCGTTGTTGTTCCAGCTGTCGCTGCTGCTGTGCTCTTGGTCCCCCTGGTCTGCGTTGGGTTCCCAGCTCTTCATTGTGAGCCAGAAGTGGCAGCGTCTGTATTTCCTTCGGGTCGAGCGTTTCATGCTCTGCCGTTGCAGCTCGTAGCTGCTGCAGCTCCGGGAGCTGCCTGTCTGGTGGACGAAGCGTGCTGCCTCTGCTTCACTGCCTGAAGCTTGTAGCCCTGCTAACTCTTTGGTGCGTTTCTCGGTCTCCTTGTAGATCCTCCAATACAAAATACTCATAATGGTGACTGGCAAGTAAAAGGCAGCTATGGCAGTGCCAAAAGTGATGATAGGTTCACTTAGAAACTGGATGAAACATTCCTCAGAAGGCACAGTCCTCTTCCCAACAAAATATTGCCAGAACAAGATGGCAGGGGCCCAAAGAACAAAAGAGATGATCCATGCTAAACCAATCATCACCCCAGCCCTTTTGGTTGTTCGTTTGGCTCTGTAGGTAAGTGGCCTAGTGATGGAAAAATACCTGTCAAAACTTATGACAAGGAGATTCATGACAGAGGCATTACTGGCGACATAGTCAATGGAGAGCCAAAGATCACAGGCCAAGTTTCCCAAAGCCCAGTGGTCCATGATGATGTAGGTGGTGTAAAGATTCATGGAAATTACACCGATGATCAAATCTGCACAAGCAAGACTCAACAAGAAGTAGTTGTTGACCGTTTTCAGTTGTTTGTTAACCTTAAATGCAACAATCACGAGGATGTTTCCTATGATGGTCACCAGTGCAAGGATCCCAGTGAGGAAAGCAATCAAAACTACTTGCCAGACAGTGTGTCCACCCAGAGGGTCTTTGCTTGTGGCATTTAGGGACATGTTTGTTGATTCCACAGTGGAGAAGAGAAAACTCTCTGTGGTCTGAGGGAAATCATAGCTGCCGATGAGCGACGCTGCTTCATCATGGAGTCCCGGTCCGTGTGAATCTCTCTTCCAGAAGGAGCTCACATTTGAAAACAGGGGCGAGGCTGAGCTGTTATGTTGCATGATCATTGTGGCTCTCTGACATAGTCTGCAGCAGGGAAAATCAAACAAAAATCAAGTGAACAGGTGAAGATGGTAAATAGATAATTGTCCTCATACTCATACATAAAATCCCTTTAGCACTCTGAACGATGTCTTTAAAAGCCAAGCCGCCTGTGACACATTCCAAGTCAAACATGTATGTGGTAGTACTCAGCTTACAGCTGTGTTAAACCTGAGCTCTTTGTAGTAATCACTAGTGTTTCCTTCAAAACATTCAGTCACAGAGGAACCAAAATCCCAGGAGAATTTGAACCAGCAGTAGTATTAAAATGCTCCCTAACTCTAATTCTTAATTAAAACACTCCCTGATGGGTCTGCCCTGAACTCTACATCTCAACAGCCCACTGTCCTGCAGCCTTCAAAAACTAAATGCCAGGCACATGCAACCACAAATCCTCCAAGTTGAAATCAATGCTGGTCCCCAGTGCTACCCTGGCACTAGCAAAACAGAGCCCCCAGCCTCTGCTGCCTCCAGCTACAGCTAACAACAAACAAAAATACTGTTCTGTCTTTCCTTAAACTATAGAGATACAAGCCAGCATTGTTTCACTGTGTCAAGCTACTCTAATCTGTGAGGCTGCAAAGATCTGTTCGTTTTCATCTACATTTTGGCTACCTGATAAAGGTACTAGAAGTTCTCATTAGCGCTTTTTGCACATGCCACTATTAATTTTTCATGCACATTTTTATACTTGGACTAAGGATTTTGTACATCTAATGACTTCAAAATGTCTTTGGGGCAACACATGTCAAATTTCCTTTGAAAATATGGTCTCTAGAGTCAGGAAAAAAATGTTTGGCAGATGTATGTTAAAGCAATCGTTAAACACTTTAGGAAAAGAGGAAAAAAAGCATGAAAGGGATTCATAATTAAGCCTTTATCCTTTTCCCCAAGTACTTATGTAAAATGAAGACATGCCCAGAATAGGAATTTGGATTTCCCTGATTTCATTAACTTCTGTGGTCAACTGGCTAGATTCATTGTAATAAATCAATTATATCATCAAGAAGCAAGAATTCATGAAAAAGTCCTTCATGGACCATAAATGTTGAACAAAATATGCTGTCAAAGAGAAATTTTGTTAATTTTCTAACAATTGGAATCCTTCCAGAGGCAGTATGTTATGGCATGAGATAATAATGAGCATCACAGTGCACTGTTATTACACAAAATATTTACCAAAAAGAGGAGGGTTTAGGTTTGGTTCTTTAATTAATTTCTAAATTCTGTTTTCCCTTGAACTCTGTTTGGTTTTGTTAGCAAGCCAGAAGAAGACACTATGTGATTTTAAATGGTGCAGTTTCTTTGCCACATGCAGTAAATGGACCAACAATTCCTTCCCTTAGCTCATGCACAATAACTACCCCCCCCCCATATTTTGATATCTAGCGTAAATAAGATATTTTTTCTCTCTATTAATGGGAAGACAAAGTTACGATGATGCTGCCTTATTCTAATCTAATTCAATCCACTTTTAATGCATTCATCATTGTATCACACAGGATGTGAACATAATAATAACATAGTAATAACAACAGTAAATACTGCTCTGGGAAATCACACTGTTAAATTTAACTCTTTTCCTGATAGAAAGATTGAAAATTTGGAGCAACTCAAACAATTTCTAAAAAGAAAAATGGTAAGATTTTTATAAACTGTAACCCAACATTGATAACTGATTTTCTTAAAATCAAAGTAGGTTGAAACTAAAATTATCTTTTATCAAAAAACTTTGTCATTCCAAGTTTTCTTTTCTGTGCAAAGTTCATATGAAAGAAATGTGCAATTTGCAGGAAATTTCAGGCAAAAAGACATTCTGAAAACTTCTCAGGCTGCTCCCCTAAAATTTTCAGTATTTTTTACCATTTCAATCGTTCCCTTTCCCAAGAAAATCTAAATTAACTTCCCTGACACAATTTCACCATGTCCTTGCTGTCTATTAGAGAAGCTGTGGGACACAACATATTTCTTTTTTTTCTTCCTTAAGATATACTGCTCGTGACTATGGAGCTGGTGTAGCTCTGGCCACCAAGCATACAGCAACGTGTCCTCATCGATCCCTATCATACTGCTTCAAAGAAGCTGAAGCCAAATCTGCATTGCATGAGAGAGCCTCATCCCACCTACACTAATGAAATGAAAGTCTGCAGAAAGTCATTTGCAAAAAGGCAAGCAGAGGTCTGGTTGAGAAGCATGCTCTCTTGTTTTTCATTCACACCCCCTC
Source organism: Pandion haliaetus (assembly GCA_013401275.1). NCBI lineage: Eukaryota > Metazoa > Chordata > Aves > Accipitriformes > Pandionidae > Pandion > Pandion haliaetus. Next base: position 192,265 of record VYZV01002435.1, on the reverse strand, counting down.
AGGCACACTCTTAGCATCTCACTCCCTTGCCTTGACCAAAGACGACGTTCATTTACATGTCTATAAAAATGGAGATCCCACATACTCAAAATCACAAATGAAGGCCCGTGGAAACCCAATGTACAATCACGAAGACAGTGAAGCAGTATCCAAGTTTGCCTTGTCCCTTCCAGTGTGCGGGTGAAACACACAGTTCACTTGCGAGCAACCACTTAAGCAAGTTTTGACAATGTTCTTGCCAGTTATTTACGGGCCAGGGTGGTTACTCACAGTGGGGAAAAAATCTTTGACTCAAACAGGATTGCTAGAAACCATCCTTCTTGCAATGTCTTACTAGGAAGCAGGCATCTTTTCCAGACCTGTCAGATAGGATGAGGTCAAAACCAGAATAGCATGAGAGAGATCTGAAATAATGATATTTGCTAAATATATGCCAGAAATGATTAATGTTATAGGGTACAGACCTTCCTTCACTGACATTAGGGACAGAGAGCAGAGGATGAAAGCCAGAAAGCATCCCCTCCACAGACATACACTTGTGAAATCTCTACAAGGTAACAGCCAAACACAGTCAAGTATTGATTGAGAAGTCCAACAGGTAAGTTTAGATGGCTATGATATCATTACGCTGCTTTGTCATAAAAAAAGACAAGCTGGTATCTTGTAATACGCAAGAAAGGACCAGGCAGAAGATACTGATAAAGGAAATGAAACTTTCACTACAGGGCATAGAATAAAAACCAGTATCACTTAGAAGTGATGGTAGAAATAACAGTATCACTAAGAAATAAAAATTGTTGACAGTTTGGTAGTGCTTTCCATTTTCATTGCATAACATAATCTTAAACTAATGTAAGTGTTAGCTGTGGAAGTCCGAAACAGCTACCACATAAAAGATACAAATAATCTCGCAAAATTAATGTGTAAATGCTGCACTATCCATCACTAAGTCCACAAACTGATGGTGGATTCTGTTTAATTGTAGACTTTGAAATGGAGTTTCAATGTAAATTAACCAATAAATCATTTCAGAAACGCCATGCTTCAAAACACTCATCACGAGGAAGCCTGGGAAAACCAGCTGCAGTGTTTTAGATGCCAAGCAAGTGCTGGAGTCAAACCTTTATTCCTCAGGTCAGTTCTCCCATCCCTGGACTTCAAAATAACTTCTCTAAGCCATTGTTTCAATGAAAACCTGTGCACAGTCCTTAGCAGTCCAGTAACTGAGGAAGAGGAGTGACAGAGCAATCCACTGATAGCTCCCTGCTGCCCAGTGCAATCCTGCAAGCCAGAACTTGGCTTTTTAAAATCCTCAGGCACTAAAGGGATCCCTAAACTCACATTGACTGGACTATTTGATAAAATGGAAGTGCTAGCAGGACAATGGGTACAGTCTTTTATTATTCTGGCTCTTCTACAACCTCTTGTAACCGAACCATTTAATTCAATAAAAAATGTATTGCCCATATGCTCAGCTGCATAGAAAAAAACTCACTACCACCACCAGCAAAACATACCAGACCAGTTCAACTGGATTTTCTTGCCTTTAGGAAGCCAAAGCAAGCTAAGTTATCCATCATTTTCCAAAATAGCCATGCATTTTCTTCTTTCTCTATAAGAAGTGCTACAGGGAAAGAGAGAGTGTCCTAGGTTCAACAAGATGACAGCATGACCTGCAGTGCTGCCCACCAGCACCTGCTCAGCAAGCCAAGCTTAAAGACAGAATGATGCATGACAAAGTGGGAAAGCAGCCACAAATATTTTGGTAAAATAAACAATGCAGCACAGCCTGAGTGAGGCAAACCAACCAAACTGTGAAATGATTATAGGTTTATATACCAGATTAAGAGTTTACAAATTACTGGTACGATATACTACATTACAATTTCAAGCCAGGGAGTAACAAAGGAAACTTTTTTTAGCCCAAGAATATGTAATTACTTACCTAAGATTACTGCTATGCTATTCACCGTGGCTTGGGTTTTTTTTTTGTTCTTGTCTCTGCTTTTTAATAAGAGCTTACAACAGGTACAGGCCACAGAACAGCAGAGGCGACGTACACTTCCCAGTGTTACTCAGGGAAAGTGTAGGCCCAGTACAGGCAATGGCTATACAAGCTATACAACTGTTCACATACATCCTTCCCAATGTGCCTCTGCTCCTTGCCCCATTGGAGGGACTGAGATATTAGATATCCCACTAAGACCAGCTGGCAGGGAAGGAGAAAGCAGCTACAGAAATGGTCACTGATTTTAATAAATGGGTATAACAGATTTAAAAGTCTGATTTTTTGGAATAGTCTAATTCATTGCACGTGGCTGTAAATAGAAAGTAAAATAGAATAGACAGTAGGAACAGTTCTGTCACATTTTCACTGCATTTCATTTCTCTCTGCTTATTTCATATTTCAGCGGTTTTGTGAATAATTCACATTTCAGTTTACCAAATTTTTCCCTTTCCTTAAACCTTCCTATTCACAAACACACAACCTCCATTTTTGCAGAGAAGTCTATTTTCTCGCTGTCTTTAAAGCACTCTGAGATGCTTTTTCCAGGAAGTCAGACAGCACTCTATGGCCTTGGCTAGAAGTGAGTTCAAAACTGGCAAGCCTTTACGATTGAAGAATTTCACATCTCATCTGTTTGCACAGACAAGAAAATTGCTTACCTTATTCTTCCATTTTCCTCTGCACTGCTATTTATTGTATACATATTAGCCTAAGCAGCAGGGAACTCCATGCAGTGAATTATAAAACTGTTTTCTAACATAAAGAAACCAAGCTTTCAGAACGCTTAATGCAGTTACCTAAACTAGCACATAAGCTTTGTTCCAAAACTAATATTTGGTAAAATAAAAATATATGTGAATTTTAAAATTTTCTTGAAATTATTCCCAAGATTACATATACAAATACAATAAAGAATTTTAAAAACTTGAAATGAAAAAAAAGAAGATGCAAGTATTCACAGTAGCATTCACGATTTTACATTTATTATATAGCAGCTCACACCACTTGCAGCTAGTGTAGCACAAGCTACAGGATTCCTTATAAATGTGCATGTGATAACAGGAAGCACAGTGTAATTATCAGTGAACAGGACCCCAGATTTACCATGGCTTACTTATACTGACGATTAAATATATTACACTCAATATAGATTTGCATCTTTGCAGAATGAGTATAAGAGCCATAGAAATCGATCCCATTATGAAATATCCTGGCCACTGTCTTACATGTTCACAGTAGATACAAACTAATAACTTGATATACTCTTATAGTTTTATATATATGTACATAAACACATAATAATATATACATACAAATGTGACATATAATGTGACAAAAGTATGTGTGTATATAGCTGCCGATGAAAGTATATGTATATATCTGCAGATAGATATAATCATGCGTGCGTGTATATATCTATGCATGTGTGTGTATATATATATATACACATACTTCTGTTACATTATTCTAAATACTGTTTTATGGAAAGACTGTATCTTTCACTAATTAGCTGTCAACTTGACATAGATAAAGCTCAAACATATCACACTAACACTTCAACCTAAGCTCTTCCATTTTCCATCCATAAAGATGTTTTGCTTACACTTACTACAATTACCTAGATTTAATGTCAGTGTCTTAAAACTGCTTTTGTGATTAAGGAATTAGATTTGCTTATTATTTGTTTACTGTGTTGCTGCTGCTAGTGTGTGAGGTCTAGCATGAGCAAAAAGGAACTACTTTCTTTAAGCATATGTGTTGTTCTCATTACTTTGGAGAGCGTTTAGGGAACCTAATGCACAGCACCAAGCTACCTGATCGGTCTCCCTTGCTGCCCTGCAGTCAGCAGAAGGGAGCAACCTTCCCGGGGAGGAGGGGCAGGGGGATGCTACCTACCTCAAGTGTTCCTGCTGGGATGCGTAAGGATGCCACACTGGGAGCACCTGGGACTGCCCACCAAACACAGCCAGGAAATTCGGTGTCTAAAGCTGGGCCATGGGACGAGCCTCTTTTATGCCTTAATTTGACGATTAGCTTTTGCCAAAGATATACCACCTCCTTCACATGGACCAAGAGGCTTGCGTTTATACTGCGCAGCTGCACCTGCACCAGCCACTGCGGGTAGTGGTTGCTTATACTGCGTTTGCTCTTCCAAACACCTTACATCATGTAGCATGAACCCTTCACCGAGGGTTTCGATATTATGATAGAATACTTTGAATACTAATGTGCTTTAATGGCTGTCCTGGTTTCAGCTGGGATAGAGTTGATTGTCTTCCGAGTAGCTGGCATAGTGCTATGGTTTTGAGTTAGGTATGAGAAGAACGTTGATAACACACTGATGTTGTCAGTAGTTGCTAAGTACTNGGGGGGGGGATCGCTGCTCAGGAACTAACTGGGCATCGGTCGGTGAGTGGTGAGCAATTGCATTGTGCATCACGTGTATATTCTAATGCTTTTATTATTACTATTGTCATTTTTTTAGTGTTATCATTATCATTATTAGTTTCTTCTTTTCTGTTCTATTGAACTGTTCTTATGTCAACCCACGAGTTTTACTTCTTTTCTCGATTTTCTCCCCAGTCGCACTGGGTGGGCGCGGGGGGGAAGTGGGTGAGCAGCTGCGTGGTGCTTAGTTGCTGGCTGGGGTTAAACCATAACAATGGCCAGTGATTTCAGTGGAAACATCTGCTTATTTACACAGCTACAAAAGTGAGAATACATCCTGAGTTACCACTAGGACCAGAAAAGAAAAACAATCTCAGACATATTGCATCTGTTACCATTTCAAAAATCCAGATGTGTATTTCTGATCCCTTGCACACACTTAAGACTTCCATTTAGGACTGAATTTGTTACATGAACTGTGTAATTCTCTTGCATAATTTTTTGCAAATATGCCATATATAACAAACATAAATCCTAGTCTGCATAGTTTAAAGGACAGTGATTTTAACAGATATCCACATTTGCTGAATAAGTGTTTCTATGCCAATTACTATTTATTTATTCTTTAGCCTCAGTGACCCAATGCTCATTCACTCCATGACTTACTTTCAATACAGTCATATCCTGAAATCCTCTAAAGTGATTCCAGGGAGAAGCTTCAGAAATGAGCTACTAATCCCAGTTGTGACATGGCCTAAGGGCAGTGAAGGTTTAGCACATGTAGCAGCAGCAGACTTGCTGAAGGAATGGTGCTTGTCTTTCTCAGGAACATGCACTTAGTGGTTATTGTCTGAACAACTCATACAGAACAAAGTGAAACCTTCAAAAGCCTGAGCTCAGATGTGTCTACAGTTTTCAAATGCTTGAAAACCAGAGCTAATCAGGTCTTGCTTAATTAAGATTACAGTAAATATTGACTTATCAGTTTGAACAGTTAAATCTATGAGGTACATTCTTATGAAGAGAGGAAATTATTTGAATTCCAGGCAGTTTCTCTTTCAGAGAGCCTTATTGGAATTACATCCCATCTGTCTGATTGATATTGGAGGAAATAGACATGCGGTCTGAAACGTAGCCAGAATGACAAACGCGTACTGAGAGTTTTACTCACTTTGAGCAACCTGCTGACTTTGCAGGTATCTGGGGACAGGAAGGTTTGGCTGAGGGGTTGGTTTCTACGTTGAATTTACACGTGATATTAGCTTGAGATGAAAGAAGAATACCAGCCATTTAACTATCTCATTTATGCGTGAGGTGTGCATATTTTTTCCTTTGATTTTAAACCTATCCCTCTTAGAAACTTCAGTATTTATTATACACTTTTTTACATAGATTTTCTTAATGTTTTGTTATTAATTATGATGTTGAATCAAAGTCATGATCTAAAATTTCACTGTACATTTGGCTATCTCTTTATGAAATACTGTCCATTGACTCCACAATCCTCCCAATGTGGTATTTAAACATCACATTGAAGTGTTGGTCATGTGAAATAAAGTAATGGGAATTCTTACACTTAACTATATTGTCCTCCTAGATGTTGTTAAATGCTAGAATACCTTGGATAGACATGGAAAAATACGTGCCCAGATAGAGAGAAAAAAATTTTCAAGCCTTCTACGTGAATTTCTCGTCTTTCGCTAAAATGGCATCCTTCTCTAAAAAAATAATAATGTTTGATCAAATTAATATCAAGAAGTGCTTGTTACCAATGCTAGACAAAACAAGTAAATTTTACTGTATTTGTAATCCAGTCCTACTTTTAGTAATCCTTGCATGCATTTAAAATCCATATTTAATGTGAGTATTAGCCTTTAAGAACCTTTACAGGGAACAACAGACCTCATTAGCAGACCTCTTTACTATCTTTAACAAAACTACTTTAAAGCAAAGTAATCAATTGATTACGCTATAAAAATAAATACATTTTTGCTTTTACTGTTTGCTCACTGATACAATGTACCACCAGGGAACACTGGAAAATAGTACAAACATTTTTCAAGTATCAAAGAAGACAGAGAGCCTGGACACTGAGCTTTAAAGAAGCTCACCTGACACCTGACACGCACTTCTCAATTTCATTTGTCTGCAAGAAGAAAATGAAATGACAAAATGCTGTCAAGCCTTGAAACCAGAAAATTGAATTTTTTTTTTTCTGGAAATCCTTTCCATGGAGGGAAAACAAATAGCCCAAACTAAAAAACATAAATAAAAACTCAAACCACAGTCTTGATTTTCTGCCTTTTCAAAAACTATGTTTTTTTCCTTTGGAAAGTAAATCCATTTTCTGTCAACTTCAAGCTGAATCTCAGATATTTTTTGACAAATGCTGCTGAAAGCAGGTGAGTTCTGCTTTGTTATTTATTTAGGGAAAATAATAAAAATATTTGCGTTTACATCAAGATCTGGCAAAGAGCTATCAAAGCCTCCAGTCCAGCTGTCATTTTACCTGGTGTCAGATCCTGTTATATGAAAGACCTCTAACATACATCATTTAAATGTGTTAAATAATATAAGTTTAAAGTTCTCTTGAGTCTGAGATAAACCTAAAAGGTTCTAAATTGTACTACTGCTGACCTCTACGTTTTCTACTGGAACTGTGGCATTGCACACAGGTGCTAAAAATGCAGACCACCTACTATAGCTTTTGTCCATGATGGATAGTTTGGCAATTTACATAAGATGCAATGAAGTGACTTGAACAATGTTAGGAAACATTCTACTAAGGGAAATTTATTGTTATTGGCTTTGGTGATTAAAATATTATTTCTATCTACTGCGGCAAAACCAACACTCCCACACTGGACAGATGGTTTACTTAAAAAGCTGAAAGAAAAAAAAAACTGTTGAAAGGTTTCAGCTAGAGGAGAAAAATTGCTAAGAAATAGCTATTAGCTAATGAAATCTATTTAGGTATTTGGAGACTGGAACTATTTATATGGAAAAGGAAATTTTATGAGAGAAACTGTCAGAATGCTATGTTTTTAATCACATTGCTTATTATTTTTTCTAAATAAAGCTTTAAATCATGCAGTCATAATAATGTTTTAAAGCATTTCAGTTTGGTTCCAAGTGAAAATTGGCATAGTTAGTCATAAAATAACATTTTCAGTATATTTATTTATTTAATTGTATTACAGGATGGAAATTCCTAACAGCTGAGATTTGGGGATATCCTTTCATACTGATAATTTGATCAAAGCATAAAAGCATATGAAATGTGCTAATAATTTATTAAGGAATGGTTCTATTGCCAGGGAGGTGAAGAACTCTGTATGTGCCCTTTTTATAAATTATATTTCTTTAATACAGTTGTAAGCAAAATATTATGATGTAGTTGAAATGGAATATTTTTTACCTTAATGGAACACCTTGGCAACTAATCAGACAAAAAGGGAAAATGCTTTGTTTCAACGTGTCACTGGAAATATTTGTGTAAATGCTATGTTTCATTATTCACCGGTATATTTTAAGGCAATCTTTCCATCTGTTTAAAAGTGTAGTTTAATACCCACTAGGTGGCACAATAGTTATTCAGAAGCAAAAGTCTGAACTTTGCAACAAAATCTTAACTAGTCTCTCATAAAGCTTATGTCTCATACATGAAAATTATAACCAACCAAATTATATCTATCCTTTGATAGGGACAGCAGTTAAAAGACATGCATGTCATCCAAATATTGGTCTGAATCAAACTAGCAGCCAAATTACCAAACAATATGTTTTGTGCCGTAGCCTAACTTCTTTTTTTTTTTTTTCCCCTGGAATAGACACATATGAAAGTCCTGGTGGAATTCTGTAACTTAATCAAAATGGGCCATTCCAAACTCTGACCCCCTGTATGTATGCTGCCAGGAATTTGTAAAGTCTCTGGGAAATCGGTGGTAGCGGGCACTGCGGATTTTAATCCATGCATGCATGCAATTGTTCTTTACTCAGATACAGACAAATAATTAAATAATACTCCAATGCTATAATCTTTTTTGAGGGTTTGTTTGCAGGGTTGGGTTTTTTTTTTTCCAGTTGTTTGCTTTTTTGAGTTACACAGCAAGATAAATGGAGACATGTCCAATGAAAATAGTCCTGACTGAGAGGGAGGAGGTGGTAATGAAAAATTTATTTTGAGTTATTCTACACAAATGCCTGTTGGTAACCCTTGTGACAGGGTCCTCTTCCTACTAGCATTTCATGAGGTTGCTATATGTTTGCTTGAATATCTGCCTCTTCTGCCTACTTGAAACATATCCCGAGTCTGAAGTTTTTGAACTACAGTATTAAAAAAATCAGTTCTAGTACAAAGAATACACAATCACAAAGTGGTGATTTTATTCAGTGTGCAGAATGGACATGCCCCAGCAATTAATCGCAGTTGCACAGCAGAGCATGGGTTTCTTTAAGACCCTCTTGCCTTATGGTTGTAGGAGGTATGTAGTAAAGATGGCACAAGGCTGAGGAGGAAAAAGGAAGGACTCACACTTAAGTAACTCAAATGTATTCCTAATTCTGTCACAGGGTTTCCACGCAGTACAGGAGGAGTGACTTATGTAGATCTTTAAAATAACACCACCTTACCTTGAAAGGATACTGCAAAGCTGAATTTAGTAACTCACAGGCATTCCTCAACTTTTGTACATGCAGCTTTGCAAAATGAATGATCTTGCACTACATCTTTGCAGGTTTTCATCTGCATGCTTCTAAAATGTTAAAATCATTCAATCAACAAAGATGACAATTTTTAAATTCAGCAACTATATATTCATCTACTACACTACAAGTTTTCTACTCACTATCTAGCTAACACACGCACTGTACTCTGCACTCCCTCCTTGTTGCTGTTTCTGAGGATTCATGCATTCTGATACAGCAAATAGAAAGACATGGAGATATAATTATATTAGCTGTAAAGGTTGCTATCCAAGTAACAGGATTTTGCTTCTAAAATAAGAAGGTAAAGTGGACTCATGATTGTTTGCATTTGCTCTTTCAAGCCTACAAAAACCTGCATTTTGCAAACCCATTACAGTCTGGGATAATCAACAAGAGACTTAAAATCAGCAGTCCTAGCTAAATTAGAAGGAAAACATTTCTCCCAGCTTTGATAGTGTTGCTCAAATGGCAAGTAGAATATGTTACTTCCAGAAAGGAAGTGGAAAGCTAGAAGAAACAGAATCTGCACCTAGAAAAAATATCTCCTGCCCTGAAAGGTCAGAGGAATTTTAATGCTTGAACTAAGAATAGGGATGCACACTGCATGTGGTTTCACCGAGTCCCATTGCCCAAAAAAAGAAGTATTAATGCTTCATTAAGTATGAAGTATTTCCATCCATTCATCTGCCTTTATCTTCCAGCTGCCCCACTTTTATGCTTTGGTTTGCCAGTGAGCTGTACTTCCAGGTTGCCATTCAGGAGGGTATTTACTTTGTTGGTTTTTTTAACCTTTCTTGGCAGTCCTATAGTGATACATGTGGGTAAAAGCTCCTAGGACTGAGAAGTCTTAATTAGGTAAGTATCTGCAGCAATCCGTGGACAGACTCCAGATGAGGTAAATGGATTTTGGGTGTCTGCTGGTGGACATCTGAGCAAAGGACAAATGGAAACCTCAGTTGCTGCTCTTGGTACCCTCCCCTCCCATTTCTTGCAGGATGAAAGGTTACTGTAGAAGGGCCAGTGTGGGCTCTGCCTCTTGTTCACCTGCATGACCTGAGCAACAGCTCCCAGAGATGTTTTAAATCCAGTATTCCCAGCTTGCAGGGCTTGTGAGCTGGTTCCCTGTGTTCAGGGAGAAGCTTGTACTATAGTGTCACTGTGTTCTCCTACAAAACCTGCCCTGTGGGCTAGGGGATGGCCTTTGGAGAGGAAGAGGTACAGCCAGGGTTTGCACTAGGGGGAATATGATCAGCATAAACTGCATGTGCTTGTGAATGTTTGTGTCTTAAAAGCTGCTGGAGCCCTGCATGAAATCTCACTATACAAACAACAACAATCTGGATAAAGATAAAAGGAACATGGTTTATAAAATACAGTGGAAGGAAAGACAGAAGGTAAAACAACTGAATAGGTAGAGCATGGTAAAAAGATTATTAAAATGTAATCTGGTAACTCCTTATGGGAACCTGAAGTCATCATGGAAAGCAGGGAGGGCATGCAGACAATCATTCCTTTTGGGATAAGGATTCTTGTATCTCAAAGTAGCAACAAAATCACTTGAAATAAAAAGACATTTCCATGAGTTGGAGCAGCAATTCTCTGTCATCAGTCCTCCTGTTTCCTATGGTAGCCCTCATGGCTCACTCTGTAAGAAAGTAAGGCTATTACAACCACAGCTATTGTTAGGAGAGGAGTCCAGTTATAATGGAGTGAAGATGTCAAGAACAGCTGGGGCTTGTATCCCCCTTCTACAGAAATAAGCATTTTCAGTGATGAATTATTCAAAAATAAGCAAGAAAAATAATTGCTTGAGAGCTGCTGGAAAAAATGCCTCTATCCTAAAGAGCCTAAATTTTTGTTTGTCGCAGCAGAAATACAAATTCAAAGAGTAGGAAGGGAAGAACAAGGGTTCTGTTAATATATCAGAATTTTACAGAGCAAGATGAGTGCACAAAGTTGTTTTGTCATATATTATAAAAAAATCAATGTCTTACTTCTCATAGGTGTGACTGGAAAAGTGCAAGCGATGACCTAAGTGAAGAGAAGGAAGAAGGCACACTACCTCCCAGACTTTCAGGAAACCCACCCCTTGTGTTAAATAAACAAATTTAAAAAGAAATCCCTCACCCAGTTACTTCTGCTTTACACCATTTCAGCTGAGACCGAGATCTGATCGCAGATGCTTGGTACGGTAGCATGAAGAACAGAGCTAAAAAGAGAATCAGGTTTCCAAAGAGACCAGGCATTACGGAGGAGTGCAGTGAGCTGAGGCCAGGTGATGGCAGATAGACGTGAGCCTCTCTCAGCCAAGTCCTTCTTCCTGCCACTCCAGCTGCTGCAGAGCAAGTGTCTGAGTAAATCCACCATGCTTGCTCCTGAAATGGTCATTGCATGGGGCCTCTCTGATTCAGTATTGTTTTATGAGAGAAAGGAGGCGGGGAAAACTCAGTCTCAATAAAGCAAGAAGACATTAAAAATGACAAGACGAGAAAAAGAAAAGCAACGTGTTCCCAGGCCTATCCTCACATCAGTGAATTGCTGTAGCAGAAGAAAGGCACAGATAAGGAGTGGCCCATCTGATACACTGATTCCCCCAGTGATACCAGCAGGAAGCTAACGGACCCAGTCTGGTGCTGGCTGCGCTGGGAGCCCCAAGGACTCCTTGCTCCTTGGGAGGCACCAGTTGCTAAAAGGGAGCAAGTGCATGGTATCTTAATAAACCCACGGGCACAAGGAAAATGCACTGTCTGGATTTATCTGTATGCACTTGAAATACAGGGGGAGAGGGCATGTGGAAGGAAACTGGAGCTGGCTCCTCAAGTGGCTCTGTGCTTAAATATGATAAGAGACTAGAGTCCACATCCTGACTGGCTTCTTTATCTTCTCTCTTTAAGTGACATTCATATTTTAGTGATAACTAATACTTTTCATGGGTCAGTCCAGAAGTGACATGCAAGGCATATAACCATGTTATAAGGAAAGTGAACATGTGAATATTGTGTTAACATTTGAAAAACCTTGGTCTTCAGGAGGTCAAACACTTGCATTGTATGATTATTGCCAGCAATAGCCAGGCAAGACTGAACAGTATAGGAATGTGCCTGAGCTGCTATATTTATGCACAGCATTTCTAGCAAAGTGGGATTTTTTTTTTAATCCTTGTAGCTACAAGCATCCTGCATCATCCTGAGATCTTCTGTGCACTACAATGTACAAACAAACAAACTACAACCGCTGTTCCCTGCTTTGCTTCCCTTGGTAGTGCAGCAGAGCTCGAAGTTGTTTATACACAAAAACTTCTATGTCATAAATCCCTTATGACTCTACAGACAACGAGAAATATCACATCAGTGGTCAGTTAAAACAACATGTATCCCTAGTCTCCCAGGAAAGAAGAAGTTTTTAGCATTTTAAGTTCTAGTCCAAGAGAGCTCTTCTTTCTAAAAATGTTAAAGAGACTTTTGAGGGCATAGAATACAACAAGACGCTCAAGCTCCACAAAAATAAAAACCAGTGTAAACTGCATGTCCACCCTGTCTCTGCCCTAAAGGTTTATCTTCTCTTCAGTATTGGCTATATTGCTAGTTTAACTTTGTTCAAATTGTTTCAATAGTATGAGCTTTCAAAGAAGGCATATTAGGACAAGTTCACTCAGATCAGGAGGATATATTGTTTTCCCTTGTAGCACAAGAAGACTAATTTGAATTTGTAACAGTAAATTGAACTACAGCTGTGAATAGGAATGCAGGACCCATGTCACTGTAATATAGTCTGACCAGAGGGGCCAAACAATGACATGGTGGTGTGGTGGTGTAACAGCTGGAAGCAATGTTTAAAGGTTTTTTGAAGATGAGGCAGCTCGGTATCCCTGTCCTGCTCTTAGGTGGATCCACAATCACTGGTGGCTGGCTCCTTTCAGAGACCAAATATTTACACCAGATGGACCTCTGCTTCTTAGGACTGCACAGCCAAAATGTTTCAGGGAGACATAAAACTGGAATTTTTTATCAAACCAATGTTAGCAATTCTGAGCAAAGAGATAAGAAACAACACTGTTCTGGTCCCTGAATACAATTGTTTTAAAACAATGTACATTACTTAGCATCATTAAAATGTGCATTATTTATCAGTTTATTTACATTTTAAAGGTGCATTTGGTCTACATTAGGTCAGAACCAGCTATCATGTGTATGGGTACCTCCAGTAGTGACAAATTCTATCATATCAGGTTTGAAACACTATTGGGGGAAAAACTGAGGTGCATCAGCCCAGGTATAATGGCATCTAAGGGTGCTTTTATTACTTAGTTTGTGTCTACACCACTAAGTATGAAGGATTTAATTGAATTGCTCTATCACCAATATAGTACACAGCAGGATTTTCTGGATTTTTTTCTATGTTGTGAATTTATCATCAAAATGGTGCTGGATTTCCCTGCCATTCTCAATACTGCGTGCCAAAAATACATTTTCTAACTAAATGCTTAATGAAAATTAAAGCATTGGGGTACTTATCTATCACTGAAAAGTACCTATTTAATTTGAACTGGCATTTAGCATCCAGTGACTCTAGCTTTTTTGAAAATCCCACCCTTAATCAGCAAACATAGCCCAATTTCAGCGATTCAGATTATCTGCATTTCTACTGAAGTTAGTGATAAATTATGAATTCACACAGGAATTCCAAGATCTTGAAGGAAGTAATACTAACTTAACTATTGACACTTAATAATATTAATTGTTGCCAGAGAACTGGTAAGACATTCAAAAGGCAAAATATATCCACGAGGGACAGTTCTGAATCACAGTCACTCTGCTATGTATTAATATTTACCTTAGCTTTTGAAATGGACAATAGTGCTTAAATCTCACTGTAGCCCGTTTTGATCTGAGCTTCCTTTTCCAAACGTCTCTGTTTCCCCACCAATCCCTCTCGCTAATCTTTATTGCTGTTTCACGATGTTTCCAGCTGAAAATGTATCCATACAGTTAGTATCCTCCAAGCTCCAGTTTATTAGTGAATACAAATAAGCTGCGACTCTTTAGGATTCATATAACCCTACCAATATTCCCATGCTGGCTGTGCTTTCAACTGCAAGAGAAACGTTCCATGTCTGCAGCTGCAGCATATTAAAACTCAAAAAAGAGGGTTTTGATGGCACTTGCACATTTCTGCCCTTTCTTCTGTCCTTTATCACTCATTTACTCACAGGAGGAAGTCACTTTTCCTGCCAAGGTAGAGGTAAATTGAGTCAGACAAGGGCAAAAAAAAAATTCATCAGTGTACCAGAGGAAACAATTTCTGAGATGCAAAGTGTCAGCAGAATATTAGAGTTTCTACTGCTTCCCTCCCATGACCTTATTCAAAAAGGCATAATAAACTACATAGCTTTTTGCTATTAGAAATAATTTTCAAATTATAGGACCTAGATGAATCAATGTTTCACAAGAGCCTCTCTACTCATCAATACTTGTTTTTCCTTTCATAAAAAAGAGGAAAAGCTTTTCTGAGAAGTTGAAATAAAAATGTGTGTTCTACTTGTAAAAATGTGAGAGTTGGGACATAATAAATGCTGACATAATTTGAAATATTGTCCTTAATTCTAATTCTGCAAGATTCCACACTGAGTTTATTTCAAAACAGTTCAATTGTAATTTCAACTTTTTTTCCGCTTGAGTAATTTAGCACATTTCCAAAGCTTCTCACCCCTCTTATTTTTTAAAGAAAAAAAAAAAAATATTAAGACAAGCCTTAATATTACTTGGACTGCAAAATTTGGCCATTGGAGGAAGACAAACTGGAGACATGAATACACATGCAGGTTTGCTGGCAAGGGCAAAGAGAAGGTCATCTGGAAACGGGGGGCACACCTAACCTCTAATGTTAAGAAGGAAGAAAGAGAGATACTGGTATCAGAGGAGGGAAATGGAAGACATTTAAACCTCCAGCCATAACACAGTCTCTAGTATGTAAGAGTTTCAGGGACTGATGGAGATGTGGCTTTTAGGGAGCTCACAGTCAGGTTCAGGGATTTTGTGCCTCATACAGCGCCCAACATCTCTAGAAGTAATAACACATTTGAGAGCCCTTGTTGCCCCAAGGAGACGAAAGGCTGGGATTTTACTCTCTGTGTGTGCCAACCTGCCCCCCCCCAGGTATGAGAATCCACTGTGGCAGGGCCTCAGGTGGGTGATCTGAACTCCAAGTTCCCAAGGGCTAGCTTCGCTGTGCTTTCAGTTGGCTGCAATTTATCCTGGTGCACTGCTGGGTCGGGATGCTGGGCAGTAAATATCACAAAGTAACTTTGCAGTAACAGCCCTCACAATACGGCAGGTCAGACTTGAGACTATCAGCGATATTTGCTAGGTTTTTACTTTATTCATTGAAACTCCTGGGCAGAAATCAAGCCAACCAGAACAGGAGATCAAACCTGGAAGCCAAAAACTAAGTAACTGATATGCGCACACACAGGGCAGGATTCTGGGATGCCTCATTTTAGCAGTAACTGGAGAACGAATCCATGGGGCTTTCCCTTTACTACCCTTTCCCTTTATTATATATCATTCATTTTCCTGGCTGCATCAAGAACTTGATCACCTCCGAGTCTGATTCATATCAATATTATAATCTTCACTCACAACTGTTCTTCAAAAAAATCTACATCGATATTAAATAGGAATGTCTTACTGCAAACTCAGGGAATCTACAAAAATAATTTCTCCATTATAAGGTTTCTTCAAGGCAGATTTTTCCATTAAGTAATTTTCACTGTAATGTCCACTTAACTTTGACAGAAGTGAAATGCAAGCAAATTCAGATCACTTAATTGTCTAGTAAGTGCATATTAGCAGTGGGTGGCAACCATGTTCTTCTTTCTTTAGGAATTAGGAAGTTACTTTTTTTCTTCTAACATGTAAAGAAATTTCCAAATAACTCAACCAACCATTTTGGTTCCCTTGAACTTGTAAAAACCAGTTCATTAGTCACCACTTTCCAATAAAAAGACCCATTCAAACATCTTCCCTTGTATATGCTTAAGCACAGAGTCCCTTGTGTGTGCACGTACACACACACACAGAGACACAGTGCTGCATGGTTAGAGGCAAGTCAAGAGGCTACACTGGGCTCTGCTCCTAATGGGAGTCACTGGTGTGTCATTCTGCAAGTCACTTTAACTCCTCATATTTATAAATGGGTATAAAATCCACTTACCTAATCATGATGTCCAAGTCCCAACTGAATTATTCCATAAGACATATTCATGCCTTTGGAAGAAAACTCCTTAAAGCTAATAGGAAATAGCTAAGAGCTATTTAATTTGACCTTTTCCTTAAAGCCAGGTAAATATCAAACCTTAGTTTGCATGTCTAGATGAAATTTGATTTGAGAAATCCAAATGGAATAGCGATACTTTCACAGCTCTCGAGCGATGCTATCATACCTGATTAGAACAGCCATGCAACAGGACGCCGATTCTGCTCCCTTTGCTCATGTTCAATAGCGTGGACACGGATAATGCAAGAAAACTAAGTGGGAAATTCAGATCATTCAGCGTTGTGAAAAGTTGCCATCAACTGGATTAATAAATTGGTACTTACCAGCTCAATTTCATGGGACTTTGCAAGATGTCTCTATATGTGCCTGCTGTTAACCAATAAAGCCTGAAATCTCATCCGCAAGGGGTTTTGCATGGGAGACTCCCACTGGCTCTGAGCACCGACAGTCCTCTGTGTTGAGAGGCTTCCTGGACTGACTCTTCTGTCCTCATTAGGCTTCTATTAGAGAACTCGAGTTCTTCACTTCCAGGCTGCTAGGCACTATCATGCTCTTAATAGATTTGGATTTAGCCTTTTAAATAACAAACAATCCTGATCTATTTTTAATAATTCCCTTCTTCTGTTTGCCATAAGATCTTCAGCCTAATCTCTTCTAAATATACACAAACTTGGGAGGTTCCTTATATCTGTGTTAATATGACTTTTCTGCAAATTTATATTGACCTCTCATTTATTGACCCCTCAGCTCATTTCTATCCATGCAACACAGGAATAAAAACCTACTGTTCTTATTCGTGATTTATTCTATCAACTCACAGATGCAAATAAGTACATAAAGTGTAAAGTAGCAAAGAAGGATTATTTTTCAATTGTTTCTCTTCTGCAAAAATGATAGTAAGTCTGGCTCATAGTAAATGAAGAACAGCATTTATGTCTTCATTCAAAATGCACTCAACAGGAAACAATCATTTCCGAATATGCTTGCCTATATGGAAGTTTTTATTTCCCTACAAGTTTAGAACTGCATCAAAACTGCATAAAAGATATCATGCACCAAAATAGTTTGCTATATTTTCCACATTTTAACCACCCAGCAGGAAAATAATGATCTGCAGGCTTATTGTTTTCTATATGCTTGGGTGATATTTGACCTTCTGTGCAAGACAAGATCTGAGTGAATGTGGGTTATACATAACTTATATAGTTAGTTTTTTTCTTTTTCCTTATAAGAACTCATAGCATATATCCACCAGCTTTTTTGCAATCGGAGAATGATGAGGACAACCAGTCATGTAGCAATTCACCATTAGACTAATAGATATGGTTTAATCCTGAACTATTTGTAGCAGTCAGGGATTAGATGGATGAGGGTCTGAGTGCAGGAAATCAGCTGGACCACTGGGACACATTTAGCTCCTCAGTGCTCTGCAGCTCAACCCTACAAAAAATCTCTGCGCTGGCCTGTGCGCTGAGGTAGTTGCATCCTCGCTGCCATTCATATATCCTCTGTGGGTCAGCAGGATCTTGCTCGGTCTGTCAAACTTATTTCATTATTACCTTTTACAGAATGTATAAATCGTTTGCAAGCAGAAGTTTGCATGAAGGTGTGTTACACAGATATACCATATATAAATATGTATATATATTAAAAAAACCTTCTAAACCAGAGATTGACTTTAGTTTGCTGCCCAGACCTGCCACTCTAAAGATATTTCAAGTGTTCTTAAAAGATACATTCCAGTGTATTGCTTGACAGTTGTTTCCCACAAGTTTTTGACTACATGCAGGATTGCCACATACTTTTCTATCTGTAGTCAGGTTTGATAGTCCTGTTCCAAGGTTTTGATATGTTGTCCTGGTTTCAGCTGGGATAGAGTTAATTGTCTTCCTAGTAGCTGGTACAGTGCTATGTTTTTGAGCTAGGTATGAGAAGAATGTTGATAACGCACTCATGTTTTCAGTTGTTGCCAAGTAAGGTTTAGTCTAAAGTCAAGGGTTTTCAGCCTTTGATGCCCAGCCAGCAAGAAAGCTGGGAGGGAACACAGTCAGGGCAGCTGACCCAAAGTGGCCAACGGAGTATTCCATACCATATGACGTTTTAGGAACTGGGGCGGGCGCATCGCGGCTCGGGGACTTCCGGGTGCGTCGGTCGGCGGGTGGTGAGCAATTGCGTTGTGCATCACTTGTATATTCCAACCCTTTTTTTTATTACTGTTGTCATTTCATTAGTGTTATCATTATCATTATTAGTTTCTTCTTTTCTGTGCTATTAAACCGTTCTTATCTCAACCCACGAGTTTTAGTTTTTTTTCCGATTTTCTCCCCCATCCCACTGGGTGTGGGTGGGGAACTGAGTGAGCGGCTGTGTGGTGCTTAGTTGCTGGCTGGGGTTAAACCACGACATATGTCTTTCTTCAGCAACAGTTTTAGAAAATTATTATTGCCAACTGATTTGCTGAATTGTTATTTAAATTATCACACAACGTTATATATTGCTGTAGGTTGGCTAAGAATAAGGTTTCACTGGAGATCAAACCAAAATACGTCAAAGCAAAGCAAACCAAATCACTGTCCAAATCAGAGCTGTGGTGACAAAACCATAAAACCTTTAAAACTTTAACGGGAAGCACAATATGTTTCTGAAGAGAATTGCCTGATGGAAACAGGAGTGTGGATTAGATAATCCGTGATGTGACCCTCAGACTTGTGATCCTAATTAAATATGGTCTTCATTCAGAAAAGCATTTAAGTAAGTTCTTCATGCACGCATGTTTTTAAGTCCAGCTAAATCTGCTATAGATTTAATGTGCTTAAATCTAGTGTTTGTAGAGAGTATGTTTCCTGTAGAGACTACACAGTCATGACTGATAAGCCTGAAAAGTAATGCAACCTGAATGTAATTTTACACAATTTTAAAACGAAACAAAAGTTAATTTGATTGACATGTTGTTTTTACACAGGTGCTTTTAAGATTCTAAGGAAATAAATCCTGCTGATACTCTGGTTTACTGTTGGCATCGATCAGTGTGTTTAAAACACTGCGCTTTATAAAATATTGGAAATTTATTATATAAAGCTCCCAACAGCAGGGTGTAACATATTCATTGTTTCACTGTCTACTAATATTTGGGCTTTTTCTCTAACTACAGAAACACTGTACCCCACACATGAAAATGGTAAAAAACCCCAATGAAATAAAAACGCTTATCATTCATAACCTAACATATTTCCACCAGCCTATGGCACAATTGATCCCAATCTCGTTCAAGAGATTTTATGGTTTTTTTCTTAACCTCTCCTGTAGTTCAGTAAGGACTGGAAAAGAATACTAGAGGAAAAGGTGATTGTTGAAAAAAGAATTGGAGCTACTTCTTTTTGCCGAGGACCAAACTGTGACCATTTAGTAGCCCTGACAACAAATATGGCCTGTGGATCACTTTGGCCTCTGTGAATGGCCAGCCAATATGTACGTGCTAAGGAGCCTTTCCTCTGTGTCACATCTTCTCCTGACTATTTGACTGCGGTTTGCTTGAAACAGCAAGTGGAAGGAGATCTCCTGAACCAAATACAGCTACTTCTTATACAACCACTGCATGAATCCTGGTGTAGGTCCTTTAATCTCCTCAGCCATTGCATGGTTGCAGGATAAGATACACTGAACAAAGAATTCAATACATCATATCAAATCATATTCTGGAATACCACAAAACCCCTCTCCCTCAGAATTTGACTAGCTTGTATGAAAGGTATTGGTCCCATATCTCCAATGTAATTCATGCCTCCGATGAAATAACTCCCTTGAACTTACAGGAAGTCTGGCTGCTTCCAGACCTCAGCGTGGAAAATGTTTTCTCTCTGACCTTCAGTATTACCTATTTCTCCTGAAGCTTTTTAGAATCTACAATCTAATTTACATATAATTTTGTGATCGATGGCAGAGCTTCAAAATGGTGCTCTCTGAACTCTGGAAAAAATACTGGCTACATCTAAAGACAGTTGTCATTTTTGTAGCTCAGTGAAAGTAGATTTACTTTCCAGGTATCCCTGAGGCCATAAGTAATGAATGTCTTCAGGCAAAGGGAGGGTGAAATGCACCTGGACTTCTAAAATTGTAGTTTGACAAACAACTTTCTAGTTGCAGAGTTTTTTCCCAGTATCCTTCACGAAACTGCAAAAAAGCCTATGGACTTATCAGTGTAAAAATAGTATAAAAACCATGATTTTGAGCAGAGAAAGCTTTGAAGAAGACTCATTTGGTAGAATGGTTGGAGCAGCTCAGGACAGACCATGGGTAAAACTGAGCATGTGAAAAACCCTATATTTGTTCAGAGGAAGTGTTCCTCTTTTGAGTTGGAATGAAAAGCCAATAGTACATATTCAGAAGGTTGGGGTTTTTTTTATTTGGAATCTAAGCAGGTTTTCATTTTGACAATGTAGAAAAATTATTTCAGTGTCAAAATATTTTACTTTGATAATGTCATAAAGTGTTTTAAATATTTAAATTTAAAAAATGTCAGTAGTTAATTAATTGGTAGTCTACATAATGCATTTAGACACTTTCACATCTAAAATTTCAGTAGAACTGCTATATTTCAGAGAAAGTCTTCCATTTCCTGAAAAATGCCATTTAGCAGTGGAAATTTCTGTATCTTAAGCTTCCTGGCCAGCTCTATCTCTAAAGCTTATAGATGTGAAGTTATCTGTTACTCTGCTGAGGTGCAGACACAATCCCATTAGAAATGTTCAAAGTAGAGTTTTTCTGAGTCTCTTTTTAAGAAGGCTATGTATCAAGCATGAGACATATTTCCATCAGGTACTGTTGCAGTAGTGACCTAAAAGGCTTTGCAGGAGGCTCAGGAGAACAAACTAAATTACAAGAAGACAGTGGGTCTCCCTTCGTCCTCTAAATGGTATACATGCCCAAACAGAAGGATTGATCCAATAGCACACATTTTTGATCCATATGAAGAACTAGAACCATCATCAAAGGAATTAAAGCATCAACACTCTAAAGACGTGAAAAAAATCTTTGACATGATATACAGGAGTAACCCATTAGAGAGAATATTGGGATGCTGTCCAGTGCTGGAATCAGATATAAGGTTATGTTAATTATATATGTATGTTTTTAGAAACCATTAACATGTGGTATGTGGCATTCAAGTAGTGTCTTACAACCGTAACTCATACTCACATCATTCTCATTTGGATTATAATTAAAATCAAAGCTTTCAAACCTCAGTTAACCAGATGGAGCTGAAGTTTTTCCAAAGTCCCAGGTTTTTGGGAATGAATTAATCAACTTTTAAGAAGAAAGAAGTTAAAGTGATAATTTTAGGGCTAAAATTCCAATACTTCCAAAGAGGTGATTCTGCCACTCGGCTTTTTGAGAAGGGGGAAAGTGGTCCCCCCTGACAACCCTAGCACTGCTGAGGGTCAGGTCAACCATTTAGTTTATCAGTCAACATTTCTTTTTTCTAGTTCTGACAGTGATCATATGACTTTGACTGGTTTTCACCCTGAGCTATTGACTATTGTATATGAAAAGTGCTTAGAAGTCCAGATCATGCAGACCAAAGATGGCTCAAGGTGAACATCAAACTACAGGCTCACATAAACTGTGTTTTAAGATCTTGGCTTTTAACTACTTTGTGCCTCAGTTGATCTATCAGAGTAAAAAAAAAAAGCATTTATTTAATTGGCAAGGCTATTTTGAACTATAACTAAATATTTGCAAGTGCACTGAGTCTATGTAATTAATTTTTAATTTCCTAAACTCTCAAAGAATTGCTAATTTGTCTTTCATTTTTTAGTATCTATACACACTGCAAAGTACCCTTTCCAAGCAAACAAAAAAAGTTCCATATGGATTGAAAACCTTATTATAAAACCAGCAGTTATAACAAGCACCATCATAGAAGTCGTGGATCACCTTTTGCAATGGAGCAAGGCATTACATGGCTAACCTTTTAAAGTCAGTTAATGCTGCAGATATTTTGGCAGGGTTTTTTTTGACAGAACACATTTCCCACCAAGGGCAACTGCCCAGGTTTTTGAATTTCCTGCTCACCTATGCTTGGCAACCTTGCCAGCTTGATAGCTCATGGTGTTGGAGCTCTGCTTTATATCCAGGAGGAAACCTCTTCCTCAGACTGCCACATTTCTGTTACTGCTGCAAGGCAACCCTGCGCAGGTGTCTGGCCACCTCTGCTGCTGGCAGGCAGACAGCCCAAACCTGTTCCCTTGTCACTGCTGCGTTGCAGAAATAGGGACGTGAAGTGAAACAGGCACATCTCTACCTAAAGGATGAAGGCGTAACTCCAGCACGTTCTGGAACATATCATGGCCCTCTAAGCATGGCTCTGCAGATGCCAGCGCCGAAGCAACATGAGTCTTTTCGCAGGCAGGAAGGGGCATAAGGGGGACAACCACAGCCACACTCATGCCAGCAGCACCCAGCCTCGCTCCTGTCACCCGAAAAATTTGATGGGAAAGCATCAGATTTGGGCAGTCTTACATTCAGGTAGGATATGGGTCCAGTTTAAATGGCACTGGAAGTTTGTCAGAGCAGAGTCAGTTACAACTGACTGTGGTTGGTTAGGTACCCACATACCTTATTCTTTCCCATTAATTCTTTGGTTTTAGGTTTAAATTGATGGGAATAAGTGTACTCAGCACGTTTGAAAATCTGAAGATGTATTACTCGCCTAGCAATTTATTTTGAAGCCTGATCTTACACATTACATTTAAAAAAAAATGCCAGACTATCTCCAGAAACTGCAAATTTAGTATTAAATCCCCTCATTGCACCCACTGCCCTAGTTCATGGACTTTGTGAAACGAACTTTGGTACATTATCAGTCCATAATTTTTTAAAACAACTGGTTAAGTCTAAACCAGCTTGTTCCTAAGCAATGAAAGAACGTGTCATTCCTCACTAAAACCTACTCCTCTGCCACGCTTTACCTTTCACTTTTTCAGTTTGGCAGTAGATCTGTACAAAACAGATCACTAGTTTGATCCTTGCCAGGGATCAATACATTGTGTGTTTATGCACTTACACAAACACATACACACACTTCAACTTACTTAAATAAATAGGTTTGTTAAAGTTAAAAGTTCATCATAACAGGATCGAAGAGAGGACAGTTTAATATATTGATTATGGGAGTTATTACTACCGATGCCACTGTAATATATATCTGCATTTACAGAGACTGCTGGCAAGATTGCCACTTTTCTCTCAGACCACATCTTTAACTCCTGCTAAGGGCAGTTTATTATCAGGGACAGGTTAATCAAGGCTGGGCTTATCGGTTAGAAGTGAAGACATGCATGTGACGGTATGTGTATTCATATGCACACATACATACACAACTCTTCTGGAATGTCTTCTGAGTGACCATGGAATATTTATGAAACTAGAACAGAATGGTTATCAATTTTTTTTATGGCTGGCATAATTTTCTTGTACGATTTATATACACCATATTTTGTTTTTTCACAGCTATTTTTTATAAGACACGAGTGAAATGGGAAGTAACTAGGCAAAGAAATCAAGTACTTCAAAGATCTACTAGATCTTGTCATCCAACCACAACTATTCTGTGAGCAACGCAATATATATATCAGCGAGTTTCTACTACAGCATTTATTTGTTTTCTGTGTCTTTAACTGAGAGGAATAAATTCTTTGTAATGTTAAGTGCTTTCCTGTAGCACACAGTTAGCTGTCTCCCCTCCTGAGGAGGCAGGCTGCACTGAGATTCCTTACTCGCTCCCTGAAAAATTATTCCAGAGTTTACTCCACCCAGGCACATGAGGTGCATTGGCTGTTGAGAAATAACTGGCTTTTCTCAGCTTGTTACTTTTCAAGCGATTGGCACCTCTCTCAGCACTGGTATTGCACACAACTGACTCAGAGAGAGCAGCACATGGAACTGCAACTCTTGACAAATAGGGAGGCAGCAGCTTTTTGCAGTTTCTGTCCTTTCTGCCTTGAGCACCTGTGCAAAATTAGTAGTAATCTAACCTTGAATACGACTTCAGCAACTCTGAGGAAGAAGCAATTTACATCCCCAAATTCCTCCTTCACACTTATGCTTGCAGTTGCCTGAGTTGCCTAATTTTATTGCACCAGCTGTACTACACTAAACAGAACCTGCAATTCCCCAATACCTACTACTTTGAATAAACTCAGGAGTTAGGTTGGGGTAGATTTCCCACTATCTTCTTTCACGGATACTAATTTCAGCTGATGAGGATTTTCTAGGTGGTAGTGGAGGTCCCATACACAGAGGCTAGAAGCTTGTCGTTCCTTTTAAAGAGTGCTAAATGCTAAGGATGTTTGCTGGAAACAAACAAACAAAAAGTGCTGAGGGTTGCCTGCTCCCCCTTTGCTTGAACACTCCTCTTGGTTTGCTGCCAGTTTCTCGTTTACTTTTTCTTCCGCCTCTGTATCTCCATCTGAGATCCCCAAGGGCTCTTCAACAGAATCCCTGAAGCTTCTCAGATCTTTCGCAACCACACGTGTTTGCACACAGGATTCCCTGGCACAAAAAGGAACCAGCCATATGTAGCAAGTTTGCCTGGATTTCTCCCGTGCTAACACTTCCCTTGTACAGACATAATTCTCAGTCTACAGTGTACAGGTAAATGCAATAGTTGTTTGAGAGTAAAAATGTTTATTGATATATTACGAAATTCTAAGAAAAAGTTTGATCAGCATATGCTTTGTATTTCTATCACAGTACCATATATGACTCAACTTTGCTTGCAAGTTCTACTTGTCACAAACAATGCCAATTAAGCAACCAGAAACCACAGGCAAGTGCAACGTGAACTCTCCCTTCCTACAGGAACTTCTGACATTCTACTATTTAATTTTTGCCCTTCTTTAAAATTGGACTGCACTGACTTACAGCACTTTGCATCCATATAGGAGAGTATTAAGCCATGCACTATCTCTACAAGTTCCATTTTTAACTTCTGGCTAGGCTACAGCTATTTCAATATTCAGAGGCAAGAAACTTCCAAGACATACTGAGTCCAGGTAAAAATAAAGTTAACTCACTGCCTATTGAGTAAAATTGGCCTGAAAAATTCAAACTGATTTTTGCCAAGAGAATACTCCTACAGAAAGTTTTCATGCAAATACTTTACTTCTTGGACAGTATGTATTTTCAGAAAAAAAATTATCTGCACCTAAATTCCCAAGCAGCTAGAATACAACTCAGATATTAAATATTTGAATTAGAAAGCTCCTAAATCCAAACAGGTAATTTTGCATATTTTAGATATAAATCACACACATTTATAATACATGTATCAAATCTGTTTTTGACAGATACTTGGAACTGAATTTCATAGCAAAACATGGTTCACTAGAAATATTAAGGTTCTTTTGTCCCATTTGTTAGTGCATCAGAATCCTCAAAGACAGACAGTAAGTGAATTGTGGGCAAAAGCTAAAATAATGGAGAGAAAATGGATACTGAATCATTGCCAATGGACACTGCATTGGCTGGCCTCCTTTACGTATTTGCGTCAGACCAATGGATAGTCCCTGCGCTACCAAACTGCTTCGCAGTAGCATCTTTTGGAAAACCCACTGGTGCTGATCAGAAAAATTTACTATGCAAATACCTGTGTAATTGCCTAGGCAAAAAAATTGTCTATGCAATTGATTTTGACTTCACTAATGGAGTATCACTTGCAAATCTGAGACTAAGAGTCCAGAGTCAGAGTATATATAAAAAGAAAATCAGTGGAATAAAGTAGAAAATAATTATAAACATCCTTCTGAGAAAGTTATTTTACAATATTGCTATACTTCATGGTCATGTTCATTTGAAATATTAACTGTCCAGATTAACTGGGCAGTTCATAATATTAACCCTGATTTTTGTAGAAGTTATAAAAATAAATTGCTTTGGAGAGACATCTTCATCTTTTGATGTCTTTCCTTTAATCCTGAATTAATGTTATTTTAGTAGTTGTTTAACAGGTGAACTGAAAACTTCACAAGGAGGAACAGATTTCAGGCTTAAAGTTTCATAATTGATTCTACAGCAGTTGACATCCTTAACTCTTTAAGCCTACTTGGCAGCTATATGCCTCACACTACTTCAGCAGTGGTAATGTTATATGTTGCAGTAAAGAGAGAAAGCTCTTTCAAGGTTCTGAACCAAGTTTTGCCATCTGAACAAAGGAAAAAAAATTACACGATTTTAAGATTTTTTTTCATACATATGTTTTTACCCTTTAGTTATAAATGAATTTCAGTTTACCTTAGACGACATCGTGACCCACAGCCTTTTGTGCGTTTCTGTGATAACTTCATATTGAGAAGACTAAAGGCTGAAAGATACGTCAGTTGTACCACAGTGTAATAGAGTTTTGTTTCAGCCAACTCGATCTTTACAAGATACTTACAAACTAACTAAAGATGAAAGAAGAAAAATAGAAAAGTATGTGGAATTGGAGTCCTTGAGTTATGGTAAGAGAGTGAGGAAACATGTTGTTTAAGCAAAATGACAAGTACAGGAGAAACTTAAAATGTTGAAGGGCACCAAGTAACTTTGGAAATCGTATCAGAATCAGTGAGACGTTATTATTCTCACAGGTTGTGTCTGTATCTTTGATGAAATTATTCCCAGCAATGAAGCACAAGTGTCTCAGGAATAATGCACAGGCTTCCAGTGGGGGCAAAAAAAATCACAGTGTAGCTCCAAGAAAGAGGATTATATATAGTGTTATAAGGAGGGTACACAATTTTATATGAGCAGGAGGGAAGGCTTCCTGGCAGCATGAACTATTAGCCTTTAGGATATGTCTGAAGCTCTGAAGGAAGTTCTTAAAATGCTAAACTGGCAAACAATCTAAAAAGACTAAACTGGCAAAGTGAGAAGAAAAGTACTGTAAGGAGGAAACTCATATTAGCAAGGAGGTGGGCTAGAGGGTCCAATGAATTTTAGCTGTCTATGGTTTTTACAAGTCTATGAAAATGTACAGTTTTTTAATGAAAATGTATAGTATTTTAATTTGAGAGAAGAGTTTATTTGGCACCTAAATGTTTCACCATGGAAGAATCCAGTACTAGAGAAATGAAAGACACTTGCTCTCTGCTATTAGACTCTGAGAACATATTTACCTTTCCAGATCAAATGTTATGTGCATCAGAAACAACTGTAACGGAAAAAGCTCACTTCACAACATTCACACTTGAAACTTAATGAAAAATGTGATTACAGGTTTTAAAGTTTTCATCTCCTGAAGGTCTCTTACCTACAATAAAAAAGGTTTACAACATCTTTTGACACATGAATCACATTTTTTGTGCCCTTATGTGCTTGTAGGATATTGTCAGTTTTCTGTTCCCATGAAAATACTTTTCATCCTTCATTTTTTTGGAGACAGTTATGGTTTGCTTGCATTCATGCAAAAAGTCCTAATAACAGTAATTTGAATAATCGTTCCCACCAGAGACGACTTACTGCTCATGGACTCCATCCAGCATAAAAATTCCTGTTGCTTTGAAAGCTACAGATGTAGCCTGTGCCATGGGATGACCAGGCTGAAACATGCAGCTCTGCTGAAATAAGAGCTCAACAATGACGATAATGAGAGTTAAGCACTTCTGTACCAGGAGTAGGGACATTTAGGCACTATTATTTTAGACTATATCTACTGATGAAGATCACAGTCCCTCAATTTTTTTATTCTGAGTCTGTCCTTTCCTCTCAACTGGGCCTGAACAACAAAATTGCTGTGCAAACCTCAGGAAAGTAATCAAAGTAATCAGAAAATATATATATAACTTTATTTGACTGATGGAAGTGGGATGTTATTGAAAACCTGCCTCTTCCACAGCTTGATAACGAGGAAAGAGTGAGAGGTGAAGAAGTTAGCTCAGTAAGACAGAGATACTGTTCATCTTGCTTAGGTGAAGTGAAAGAGCGTGAACAGGAGTCACACCACTGCAGGTGGTGGCTCGTCGTGCTCCTGCTCTTACGGTCACACATCGGCTGGCTGGTCAGTGGGAGACTATGAAAGGGTGAAAACTCTGCTTTTGCATCAGCTCAGTCAAATGACAGTCCTCATGCCACAGTGGAACACACGGTAAAAGCCGTAATCCTGGCCAACGCAGCTCACTTGTAATGTCTCCTGTGAATAGGGGAAATCCAGATTACACGGATAGGACCTGCAACAGAGATGTGATTCCATGTCTGGAAATGAACTGGTGGAACAAACCAGTAAGAACAAGTGTTCTCACCCTGAGTTATACTTCAGCTGGTCTGTCAAGACAAAGATTTAACCACAGACTAATTTTAATATCTAGTTCTTGAGTTTTCTTTTGGAGAACAGTTATTTAAATGACCTTTGCAAATTCAATGATGAAAGAAATGTTTCTGTCAAGTAAAGAATAATAAATAAAACTAACTAAAAGGAAATACTGAAACTCCAGGTGTTAACAGTCCTGTTTCATACAGCTTATCTTTAAAACTAAAGCAAAGCAATACTGAAGACAATTAGTAAAATGCACTTGCAT
Organism: Pandion haliaetus; assembly: GCA_013401275.1. Taxonomy (NCBI): domain Eukaryota; kingdom Metazoa; phylum Chordata; class Aves; order Accipitriformes; family Pandionidae; genus Pandion; species Pandion haliaetus. The sequence continues at coordinate 163,336 of VYZV01002435.1, read as the reverse complement.
TAATAAAACTACTGCATTAATGAGAACTTTATGAACTATGGTCTTCTGTTGTAAACAACATTTTAATACAACTATTACTAACTGCAGAAAGTTGATACAAAGTTTTTCTGAGTTCATACTGACTGCAATAAAGAAAACAGTCTACTTACAGGGATTACCTCTAATTGCTCATAGTACACTTGTTTCTAAACACTACAGGGATAAATTTGGAAATTAAAAAGGAAATGTGTTTGGTCTTAAGGTAAAGCTCCTATTGTATTTTCTACATGAAAAATATACATGCTGGAAACAGATAAATGCAGTAATGACTCATTTTAAGCAAAATATTTTCATCCTTAAAAAACTGCTACGAACAAGAGATTTCCTGTATTAGCATACCCACAGACAAAATTCTCAGTGTCTGGTAATTTTGTTACCCCTTCACTCCTACCTGCATTTGCCCCCAGTATTAGAAGTGTGACATTACAGTCCATAATTTTATCTTTAATTGTGATTCTTCACAGTAAAATAATAGATATCATTAACAAAAACATTTATTCCTAGTTTTCACACTGCATTTCTTCTCAGTATATACAACCCAATAATCACAAACATATCTGTAAATCCATTTTTTACTTTGGAGGCTGCTTACTGAAGGCTTTACATTATTGACCAAATCCTTACAAAGACTTTCTTCTCCACAGAAAGACATTTTTTCATTTGTGACAATCTTTGTTGTCACTTTGGTTAAAAACTGGTCTTAGACATCGTTGACACATTTTCTTCACAAAGTAAAAATGGATTTATTCTACTGAAAATAACATGCTTCTTTTATCCTAGCATATAAACAACCCCCCAGACTAATTGGAGATATCCTTTAAAAAGAAAGTTTGAGATACAAAATCCCTGCAGGAATCAATTACAAGAGCAAGCTAATCTCAAACAGAAGAAAAATAAAAACTGGAAGACCCTGCTACATATAGTGATGGCTGTAGAACAGTAGAATTTGCTTGTGGATAATAGTTACAAAAAATGTTCAGTGCTGTTACATTTCTAATCCTCTCTGTTAAAGCAGACTATTTAAAAATATTTTCTACTTATTTTAAAGTTTATTTGTGAAACAAAGAAAGAGGAAAGTATTTTGTTCACTACCAACAGTGTAGGGTATTAAACTGCATGCAGGTTAGTCTACAGGTTACGTCCATTTTTTTCAAAGACAGCAAGAGTGAAAAAAATTGGTAGTGAATTACTTTTAACACATCTACTTGCATTGTCGCATGGTAGCCTAACCTGTAATGGAAAAAATCATGATGAGTAGTCTGACTAGATGACACTTATTTCCAGAGATTTACCAGGAGATGAAATGTGATGTGAACTTGATGTGAACATTGGCCTGTATCTAAGGGCAGCTGCTGATTACTTGTGAATTCAAATACAATACATATGATTTGGATCTGCAACATTTCTGAAAGTCCACTCAGCCACTTCACTGGATTTTCAGAAAGAAAAGCTGGAAACCATTGATGCCTCACATCAGGACTGACTCTCTTCCCTGTGACTCTTCTGCAAATTACAACCCGTTTCATTGACAAAAAAGGGTAAAATACATACTGTAAAATTGCTGAAACAGATACTAGAAGCCTTTAAGTGGGTGACTCGTCTCAGCAAGGTATTAGAAAAGCAAGAAGAGGCCTTCAGGATATGAAATGTATTAGGAAACAGCTCACAACCTAAGCTGGAGGGTCTACTTCACAACATCTTACCATCTCATGTGAACGTACTGCATGATTTTCATAGCTTTGAACATTCACGAACAAGTGTTTCCCATGCTTTGTCCTGCAGTCCTCTCCACCCAACAAACCACGTAATGTGTGGGAAATCTAGGCCTGAACATCAGCTAAAAGCATCTGAAGCAAGCTGTCTTCTTTTTCCTCAGGCCTAATTGCCCTCCCTATACATAATCTTTTCTTGTGAGCCAAGGCTGGATATTGTGTTTAAGAAGTCCACAACACCTCAGAGTAACACAAATACATGTATCCCACAGACAGTCTTTCAAGGGGATGTGGCATCTGCACAGATTTCACCACCCTGAGCAGAACAAGTGGTAATTTTCCATCTGTGAGTGGTGTTGATATAGCAGCAATGAGCCTCGTATCCAGGCTCAGCTCTACATTGTGCCTACCCAAAAGCAATGAAAATTAAAGAGAGATGTTGCTTTAATCAACAGTGCTGCAGAACTTCTGGCCATTTACAGAGTCTCCAGCCAGTCTCAGACATGCATGCTCTGCACTGATTCATATCGGCTCAGGGCATACATATATATATGCATCTCCAGTGCCAGAACACAGGCAGCATAACAGAGGTGCCACTTCTGGGTGTCACTGGCATCTTATCTACAAAAGCTGCAAATGCCCAAGAAGTGAGAAATTATGGGATTCCATAACAGAATTAAATGAAAAATCTAAAATATCAATGGATATATATTTTATCAGTCTTTGACAGGATTTTCAGGAAGAGAAGAAATATGTGAAACTTAAAGACAGAGGTTTGTGAGTGAAAGCAAACCAAGTTAAATGTTCTAGTCCTAATGAAATAGGATTTATGGGGTTACTAAATATATTCAGTAAACACCCACAATGGACACAATCCTCAGCTTTACTACTGAATTTGTATAGGGCATCTGTATGGGGCACCATAAACCATATTCTTTGTAACAGATAAAACTAGCAATTGTTCATTTGTGAAATCCAGATGGATTTGGCTTGGTATGAAGTTCCTTTGTGTATGTTTTTCTGAAAGGGACTTGAATTCAAACACAAAATCTGTTTTCTGGCTATTTTAGTGTATAACTGATGGTAGCACATATTATTTAGTATGGCTTGCTAGATTTTCTGGTTGAGGGCTGTACTCAGAACTGGGCTAAAGGCTTTTCATTAGTGTAAGCAAAATGAAGTTATGAGGAGAAAGCTGCTGGGGATGAGGGCCAAAAGCAGTTAAATTTTGATGCGTTGTGCAAGATTTTGGGGCAGAGTTCTCTACCTTTCTGCCTTCAAGGTAATTTGATCTCAGTGGGGACCCAGGGATTTTTCCTATGGACTTCAGCCTGTAGTTATGGCACAATGGGGTTGAGACTTCACCACAAGGTATGGGCTGGCTTAAATTATCCCCTACTTTGCAAATAGGTGACATAAATCCTGAAAACCATACTGGGGACTTACCAGGGACTGCTCCCACAGGCAGCATGGAGGTGGGCAGCCCACCTGTGCAGAAGGTGTATTAGGAAGCGGAGAGCATTTGAGAAGATAAAGGAGGGAAGATGCTCCTGCATCCATCCACCTTTAAACCTAGATCTGTATATTGAAGAGAAGTCAGGGAGGAAAGCACAGCCAAGGAGACTTGTAGATATGTCTAAATTACCCTAGGCAGCAAGTGAGAGATTAATTCATGACCTGTGGAGAGCAGAGATTGGGGAAGTGAGTGTCTCAGCTTAGGGAAGCCCAATGCCTGTAGTGGTCATTCAGTACAGTGCTTCTTGCCATGGGCTTGAAAGCAATAAGGAGCAACAGAGCTCCAGAAGACTATGAACATCTTTTTTTTGAAAAGTGGAAACTGATAGCAGACAAATTCTATTCCCTATGTCTTAATGCAGGTTCTAACATAGTAAAGCTAATTGCAAAATAATAACTATATAAGGTTACTTTAGCTACAGCTAGGGTATTAAAAATGCTCTATTTGATACACCTAAGATTGTCCTTGCAAAAAATGCATTAGAGAAATCTTGTATAAACAGTGATTTTCCACACTTCAAGGACTTCTTCACTTCTTGAATTTAAAACACAAAAGAAAAACAGAAGTAGATACATACAATTTCAGTTTTAAACTCAATCTCTTTATGTTTTTAAATTGGAAAACATGCCTATGCAGAGAGGTAGCACAAAGTTTATGCAGCAGTTTGGTCCCAATAAGGTCATCAAATTTTGACTTAAATTTCTTCCTAAAGCTGTATTAGTCTTCTCAACAGAACTTTATTTCATCTTAAAGGAATGCTTTTGTTAAATCTTTACCCAAAGATGCGTTAATGAAAATACAGTTAATTTAAAAGAGTACCAAGAAAGTATCAAAATAGTNTATAAAGTGCCTTCATCTTAGATGCAATTTAAGCAGCTTACGTATCTCTGCAAAGCATATTGAGTTGGTAAGGTAAAAGTGTTCAGGTAAGAGCACAGTATCTGTATTAGGGCTGTTACATACATGAGGTAATACAATACAATTGTAGTTTCTTATTTACTATATTTTCCAAGGATATTCAAACTATGTGTAATTATAATCTTGTCAAAGATAAAATAAAAACAAACAACAAAAAACCCCACCAAACCCTGCCCAGCTTTCAAATATTGTATCTTACAGAAATATAGAGTGATCAGAAATTTTTAAAAAAAGAAAAATAATAACTGTGATAGCTAAAAATAAGAGTAATCTTTCAGCTTTGTTAGGATCATAAATTTCTGTAGTAACTGAAATGAATTATAATTTTTAATTCATTTAAATTACTACAGAACTGTGTCCACAAGTTCTGAATTTTGCTTCGTTAAAATGCAGTTATGGTTTCCTCTTAGCTGAGGAGACTGGTTTGTTTCATATCCAGCCAGGCTTGCTTGGAAAGTCAGTCATTCATTCACTGCATTTGACTGGTCTGACTTTTTCTGTAGGATTTTCTTTATTGATATAAAACTTTGGCAAAATTTCACAATGAAGACATTAGAAACACTGGATCACACAGCTAAATTGCTGTATAGTAAATAAAAAAAAAGGAACAGTTGTGATTGATAGTGCTGTTATATTAGATATTCTGACTGTAAACTAGGTTGTAGTCAGAGACCATCCCTTCCTTCTGTGTTTCTGCTGCAGCTCCCTACAGTGACGGGTCACCCTGTGAGTGGTGTCTGCAGTAACTCCAGGCACAGTTGTGCCTTCAACATACAACTGACCTAACACTTCTAGCCAAAGAAAAAAAGCTCCCTGAATCCTCCTGGTGCTTCTCCAAGATGGAAGGTTGTCGAACCTGTCACCTCTGCTTTTGTCTGAAGTGCAGAGAAAACATAGTTACACATTTCTGAGTTCAGATTTCAGATGTGGAAAGACAAGTCTCCTGAGCTGTGATTAAAACCGATTAAATCAGTTTAACCTCCTGAGAAACACACATTTCACCTCTTACCGCCCACATCTTCCCTCCCTCTTCTCCTTAGGAGATTCCTGTGCCTCTGCAGAAGCAAGAGAACATTAAAAAAAAGCAATCAATTTTCTAACAAACTTTTAAAATGTTTATGTGCTGGCTTTGTTTCCCATTGACTATAATTATTAACTGCCACTACCTTTAGCTCCTGTTCCAAATCAGAACTAGGAAGCCCAAACTTTACTGTAAGAGCTGTTCTTTCATTACTCTTCATCTGGTTATTAGCAGGAAGTGCCAAACAATCCAGAAGTTCCTTTATCATTATTAAATGTCAAATCTTAACATTGCAAACACAAACAGATCTTGTAATACATCAGATCCTCTAATACATCACCTAACTTTAACTGCCACCATCAAAATAACCAGCTCTCTCTTAGCCATGACACAGAGATGTTTTTAATCACGAGAAAGCAGCAAGTTGTTTCTAATATGAAAAAATAATGTCTTCTATACACCTCTAGTAAGTACACAATGAACACAGTGATTCCAATCTAAATGGCATATATCAATCAGCAATCTACTCATACTTGTGCTTGATGGTCAAAACCCACCAAAACGTTTAAAATATTCATGTTCTCTTTACTACTATCAGTTGAACTGACTGCATGCTTTCAGAGAAATTTAGGAATCAGACTTACAGAACCTCTGGTTAGTTTGCTGCAAAGTGGTCACTGCAGTCTGATAGGCAGTATTTCTTAGTACACTGAAATTGAAATAACATGGGCTCAAATTGTGACTCCAAGAAGAAAGTGGCAATACAAAACTAAATGAAAAATAATTCATTTCTAAACTGAGACTAATTCACCTTCAAGAAAAGCCTAGAAGCAGCTATTGTAACTTGCACATTAATCCTTTGAATTGCATTTTAAATTTCAGGGTAGCGTGGAGAAAAGCTTGGGGAATGTTAAAAAAATTTTTAGGAACTGCAAATTTTGTGATTTATTTTCTCATTTCTATCAGTGTAAACTTAGAGCAACCTCACTAGAACATCAGAGTCACTCCAAGCTTATGCTGATGTGAACTAGAGTAAAATATAGTCCCATTAACCTTTCCTTTCCTTGATTTGTCCCTTAAAGAGCAGTAAAGGCTACAGGAAATTAAAGAAATTATCCAGTAGATTATATTTCCATAAGACTCAGCAAACATGTCATTTTCAAAAGAAAAGGAGCTACCATTAATTTTCTGCTCTGACTAGACACCATCATAAGATGAGTACTAGGAGCTGAAGGATAATCATTCTTCTAAGATGATCAGCCCTTGAACTCTCAAGACGAGCATGAATAATCACAACTAAGGATGTGTGAGTGTACATATAGCTGTGGATATATCCATATACGTGGGACTTCGGAAGATGGAGCTAAAAGACTGTAATCCTTCTTAGCATGGCCTGGTTTGATGTTCACGTTGGGTGATAAATGCCCATTTTTATCTCCCTTACAAATACTGCAACTTGCACCAGCTCTGATTTATTTTGAATGGTTCAAAACATTGCTCCCTCCAGTCTAAATTAATTTTCATCAATGTTAAGCCTTGTCTGCATGACCAAGTAAAAACTGCATTTTACAGTTGCCATGACAAACAAATAACTAGTTTTGTTTTGTTATCAGAATTATTCATCAGTAATTCATTAAGGTACAACTGCTGCCTACAGCTCCTCCCCTCTAACCACATCCTAAACAGTCTCCTGACTGACATTATGCTAAAGTTTGCTTTCCAGACTCAGAGTCATACTCTTAACTCCTGTGTATTTGATTTTGCTGTTTTCATTTAACTGATTTGCAAGGAAGGACGCACATACAAACCCTACCACCTTCTGCATACACTCTTTTCTTCCTTTCTCCTTCTCTCACACACAGTTATATCAAATGTCCTGGGAAGACAAAATTCTAAAGCTACTATGTGGAGGTGAATATTTTTTATCCTATACTTATGTAAACAGTTTCTGAACCATATAGTTCGAAATAATACAGCATTTCTTTTCTGATTTTAATGGGTCATCTAATCACCATTGAATAATATAAGACAGGTACATGAATGCTTTTAACTATTCTTCTGACTATAGATAACAACCAGGAATATGGACCTTGTATTGTTAAATTCCTTTCAATTCTAAAACTATCCACTCCCAGCTCTGGCGTATTAACATTTTCCTTTCCTTTTCTGTCTGCAAAAAGAACTAGGCAGCATATGCTGGATATTTGCATGGATACACAGACCTTCTATCACAGTGTAGCACTCATAAACTATGACAGCTATTTCTACAGGTTGGCAAAGCAAACAAAATAGAATACAGCAACTGTAATTGAGGCTTGTAAAGAAAGTTGGTGGAGCGCTGTTCAGATAAAGAAAGGGCCTATGGTCATTTGCACTGGCTTATTCCAAGAAGAATTATTTTTTCACTTTTAATTATGAATTCTCCTTGGGAACACAATAGAAAATTTGGTATTTTTTTTCCTTATTTGGATAAGGGTCATGTACAAAATTGAGAATGACAGCCCAGACTTTTATGTAATTGCCGTTTATTAAATGCAAAAGCTACACACAAAGAGTCTGCCACACAGAGAATACTAATCTCATCATTTATACCCTAGGCAGTAGTACTTCTGGTCACAAAAAGAGACATTACAACATATTTAAAAGTTGTACTGCTATATATTAATGGCTGTTAAATTACCAGAAGAAGTTTCCTGGCATGACACGTGCAACTCTTGTCTCTTATGGCAATGGCACTGAAGAGTTCTGTACAAATACTGCTTCTGGAAACAGAGACTTTCAATTTCTAGTGCAAATATGGGTTTTGTGCTTCAAAAAAAGACATCCAAAATGACCCTATGGATGACTTTGAAGTATTTAACTGTGCTGCAGAGATTCCCTTAGTTATCAGATTCCCATGTAAGATTTCCCATCTAAGAAAGCACACTTGTAGGTGAGTTTGTCACCAACAGACGTCTAAGTATTTTCTTTGGACTGCTCCAGAAGAAGACCGGCGGAAGGGTCTGCAGGCACTGCTCCTCCCCTGCTGCTGCCTCGCCTCTTTCCTTGCTGTCCTCTTCCCCAGAACCTCCTGGTGAAGGGGTTGGGAAGTTTATGAGCACCCTGGCAGAACTGCACTTCTAAATGTGTGTGATAGCAGATGAAACCCAAATCTGTGACGCTGCAGGATCTGTCTGGTGGCCCTATAACCAAATTATTATCTGCTATCTCTGATGCACTGATCTCAGTTTTAAGTATGTTGCCAGGTTTTCATGGTCGCCACACTCAGAATAAATACTAAGTTTGGAAAGAGTTCAGCTGCTTCTGAAATACCTAAATAGGAGCCAGATTTTGTTTTAAAAAAATTAAATCCACACAGTGCCAGTGTTGCTTCAATGCTTAGATGATGTGGTTCACACGTAAATGTTGCAAAACTCCTGTAAAAAGTAATGCTTATTTTCTGAATTGTCCTTCTAAACAGGACAAAGGAGGAGGACAATATGAAAGAGGAGAGAGTTTTGCTCTCTGCTTAGCTGGGGCACAGTGTAGGAAAATGAAACGATGCTCAGGTTTGGAAGTGAGTGTGTCAGAGCGTGACCCTGGCAGACTGCATGGCGGGTTGCAGGAGCACTGCTAGTCTGAGCTGACTGCTCCTCTCCTGCATCTCTTGAAACATTACCTTGACAGGAAATTTTTGTTTTCTTTCAAAACAAATTGAAAAATTAAAGCAGAACAAGAAGAAATGTGGAGAGGGCACACTGGATGACGGGGTTGGGGGAGAAAAAAGGGAATGAGAGCAGAAGAGGTGAGAAAGGCTTTAACATATCAAAGGAAATATTCTTGTCACCCCTCCTCAAGCTGCTCTTCGCAGTGAGGTTGTCAAGGATCAAGGCTATATATCAACATGCACAAGTCACCTCAATTTTGACATTTCCTATTTTTGCAGAGCTTTTTATATTGGAACACTAATAATGGACCTTTTAACATGGAGTTCAGCATGTAATTCTGATTTCTAGCTCTTCAAAGACCTGAAGTCTGAGTTGTTTTGAGGAATTCTTTTGTTAAGGATTCTTTCCCGATTTGTCCATACAAAAATGTATTTACATTTATATGCTGTATTTTCTACATGCTGCTAGTCTGAGTATATTAACATATTTTCTGTTTTTCTAGACAGAAGATAGTCATACATTGTGAATTTAATTTACTGTAAACATAGTAAGAAATTTAACTGACAACAAATAAATATATAAATAAATAGTGGGAGTCAAGGACCCCAGGGACCAAAAAGCCTGTGAGAAACCAATGCTCAGAATACTGATTTCTGATAAACAGTAAGAGCATTAAAATATCTCTCAGCCTGACGTTTGGCTGAAAGTTGCTTATTGATTGTACTGAAGTGATTCTACAAAACCTTGCTGAGACAGGCAGTGCTAATCAAAAAGAGAATGAAAATCTTCAACAGGATTTTCGTCTTTTCACAAAAAGAATGTAGGATGAATGTTTCTTGTACAACCTTTTAATTATTTCTAAATTATCAGCAGTCTTTTGACAACGAAGGAGGTGGATTATAATGGTTGCTCAAAATGCAAAGGAAAACATCTTTGCCAAATGAAGGAAATGTGCATTATTGCAAGCCTGTATTGACCACGTAAGATGAAGAACATGTCCTTAAAAACGACAGAGCAAATTAACCAGTTTGATAAAACATGTGACAGCTCCCTAGATTTGCTGACTACTTTACATAATTACAATAGCTCTTCAACAATGTCATTCCCCATAGATCATTTTAGTCATTTTCCCAAGGCACATTAATTCTTGCCGCTCTTCCAATTTAACTCATTTACCTCATTCCTATTTACTCAAGTTTACTCTTTTTTTTCTTACCCTTGATCATTTCCTACCATTTAAAGTAAGCCAATCCTATGAATTCATGGCAGTCATCTCAGGAAAACAGAAGTGTGAACCTTCGCTTATCTAAATATCATGTGCAAACCAGCAGACCTGCTGCTGTGCTCCTGTTTGCTGAGGATGTAAAGCCCTGTGCCAACATTTCCAAAATTGGATACCTAAACCTATGTACCTAAATGTATGAGCATAAGTCTGAGCTTCTGATTCAGAAACTCTGAGTCACTCTGTAATTGCTGGACCTCGCAGGGCACACAGAAAGCACATGGACCTGAATTCTTCATCCAGCCCAAGCGAGAGACACTGCTGCCCACTCTGCCAACTCTGGGTTCCCCGGCTACTCTGGATTCATCTTGTGCCTGCAGGGAAACAGAGGGCTGACAGTGCTGGTATTTCATGTAGCAGCAGAATATGTCACGATGGTAATGTACCTCCCTGTGAATTCCCAGGAAACCTCATGGGAATAGTCAGGGCTCCTTTTGTAGTGTTTCTGCCCCACAGCCCCAGTATACCTGCTTCCAGCCTCCTGACAGTCATTTAACACCCTAGGATCCCAATTCAGTATGATTTCCTTTCAGGTTATAATTACCTTGCAGCTGGCTTTGTTTCTACCTCAAACAAAAGGCAACTTTTAAAATAGGAGTCATTATTCACAGCAATACTGTGTGCTGAACAACTTGCGTCCTCCTTGTGCTTGCCTGGCACTGTGTGCAAAACAAAAAGAGAAGCTGTGGCAGAACTCCACAGCTTGGAAGACGTCATATACATGGTACAAGCAAATATTAAAATTTGTTAAGCCCAAATGCAGTGTAACCTCAAAAATAACCTCCATACCAGTTGCCTAGATTTATCGCAAATTCCCTTTTCATTCAAATGCTGCCTTTTTCAAATTCACAAACTATTGGCTAAACTTTCTTACCTAGTTTGCAGTTAACCATAGGCTGGAAACTTCATAAAGCAAAATAATTAAATGGAACAGACAAGTTAACCCCATCATTCCACACATTAAATGACAGAAATCTTGAAAGCAGAGAAAGACAAAGGGAAGAGCAAATAGAAGCAGGTTTCCAAGAACTCTCTCAGTATTCTTCTTATACATTATGTTGGATATGATCCAGACTGTTTGGCACCATATGTGATGTTGCTGGCTTTCCTGCCAGAAATCCCAGGGCTCAAAGACTCTGTCCGTTAAGAACTTGTTATATGAATTGCTGCTTGAAAACTATCTTTATTAAGGGAAGAATAATGGTATAGCAAACTAAGAAACTGCATTAAGAATGGTGTAGCGCTGAAGACACTTGTAGTTCTTGTCACGCACCCACAGTGATTCAGAAATTATAACCAATGTGTGTTGCATTGTACAGCGGTCTCTTGCTATGGCTGTTCTTTGTAACACTTCAATGTGTTTTGCTTATTTTGCTGTGAAATTTTTTTTTCCTTAAATTACAAATCATTTCACTCCTTCCTGTCATTTTCTTCTATTGCTAACTTAAATAAATGATAAATACAAATATAACACAAATTTTGGCTGAACATTTCAACAAAATTTCTACAGAATCATTCTCTTCCTGGCAGTATTGTTTTCTGGCTCAGGGAACTGTTCAGCTTCACTGACTCTTCTATATTCAAACTTATACAACCTTACTCACCTGTTTTCCAGCAAAAGTCAGCAGAATAATGTTGACTTGCTCAATAGGCACAACATCGACACCTGGTTAAAATCTGCCACCATCCATGGAAAGCTCTTAGGAGCTTCTGAATTTTTTTGAAAAGGCACATGCCTGTGCTCATCTGAAGTACTTCATACTTCAAAACAATAAACAGATCCATTAAAAATAAAAAGATTTCTATGTTAACATAATATGAATGTAATATATTGCACAATCCATGCTACCATTGTTGTCTTCCCAGAAACCAATTTAGTGATTTCTTTTCTTTTAATATCAAACAGAGGGTTGCACTGAAAAATAACGGCCTTATTCTTACAGGTATCCCAGTAAATAAAGCAGAAAAGCTAAGCCAAAAAAAAAAAAAAAAAAAAAAAAGTATTTTATATAAAGAGAACTGCTTTGAAATGGGGTTTCATAATATATCAATGATTTGCTAAGCGGATCAACTCACTGCATTTTGGCTTTCAGCTATTCTCACTACGTTGTTTAAGTATTATAATCAGTTCTCATCTCATAGCACCAAATATAAACTTCAGAATTAGAAGGAAATGAAATGTGGGAAAATAAACAGGAAATGGTTAAGCAAACACATCCATCTGCAGAAGAAAACTGCCTCTCAGAATGTATTTGTTTAGAAATAAATAAATGGATATCACAGAACATGATACTTAATGTAATTTGTATCGCAAGCTAGTTAAAAAGGGAGACAAAACCCACGTGAATTGCTTTATATTCAAACCTTTCCTTTGAGTCTTCACTGATTCTATGAACAAAGGTTAATCTGATTTTACTCACACATCACCCATTCTGCCTTTAGTGTGAGCTTTGTATCAGTTAAGTCTCAACAAGTGGCCACCCACTAATAAAGATACAGCTGCTGCCCAGAAGGGTGGACAGTCATGATTTAGCGTGACATTAGAAGTAAACTCAAATACTGAAAAGGGGATTGAGCAAACAGAGAAGAAGGACAAGTGTCAGTACAATAAAATGACAGGAAAGCATCTTGAAGGATATGTCCTAGTTGTCCTAGAGAAAATGAGAACTGAAAGGCTGGAGGCAGGAAAGGGTCCAGAATGATGTGCATTTGAAAGCTGTTCGCGTAGAAAGAATAGGGTCATTTAAGGAAAAGAGAGTCAAGCTGATATACTTTAGTTTTGGACATTCCTGAATATTCTTTTATCACTTCTTGATTTTGCAATGAGATTTGCCTTATACCTGCTCACTTTATACCACATCCAACTCCTTTTGACATCAAACTTGAGACAATGTCCCATGACATATATCTCATGGTGAGGCTGTGCGCCTCAACACCACTTGCTCCTGGGTCAGCCTCTTTCAGCCTCTGCCTCCATGAATAAACTGGTCTTGGAACTGCCCAGTGGCTCCAGAGTGGTGACCCGGGACATTTACCCTCTGAACACCGCAACACACTGAAGGAAAAAAGAGGCTCTGGATAACACACTCATCTCTAGGCCATTGATCTCCCTCATATAATCACCAAAAAATATAAACCTGGATGATTAGAGTTAGCCTTTCTTAAGGGTGGATGGCCTAAGACACTAGATAGGACAGTAAGGGGCTCTTTTTATTCAGAAGGCCTCATTTCAGTCTCTGTTGTGCACGTTTTGTCATTTTGTATTCACAGGTACTGAAAATGTGTAAAAAACCTCATTCAAAAGTTAAAAACAGTTTTGCCAAATGTTACCCAGAAGTATTGCCAGCCTTATCCTCTTGCATTTTACCACATAGTGTCTTTATCGAGGTAGACAGTACTTCTTTGTTCAATACTGCAAGCGTTACCAACATCAGAATAAAAAATAAAACGTAACTTTAAAAATATCAAATACAAACTTTGCCTGAGATCATGCTAAAGTATACTATTAATTATTAAACTATTGCAGTATTTATAGACTCAGTAAATTGCTTGTTAAAGTCCATTACCATTTTCCTTTTTATTTCTTCTGGCATTTTGTCATTTATTAGCACAGTAAAAGTTTCTGGAAGATCTAACTGCTATGACCTATATCTTAACATGTTTGGCTTCTTTATATTTATCCTGGGCTTGGAACTTTTTTTTCACTTATTATCCTGGGTTTTAAGTTAATGACAACATTGCTGCTTTACATTCTCAGTTGCAACCTCACCTCAATTTTGTGTGTCTGGAAAGTTAGTGCTTTCAAGCTTCAATGGCACACTCAAAACTTAATAACCTCTCCTGAATTAGAACACTGCAACCTACGTAAACAACACTGAGTCAAACTTCAACCCACCAAGGCAAGAATTATGGTCTCATTCATAATCATATGAGGCCATGCCCTGTTGTGGCAGCCTTCAGAGGTGTCTGCATAGCACTAATTCTCTGAACCCTGAATGTGGGACATGAGGCACTTGAAAGAACAAGCCTTCATAGTCAGAGCTAAAACAAATCCATAGCAGAGCAGCATAGAAGTGGTTGTGAAATCCTGTCGAATGCTGATTGGCATCCTGTGATGCTTAAAAACACATTGGTTAAATCTCACTGTAACTCCTGGAGCAGGAAGAGAAGCAAATTCTTTTTTTCTTCAGTTTGATCTATCAGATTTCTGGGAAAAGCTGAGGATTTTTTTTCCTTTTCTTTTCTTTCTTTCTTTTCCCCCCTCTTCCTGAATTTATGTCTGGGTGGAATTTGATGAACTCGTCCATTTGTCTTAGCCAGTAACTAGCTCCAACTGTACTGGGCTAAGCTGGTCTGGAAAACCAAGGTATACTGCTGTTGTCATGGATATACAACGTATAAATGGGGGCCTGGCATGGGGCTCTGGAGAAGAGGCTGTGTGCTGAGGCTCCAGGAACTTGTCCCTGCATGAGGACATGTTCTACAGAGGTGAGAAAGCTGGCTGTCAGATAGCTGGTCGCAGAGAGCCAGCCCTCAGTTGTGCAGCTCCAGAACAAGCTCCTCCACCTGCTCGTCTGGGCACATCTCACTCGGTCTGTGGCTTGGTTGCTTTATTCAATCTAAGCACTAGCTGCTGACAACCTTCCTCTTCACTCCCAGCTATGCCTTCCAGCCTCTGCCTTGTGTCAGCGTTAGGATTTGAGCTACTGTAGATAAACTCCATGTATCTATCTAACTGTGATGTGAATTTGTGGTTGGATCGGGTTGCTGAGCCACTGGTGTTTGGCCACAGGAGGGAGAGGAAGGGATGGCCAGGGCTAGCAGGGCACTATTGACCCTTGCAGCTCCACCTGGCAGTTTGAGCATTGAATGCATCAATGCTCAAAGAGAATGGAGACCTGCAGGCTGCTCCGTGCTTCTGCACAGGCTTCTCTGCCCCTTGGGTCATCATAGCAAACAGCATCATGGTACAGGTAGGAGGGCTACCTGACTTCAAGGACTAGTAAAGGTGCAGGCCAGTGCTTGACAGAAAACTGTAGAACATAGCAGGGAATACTGCACCTGAATAGTGACAGCTCAAGACTTTCAATGGAACAACCATTAACGTGATCTACCTAAAGCCTTATGTGCATGGCATTTGTTTTAAAACAAACAGCCCTCAAGAAACATCCAGATCAGAGACTTGGTAACCTGAACTCATCTATCTTGTTTCAAGCTGAATAATAAAACTAAATATACTCTGTAAAACAAGAGTGATGAATATTTCTGTCCAAAGGTTAAAGGTGTTTAGGTATGCTACAGCAGCTCTTCAAAATTCAGCTGCATTAGCAGACTGCCAGGCTCCTAACAGAGGAAAAACAGTAATATGACAATTACATAGGTAAACAAGACAGCACCTGAAATTCCAGAAAGCAACAGCTACACCAGGTGTATGCTATTGTAACACTCACTCTGTGGGAGTCCTTCAGGATTTCATAGTCAGAGAATTTTAAAGGTTAGGTCCTGGGACCTTCAGTCCCCAGCCTAAAAAGAAATGCTTACAAGTTTACAGTGTCAGCTAAGATGGTAACACAATTCTAAAGTACTGCAGGAGAAAAATAGCACACTTGAAGTTAAGTCATCAAGCAGTGAAGTTAGGAATTACATTAAATTTGGCTTCTTCCATATATTTATCTTGCAGCAGATAATTAAAGGCTGGATGCAGCCACAAAGGTGATAGGGATGGTGGTAGCCTCTCCCCTGGGGTGTGACTGCTCCCTATCCCATTACCCTGAATACAACTATAGTGGGACCCCAGTGAGGGATGTCCAGTGTGAGGATCAGAAGACTCTTCTGAAGCTAAGTCATATCAACAGCAATGACAACAGCAAGACAAAAAAAAAAAATCTACTGTAAGATAAGCTTATATAGAGGCACAACAGTACAGCGCTTACTAACAGCACTGACAAGACAATGACTGTTCCATGAAAAATTCTCAGTTTTTTGTATTTGCTTTCATCCTACATTAATGCAAGCACAAAAGCTTTCCGACTCTTTTTGTAGGAAGACTTGAAACGTGAGAAACTACATTTGTGCATGACTGCAGGCCACTACAGGACAACAGAAACTGGAAACTTATCTCCTTTGTCCACCTGGTTTGCATGTTTGGGACATGCCCTGTCTCCCCTTAAGTAGACTTTCCATGCTGCACAAAATTAATGACTGTATTTTTGATCTGCTTTGGTTTACTTTTCTCCAACCCTGCAGATACAGCAAAGAACTTTAGGTATGGAAAGAGAAACCTAAAACTTGGTGAGTTTGAGCTTCTTCCCCATCTAGTTCTCCTTGTCAGTTGCTTTAAGGGCTTTATCCAGCTCTTTGGAGTGCTTCTACATCCTTACTCCATGTTTCCTATGGGCATTTCCATCTAAACATGCCACTGGTTTAGTTTTTTCCTTACATAAGTGACATTGAGCAAATGGTTCACTCCTCAAGTAACCATCAACCTTTAAAAAGTACTTGCATATCAGAATAAATGTTTAGCTGACCTCATCCTCCGTTAGCCCATCCCACATCAGGCAGAAGCAGGGGCTGTTGGAACAGCGTGTGCAGCCCTTGGACACCAGAGGCTGTGTGATTTCTGGATCAGAAGGGTGCTGTGATATATTTTCCCTTATAACTTCTTCATTTTAATCACACAGCCCTTGAATCACAATCTATTTGCTTGGATTTTTTTTGTTTGTTTGGTTTGTTTTTAAACAATTATCAGGCTATAATCTTAAAATACGATATAATCTATGGAAGTGTTTATCTAACTTTTTGAAAACCCAACTCCTCTTTTTTGGTTGTCTCTATCGCTCCCATAGAAGGCCTGAGCTGTCTTAGAAGAAAGAATTTCTTAAGCTTTTCCTAAAGCTTTTCAGTCAATCTCAAAGCCTTTGTGATTCTCAGGAGGGATTACAGCTCACTGCTTGAAAAACACCATTCTGCAACCAAATATATTCCCAAGTCTTCCTTATTAAGGAATCAAATTTAAAATCTGATAATACAAGAAGAATGTGGTAAATTAAGTACAGGACAAGTTAAGGAATTCCTCTGACAATCCACTTTGGTACTCTGGTTACTCAGGGCTTTATTAATTGCCTATTCACCCACCTAATTAAAACACTTTCCTGAAATAGCGATGAGCAAGCATTACAGAAAATTTTATTTTAGTCTTACATTTCCCTTTCAAAAATGATCAGCCTTTCATATGATGAAAATTAAATAGGATAGATTCATAAAGTAGAGCAATATAGAAAACTCAGCTGAGACCATTTGATTTTTAACAGCTTGTTCCCTTGTATCCAAGAGCTTAAATAGTCCTCTATTTCAGCTTTTTGATTACTTTGATATGTGCTGCTCTAATCCTCTTGGAACCATCTTCTAGGAGGCTTATTGATTTTGTAAGAAATCCATTTTCTGGTTTTCCATAAGGCTATAAAACTGTCATTGTCCATATGATGAAATTCTTAATGGCACTTTACATATTGGTCTTGTTTCTCCTTCCTCCGTTCTCCTCTACATGCCCCGAGAAATTTCCCCGAAGGCACATAGATTCTTTTATCTCTATACAGCCCTGAAGCCCCTCCTGCACCACCTCTCAGAACTGCCGGGGTGTGACCCTATGGCAGGCGTGAATGTGGGCAGGTGTTTTTCATCGTGCACAGGTTAACTTACATGGGATCCCTCTTGTCATTAAGATGGACTGCTAAAGGAAACTGCGCTATTGGGACTGTAGAGAAAGGAACAAAATTTCATAGATTTAAAATCAACCCAAAAACTAGGAAATGTTTTACTAAAACTCCTAATAAAAGCCCTACAATCCAGATACCAAAATGGGCCCAACTGACCCACACAGTGAGAAAAAGTCCTGTTTTTTCAGCATTTCCTATGGCAGCCCCAGCCCCAGCACAAGCAGCCTGCAGCAGCTCCAGCGGTTGGAGAGATATGAATGGTTTCCAGCTGCTCCAGTCAGCTCAGTTCACCGCTGGTTATTGCTGAAGCTGCACACCCCCTAGGAAGATTTATATTAATAAAGTGTTATGTCCTATAAGGAGGGGATTGTACAAAGTTCATGGAAGTTTTTTGGATGTCACCTGACAACACTCACTTTAGGCACTTCTGATTTTCTAGTGCGTATCAACATCTCTCTTGGGTATCTCCAGTACAAGATCATTTCTAGTATTAAAGCAGGGGGAGAGTATTTATCCAAAACGGGGAGAATAAAATTCTGAGTCTGCTGAAATATTCACAGCTCCATGTTGAAAATTCCACAATTTTCAGTTAAAGGAAAAGCTAGGGAAAAAATATGAAAGACTCAAAAATATGTGGGAAAATATGTCCTGTCCTAGGAAATCTGGGCACCCTAGTTCGAGCTAATTTGGAGAAAATCCACAGGTTGCCATCTGTGCTCCCTGCCCAGTGAGGATAGAGACCTGGCCAAGTGGAGTTGGCTAGGAGTGGAACAGATGGAGAAGAAGGGATCATCCTTCCAAAGGAGAGTACAGCTGCCTCTCCTGTGTGCACTCACTCCAGACCCTTGAAGGGAATTCAGCCAGAACTTCTGCCATGGACTCCACTGCAGTAATTCCAACCCCTCACATAAAGACCACTGCATTAAGCAATTATCTAATCCTAATTACAGTTTGGACAAATGTCTAAAGAAATTGTTTACAACTCCAGAAACAGAATAGGTTAAAAGAAACTGGGTGGGAATTTGAGTACACAGAAGTCAGGATGAATTTTCTTAAAAGTTGAACTTAACAGATTCTTCTTGCTATGATTCTAGTTCAGTTTTTTTGTATGAATAAAATAATTTTTGCAATTCTTGTTCTTTTTATACTGTGTTTCTAGCTGACAAAAGTTGGAAGGCATTCAGAAACTAGATTTATCAGTTTCTGACTGCTGTCCAGCTTCTGCTAGTTAAAAAAGCAGTTAGTGCTGCAAGTACTGCTTTCAGAACTAAGGTAAAAAAGAACTGCCAGACAGACAACATTTAAGAAGGATTGTTCTAACTCGTTCTAAACATTTGGAAAACCTTGATGAAGTGTGAAAAATTCTTAATTTATAAATTAAAATTTCCCTATTTTTATTTTACATTTGAAAAGTTAACAGAGGAGAATGAAATTCCCTATGAAAAATTTAGTTTAGCATAAATTTTATTTTTAGAGGAAGTCCCTCAGCTGCCTCTATCCACGAACAGAAGGCTGGCTGCATCCTGTACCTGTTCAAGAAGCAGCATGCACTGAAAAATGCCTCTTCTGATTTTGGTAGATGTTATAAATGGACTCTATAGTGGCTGACAATACTATCACTTTTTCTTAAAACGTGCAAACAGGAAGTCTCAATGCCATTTTTAAAAGTAAAGTTTCAACTCGGGTTTGATAAATAGAATGTTGTTTCTTTTATGTTCTTATCATATTAGTGGAGTATTTGTTGAAAGCAGGATATACCTTCTGCCTGGGACTATATAAATCTGCTTCATACAAGTCTGATTGCTCTATGCTCCACTTGAAAGAAACAGAAGTTTGAATGATTTTTTCCCTTAAGCCTTATTTCTAAGCACTCTAGAGGCATTCCACAGATGCTTCGAGGCTGTATGTTTTGACATTAACACTAAATAAAGGTGCTGTTATATGCACATTTGCCACACAAAGTGTCAGAACCACTCATGTACGGAGAAAACAAATGTGAATTTCCTTGAGCTACATTGATCCAAGTAATAGAAACGAGAAATACAAACTCTGAAACAAAGCCCCATATGTGTGTTTACAACTGCTTGTTTCTTTTTTATGTTCTTATTTATTAACCAATTATATAATCTGGGGTTGAATCTCGGCTTTGTTTTTAACCTCCTGCAAGGCACAGCACAAAGAGGAGCTGCCCCATGAAGGGACTGGGAAATGTCACATAGTTATAGCATCATCCTTGGTCTCCCTGTGGCAGGGGTAAGAGGTAATACAGGGCAGCAAATATCTAGCACAAACTATTTCCTCCACAGTGGAAGCAGATCAAAGTCCTGGAAGAGATCCTCTCTGTCCATTCTGGTTTTTGACTAGGGAGGTCTGTCTTCTCGTCCTGCAAATGCCATTCAGATGATAAATGTAAATGATGTACCCTTATTCCTCTGCAGGGGCGTACTTGCTGACTCATAGGCCAGTCTCCTGATAAAAAGAACCACATTTTTTTTTGTTTAGCTTTAATAGCAGCTCAGCTGGACAAAATTGAGCAACAATATGTATCAGTCACCTAAACACATGGTCTATTTTAAAAAAAATCTTAAAACAGAGCTGATTTCTCTAGGAGCTATAGACTTTTGATAACATGTTCCCTCACCCCATGTAGATGACCAGTTTAACTAGACAACCATTCTTAGAATTTAAGCCAATCAGGAACTAAATTAGGAAACACGACAGGGATATAGTTGACTAATCTGTAACCATCCTAATAATTTCTGAACAGTAAGAGTAAACATTCTTATATAGAGAGAACTTTTCATCATTTTAAAAGACCCTACGGAAAAACCCAATAATGAGATACTAGACCTCCAAGGCACTATACCACCATGCAAATGACTTCATAGAAATCCCTTTATAAAGGAATTTAATATTTGAATATTAGAATTAGGAACCCAGAACAGAACAGAGCAGAGACATTAATTGTTTAATCCAGATGGGAAAAAAAAAAATCCTTCTGATCCAACATTGTCCACATAGAATAATACACCATAATATGCCTTATATTTTGAAGAAGGAGAAAACCAATATAAACCAATAATCCCTTCATGGTATAACTGGAGACTCTTAGCATTAAAGCAATATCGCCATAAAGAAAAAGACACCACCCCACCCCCCCAAAAAAAAAGAAGCTAAGGAAATGAGGAATGTCTGGAGAAGCCCTAACTTATGTAGGTAATATCTAATGTTGTAAAATGGACAAAACAATGCTGCCTATTTGTGTGCCAGTTAGTAATCTTTGATGTGTGACACTGAGCAGAGGCGTAAATAATGAACATTTTGGTTCTTGTAAACCAACAAGCTATTCCCCTACTGAATGGGATGGAGGAACTCACTTGTAACTGTTGAAAAAAAGTACTGTCAGCATCATTCACCACTCACAGAAATTTTGCTGTGGGAAAAGAGCCTAAGAAGCTACAGCAGAGGTAAGCTGAGTATCAGCCCTCCTTCCCTTCCCAAAACTCCTACCCACACATTCCTGTTTTCCAAACTTTGACTGTCCTTTCCCTACTGATGGGGTATAGGCAGTTGACTATAAGGGGTCTATTCACTCTCCTTTTGATAGCAACAGATTAAGTTTCTTAATTTACAAAGAAAAGAGATGTTACATAGTCTAGACTAAATGTTGTTAATCATTGCTTGTCTATTCACTTTATTCTATAAGATGCCATGTGTACCAGGATTTTACAGCTATAAAACTTTCCCTTCAGGAAAGACCAGACAGAATAATTGCAGTTTGATGTCATACAGGGTGATGTTTTGCCCAAAGACATCAATATTGGCACAGTTACAGAAGTGCAGTATGGCCGGGAAGAAGAGGAAATGAAAGAGTGCTGCAGCTATGTGACATGTGGAAGCTGATAGGAGCACACTGTTTGCCTGACACTGGAAAAAAAAGTCAAATGGCAAAATGTAATATCCAAAGTAGAATTAAAGTGGAAAAGAAATTGAGGGGATGGTCAAGAAAAGATGTCATATTAAAGATAGCAAATATGCTCAAAACTGAAGTAGGGTTATACCTATACCACAGAAGAACTACCTGTACATTTTTGCTGAGCAGAACATCTCTGGTGAGGCCGCACCTTGAGTACGGTGTTCAGTTTTGGGCCCCTCACTACAGGAAAGACACTGAGGTGCTGGAGCGTGTCCAGAGAAGGGCAACGAAGATGGTGAGGGGCCTGGAGCACGAGTCTTATGAGGAGCGGCTGAGGGAACTGGGATCGTTTAGCCTGGAGAGAAGGAGGCTGAGGGGAGACCTTATCACTCTCTACAACTACCTGAGAGGAGGTTGTAGTGAGGAGGGTGCTGGTCTCTTGTGTCAGGTGGCTGGTGATAGGATGAGAGGAAATGGCCTCAAGGTGTGCTAGGGGAGGTTTAGATTGGATATTAGGAAAAATTTCTTTACTGAAAGGGTTGTCAGGTGTTGGAACAGGCTGCCCAGGGAAGTGGTGGAGTCACCATCGTGGAAGTATTTGAAAGACATTTAGATGTGGCGCTTAGGGACATGGTTTACTGGTGGACTTGGCAGTGCTTGGTTAACGGTTGGACTCGATGATCTTAAAGGTCGTTTCCAATCTAAATGATTCTATAATTCTACGATTCTAGCAGAGATGGTCTGGAATACCTTGTGCAGTTCTGGCCTCCCGTGTTCAAGCAGGAGCAACCACAGAGCACAGCAACAGCAGAGACAACCTATGAGGAGAGCAAGGGGGACTCATCCTGGGAGTGGAGTCATGCTGGAGGCCGAGTAGTATGACTTCTGTCCATAAACAGAGTAACAACTTGTTCCCCCTCCCCAAAAAGGGAGGGTGATTATGAACAAAAGCAAAAGCACAGTACAATGGTATAAAAACAGATGTAAAGGGTGTCACAGTAGTATTTGAATATATCCGTAAGAAGGTCAAAATATAGTTTAAATCTGCTCTCCATTATACCTCCCAAGACAGATGGAAAATGGCACTTGATTTTATATGTTGCTACCCTTTTTGCACAGTACATTTCACTTGAGTGTCTCAATATGCATTACACTAGATTTATATTCTTAGTTAAAAGAGCTGTAACTTCTTCAGAGTGAAGAAGCATCAACTGTCTACCATGAATCTGTGCAATGATGCGCTCTTTAGATTAAAAGATTAAAAAATGCATGGCATGTCCTGGAGTTGAAAGCAAAAAATCAGCTAGGCCATCCATGAAAATTACTGTTCTGTTTACAAATAATCTAGCAATGTGGGAGAATATAAACAGGATTTTAGCTCCCAGAAAGTTCTGTAATTACAATGGGAAAAGAACTTGATATTCAGTCAAGTTTTTGTGTCATGATGCTTGTACATGCAGTCATGTCCACAGCATGTAAGCATATGGGTGAACATTCTCCACGCACAGCGCAGATGCCGGTGCAGCCATGCGCTCTTACCCTGACATGGTCTCTGCTATTTTGATAAATTTTCAATCAGTGAAATGAAGTGTGTTTCTGGGTGGAACACAGCAACTGTTTAATGGCACACAATGGTGCTCTGCAACAGTGTAGGATAAAGTGCAGAAAGGAATACGATACTGTATTTAACATTTCCTAATGGGGGTTTCCCTGTAGCTTGTCTCTCGACACAAGAAAGACAGTAAGCTGTACTTTTCCTCCTATTTTGCATGTACAATACTGCATCTTGTAAAACAAAACATGGCTAAACGTGTATGAATTCACATGGAAACATATAGGGGTAGGATAGAACCACAAAGATAACCCGAACATTTCTCCTACTTATGTCACTTAACCAGCTGACTATTTTCCCTGAGAGATAACCAATTAACTGTTGAAAATTATGTTCTGAACCTTTTGTTTCTCAGACCCTTTTTCTTAATTTCCAGGATTTCAGCCATATAAAAGGGCTATAAAACTGCAGAATTATAATAAAGCAGCTAGGACTTTATCCTCTGCTAGTAAACCAAGATGAATCTGACAATTTGTAAGATGTGACCATCTAGGGAAATGAGAAAGGTCTTACGATGTTTGAAGTCTTATCATCTCATACTTTAAAAATGTTTTGAAACCTCAGTAGCTTGGAACTGAGTTAATTCACAGCCACAAGGAAAGAGGTTACACTTCATTTAAAGCTGTAAATCCTTTTAATGGTATTTAACCATTTGAGATATTGCACAATTTCCACTCAGGGCTGACAAGGGCAGGAAACAAAAAACAAACCTAAAATGGCAGAAATACCAAAAAGATTAAAGATGCCTTCGGCTGTGCTCTGGAGGCATAAGCTCTATCATCCCATCTCAATGCAGCATCGAGCACACAACATTAGGGCAGGGCACCAGTCATGCAGCAGTTTTGTGTGTGTGTGTGTGTTTATGCATAAAAGAATTCACAGACAAAGGGGGGAAATGCAGCTGATGGACTGGGATGCTTTTGAGGATCTTTTGATGACAGAAACATGAAAAATGTTGCAAATACCGACACTAACTTATAACATAGTGAAGAGAACAAGTTGAGAAAAAGCAATCTCTTCTTTTAGGTGAACAATCAATAGGCCCTGGGACTGCCTTTTTATAAACACTGAGGCTTCTTTTAAAGAGTCTCTCTTTCTGAACATTAGAGCTGCAAATTATTTTCCCACTGTGGTGGGTTGGTAGCAAAACTAGCAACGGAGGAAAGAAGCCCTGACTCCTCTCTCTACCCAGAATTACTCAGATGGAGGACTCTGACTTGGATCTAGACCACAAGTAAACTTTGATCTGGCCGAGGCCACACGTATGTGATCACTCTTGCATTTCTGTGGGAGATGCTGCCATTTTCCCAGTATGTCTAAAAGCAGCTATGGCTTGCCATCACACTTGCCAGCTATGAAAGTGGTTTGCTGTGCCTGCTTTGCTCCATAGAGCTGGGGCCAGTACTCTGCTTTATGCAGAGTGGCTCTTGGCAAAAATGCCCACTAGACTTTGCTAGAAATTGGCAAGGGTAATAGCTAAAAATCTGTTTGGTAACCCTACCCTTCATCCTTCCCCTGCTAATTCAAGACATCAACTAATATCTATTTAAAATACAGCCAATAAAAAAGATTAAAAATTCAGCCAATAAAGACTCTTGGATTGCATATAAAATCACATGCATGAGCCTGAAAAATTGATATTCAACGTGGAAATTTTATCACAGACACCACCACCACCACTGCCCCCACCCCTGCCTCATTCAAACCTCAGCACGAGAAAAAGCCCTAAATGAGAAATATGGTTGGTGGCCTAAAGCTTGGGTTTGGTGAAAAAGAGAAAAATGGCCACTCCTTTTCAGAGAACTTTGTACCACCTTGTTCTTTCTGTATTAGCTAAAGAGTTCCTGCCTTGCCATTTTTTTGCAGGTACAATTACTGCAAGGCATCACAGTGACAGAGACAAACTTTACAGTATCCCAATCACAGTGGAGGCATCATACATTAATTGAAGCTATCTCTGCATCTCCTGTAAATCAGTACAAATTATGTGAAACAAATGTCATGTTCTCCCTACACAAAAGAATGTTTAATAGCCAGAGCTAGTTAGAGAAAAAATAATTGATGGAAGACTTTTTCGTTAGAAAATGTTATGTCAGACTTGAAATGTTTTGCTGGAACATAACTCTTTGATTACATCATTGGAAACATTTCAAAACAATTCAGTTCCAACATACAGTATTTCATTTTGATCAAACTTGCATTCAGCTGAAGTAATATATGTGATAAAGTATGTATGATACGCTATACCTATACTTTATTTCTGTATGTTCTATATATTTTATTACTTACTAAAATTCTATGTTGCAGTATGGCCACATTAATTCCAAACAATAAAATAATTAAATGCAAGTTCTGATTTTTATGTATGGATGCCAAATATCAAAATATCAGAGTTTCCCAGAAATAACTTTTGCCCACCAGTTCCTCTGAGAATACAAGAGAGGACAGGTAGGACCTTTGATGTCTCCCTGCCTGAGCTTGAATTTCTGCCTGAGCTTGAATTTCTAAAGGAGAGGAGGGGAAAGAAAGAGTAGGTGGGCATGACACATGGCTAGTTTGAGATCTGAAGTGTGTGAGGCTTTATAGCTGAACCTCACACCCTACCAGCCCTCTGTAGCTCTCGGCCAGTTTATATCCTGCACCCGTGCACTGTAAGAAACTGAAGCCACGTGAGAAATGGGGCACCAGTGGGGCAGAGTTTCTGAGGTGGTACTTGATGATCCCTGTTCTCAAACCCAGGTAAGTTAATCCATAAGAAACCTTTCCAGGTGAACTCTCTACTGGAAGAAGCCAGATGTTCAGAGTCACTGCTGTCTGTGTCTCTGGAGGATATAATATTGTACATTAATCTAACACAGGACTTCTCTGTGACTGTCTGGAACAGCATACTTTTTGCCTTCATTTTGGTAGACACCAACACCCCTTCTGCATATGGCTGCCAAGTCTTTCATGTGAAGCATCAGGCTGTCTTTCAATTATATTTTAATTTCAAATACTCAATTTCACTTTTCATTTTTCCTTTGGTTTCACCAGAACAAACACACCTAGAAAACTGAAATTATTGTCTTAATTATACAAGCTCAGAATTTCTGCAGTAGAAAAAGCTGCCACTATATTGAGGAAGCAAGTCTGCAAAAGAAGAACAATATTTTGATTAAGACTGAGATGCAAATTTGCCTGCTTCCTAAGCCCACTTCTTTGTCTTGGGAGTGATTGGAGAAAGGCAGTGGAAGATTTGACTTTAAAGAAGACCTCAATACCAGCCCTCCTCTGCACTGTGGCAGAGATGTGTGCACGGCAGGCCTATAAGGAACATGGGTGACAATAAGAGCTAGTTGATATAGTGGAGCTGAACTAGTAATAGAGATGCCGTGGACGTAAGGACCCTTGCATTTGAGGGTAAGGAAGCTGGCTTATTGTACCACCACTCTGCATTGCAGCTACACCATGCTGAGTAGTGATGGAAGCCTGAGACCAAAGCCTGAGTGACACAATGCTTTAATTGATTAGACAAATAGAAGCATAACATAATTTCCATAATTCTTCTTATTTCTGTAATTCACACTTAATAGGCACAACTAACAGTTCTGGATTGAAAATAATTTCATAAAAATTAAGCTCCCTAGACTTCTTTTCTAGTCACGTCTGGGCTGAATGTTATAACACATGCAACTCTGCAGTGATGGCACAATAATGCTTGCATCATTTAGATGCTGGCTCTAGTTTCTCAGGGTACTTACTCTGGCCTCAGTAATGAACAGATATGACAAACATTTGCAGTTAAGTATTCTGCTTGTTTTTCTTATGCCTCTTTAATGCTTTTCTCTAGCACATAGGAAAAATAAATACGTTAAGGACAGAACTGGATTTGCAAGGATCAAAGGCACTTAAGAACTCTTTGGAGGGCTTTTAGTGTAGTTTCTAGCCCTGCTTCTTATACGGACATTGCTTAAGTATCAATCTGTGTCTATGTTTATGTATATGCACTTTTCGTGTCCTTTTCTTACATGACTTTGAGCCATCTGCCAATTTAATTCACATTTGATATGGAAGAAAAGATCTCAGAAGTATGAAATGCCTACAAGTTTCATGAAAATTAGTGTCTGGATTAAAGAGAGAGACCCTATCTACATGGTATTCTGGGGAAATATGCCCCTAAACTTTGATAGCAAAGAGGTGTTAAAAATGTTCCCACTATAGGAAAAGCATCAGAATCTCTATCTTATTAAAAGCCAGAGAATCTCATCTGAACACATAGATCACTTGGGTAAAAGCTTCATCCATATAACTTCTCATATTTTTTTTCCTTTTCCTGCTAATAGTATATACCATACTGTCTCTTTTTTCCACTTGGATAGCATATAACTGCAAATAAAGCATGTATTTACCATGTAGTATCAGTTCCCAATTCTCCAGAAATGTAAAATCAGACCCATATATGACAGCAGGGCTCATTTTAACTTGGTATTATTTGGTACTATGCTGAGGTACAGATATAACTTCAAGGAAGAAGACAGTCAAGTATAACACTTTGCTTTGTATTTTTAATATTCCATTGTACAGAGATATTGTGAAAAGTGATCAAAAAGCATTAATAAACCTGAAGTCTCTAAGAATCAAAAGTCTTCATTTTAAAATCAGGGGGAGGAAATGCAAAAAACTGCTTAGCAACTTGAGAACAGTTAGCAAATGTGATGGACCAAACATGCAGCTGTCAGAATAAATTTTCATACAAAGATCTGAAAAAACTAAAAAATCTGCTACAGTGGAAAAGCTGTCTCACTAACTTAATATGATGTAGGAAGGAATGCTCTGGCAATAAGAACA
Organism: Pandion haliaetus; assembly: GCA_013401275.1. Lineage (NCBI taxonomy): Eukaryota > Metazoa > Chordata > Aves > Accipitriformes > Pandionidae > Pandion > Pandion haliaetus. The sequence continues at coordinate 135,131 of VYZV01002435.1, read as the reverse complement.
AGTACTGAGAGTCAATAAAAGAGTACTTCCTCAGGTGCAATTTTAAATACATTAGCACTAAGTCCCTACTTCTAAGTAACAATGTCATCTGTAATTATTATTTTCCTTTTTTCCTCAGAACAAGAAAATTGTCTGACTCTCCATTAGCTTGTATCAGAATAAGTGAAGACGGAATATAACAATCTCAAGAAAATTAAAACGCTGTAAGTCTACATAAGGAACAAAAGGTTACTAGCCAGTGAGTCAGCTCTCTTAACCGCAATTTTTGTCCAACCTTAAAAGTACCTACAAGTGCCCTCTCTGAGCTGAGAGTTCTCTTAGATTTTAACTTCAGACAGATATGTGGACCCAGCAATACATTTATATGGATAAATGAGTGCCTGTGTCTCTCCTAACACAACATGGAGACCCACCTTTATTGGGTGAACCAAGGTCACAGCTGTGCAGCTTGCTTTTGCACAGTGTCCTGGTGCTGATTCAAGGACAGGGAGAACTGGGCTCCAGATCCTTCTCATGCTTACATGATTTGGACCTAAATCTCTTTTATTTGACTCCTCAGAACTCACAGGGCTGATCTAGCACCTCCAGACACAGGTCATGAGCTCTCATAAGGAAAATTATATTCTGATTACTCAGGAGTTAATTAATCAAGGATGTAATAATGTCAGAAAATAATCTCATTTCTCCTCTGCCTATATAAAATTAATCCTCTAACATGTATTTTTTACTTTGATTTAAAACTTACATGATAAAGCTCCTGTGATTTGTATAAGTGGACTGTTAAACAGCTTAAAGATCTCATAGCTACAAACTTCCTTTCCCTGTCAAATTCAAATCCTTTTCATCTATCCCATCACATCTAGCCACATCCTTTTGGAGTATTCTAATCAGTTCTTTTCATGCTTACATCCCTCAAATGCTTGCAGATCTTATCTTCCTCTTAGAAATTACACTTGTGCTTTTAATCTTTGTAAACCAGTTCTTTGGTGCCTCAGTTGTATTGATTCTTTTGTTACCCTTTCTGAATACCTTACTTGGATGCGCCAAGTGTTGTCAGCACTTGAAACATCCAACTGTCCAGATTCAAGTTTTAGGTGTAGATTCATAAGTATTCCTGTTACGGTAAAAGTTTGCACACAAGCAAGTCACATCACATCTTTTCAAACTCACATCACTATTGCTTTTTCTATTAATATGCTTTAATGTTAATTCCCAAATTTGGTACAGGCATTGTTCTTTTGTGTTGTATTTTGTAAAGCAGCTGGAACAAATTGGCCCGAGTGCATAGGTGTCAGAGTCCTAAATGATACAGAAATAGAAAAAAACAGCCTGTGTTCAAGACCATTTTCATTCAGTTGTGTTTGCCTCCAACAGCCAACAGCGAAATGTTAGATTTCAGTTTTCCCCAATAAAATAAATTCTCAATACATAAACCCATCTTTGTGTTTGAGGCCCTTAATTGGTAGTATTAAGTGTGACCTTTTTGTATGCTTTTTGGGGGTTGCAAGGAACAGGTAACTAGCATCATCAGAAACAGTGTTTGAAGGAACAGGTGATGTGCAGAGTATTACTATTGCCACAAAAGCATAATATATTAACTTTCCTGGTCTTAAATATAGAATCATAGAATCATTTAGCTTGGAAAAGACCTTTAAGGTCATTGAGTCCAACCATCAACCATGCTCACTAAACCATGTCCTGAAGTGCCCTGTCTACATGCTTTTTGAATACCTCCAGGGATGGTGACTCCACCACTTCCCTGGGCAGCCTGTTCCTATGTCTGACAACCCTTTCAGTAAAGAAACTTTTCCTAATATCCAATCTAATATATGTGCCATGTCTGTGATTTCAAATGATAAGTAGATTTCACATCTTCAATTTTAGAAAAGGTTACATATGACAGAAAGACCCTCCCTGACTGGGAGGACACCAAGGTGCTGATGAAAAAAAGAAGAAAAATATAGAGATGGAAAAATTAGGGTTAATACAAACAGTGGTGGAACTGGTATTCCTAAACACCCTGAAAAATGTTAGAAAGTCCTTAGTCAATGATCATTAGTACCCTCCACCTGCTGCATATGCCTGATGGACACTGATAGAAAACAGGAACCTATCAACAGTGGGTGGCTCCATGGCAGAAAGTATTTCCATGATTTTACTTAAATAAATATTTAAATTTGAGCTAAATAGCACAGGTTGGTAATCCCCCTGAATTATTGTGATTTTGATTACTAAATTACTCTAGAGAGTTTGCAAAGATCCACTCCGGATGGTGGTAAAATATGATTTAACACACCAGCATCTGATGAAATAGTGATACAAACCAAAATGCAAATAGATAGCAAATAATGTCAAATCAAAACCAGAAAGAAAACATGTACAATTAGGGAAAAAACCCAGACATGCATTGTATACATTTGTTAGAAAAGCAGGTACATACAGCTGAGAAAAAACAACCTGAATATAGTCACATGGAATATGGGTCTATCATCAAACAAAAAAGCTCTATCCTATTACAGTATTTTTGTTAGACTTCTACATCTTCGCAGTGTTACGGAAATTTCAGTTTTAAGAAAAATTTTACTTTTTGCAAAATGTATTTCTCCTAAATAAAGTCAGCGGACACAGACTTTCAGAAGACCACTTATTTAATGCCTGTGTGTTGCTTTACTGCGTGTGACGGGTTCAACTAACATGATGCTTGAAGTATTTTTAAAATTCACAACTATGAAAATAAACTGTAAAAATATGCATGAGATTGATTTTTTTTACTCATGCAGTGCAGCATCTATCAGTTTACATGTATGGTACTCAGTGTTGCTATAGTTATCCTCTGAACTGAAAATTCATTTAAGTTCAGAGATGAGCCTTTTAAACTGGCCTGCTGGGTGGAAAGAGACACTGTATCTCAGTGAAATGATTTTATCCAGAAAAAAAAGAACACTAAAGCTAGGGAAAAGACACACGTCCCCCCTCTACTCTTTGAGCCAAAGTATAGCCAAGAATAACGTGTGATATTATCAGCAAGTATTACTGTGGTTCGCTGTAGGTGGCAAACATGATACAGGCATTGGCGACTCAGCAAATAAACTAATGGCAATTTTCAAATGCTGTAATGGAAATGCCAGGGCAATTAAGGAAAGGTCAGTAAAACATACACACACTGGCAAGGATCCTAACACTTTAGAAAATAACTTGAGAAAGAAATTAGAGGGGTTCTATTCACTCTGAAAATACTATTGCTGAAGGACAATTATGAAATGATAAAAAAAATGTATCAATACACATATATATTCAGTTATGCATAAGCTTAGTTATATGTCACAGGAACATTTCAAGGATCTGATTATTGGTTGCATTTTCAAAAATAAAGGCTTTTGACACGAGAACTTTTGCAACCTGTTTTTATTTTTAAGGCCTTATATGGTTCTGGCTGGTGTCTGCAATTTGCCAAGGAGAAAGCTCGACAAAGCTAAAGTTAATAGACCCTCAATTCTCCTTTAATTGTGGATCTAAGGATGGTATTACAAGATTTTATACTGATTAAAGTACACTTTGCTGTAGCTGGTTTTGAATCAAATCCATGCCCTCTGGTTCCTCACGCACAGGTCACGATACATTTTTCCGGCAGGGACTGACACATTGCCTTTTGCCGAGTTCCCCCCAGGCATGAAGCAAAAACGGCACACGAGAAACATCTGACTTCCCTTTGGCTTTGGAGGCACTGGGAAGTGGGTAGAAGCATTTTCCTCTGGTCCTTCAGTTCCTGGCTGTGGTGCGGCCACAGCCAACCGCAGGGACAACTCCTTCATCCCACCCGCTGTGTTGGGGACCCTCCTCCCTTCCTTACTCGATGGATGAAGCATCTCCCTCATCACCACACATGTGTAAACACCCCTCCTGGCTTGGCTTCTCTCCTTATCGTGGACTTCGCCAGCAGCAGTAACACTCAAACGCTGTTTTTAATCAACAGTGACACCCTTTACTGTTTTGTATGTAAAGCATAAAGCAGATATTGCCACAGGAAAGTCCCAAAACTCAAATGCCCCAGTTCCAGTCACTCAATTCAGTGAGTACTTGGGAGTATAGGTCCCATGAAAGTCACCGTAATAAAATAAACATACGAATTCACAAGAAATAAAGAAGTCCCCAGAAAGAACATCACTGTGAGAAAATGAAACCGTTTTCTTCCTCATTGTTCCTCTGGAAGTTTCAGATTTTTGGTAATATCTCTGTGTATATTTGAGGCACTCCACACACTTGTGTGAAGGGAAACCTCACTAATTTTGTGTATCTGATAGATGTGGACTGAAATATAGTTATGCAGAGTAAGAAACGTAAGGATCCTAGATGTAAATTACGTAATACCTAAGACACATGTTGTGTACAGAACAAATAAGACCATGTGGCACTGTAAATGAAGACATGAGGGATTCCAAAGCTTCGAGTAGAGAGGACAGTTAGAAATGCTAAAGAAACCATTTTCATCAACTGAAAAATTCTGTCAAATTATATTTAATACTAATCTATCAAATCTACTAAATGAAATGTCAAAAAGTTTTCTGAATTCCTTCCAATGTTACCAACATTTCGAATAACATTAAAAAAAAATGCATTGAAAGTATTGAAATATTCAGTTATAACATATGCTGAAAAAAATGTAGTGATCCTCAATTTGACAGTATAACTGGTTTTGATGTTTTCATTACATGCTAAATTATAAACATTAGATAGTCCATCAAAATTTCAGATGATTTTGCTGAATCATTTCAAAGCACATTTTATTTTTACTGGGTTGTATGAAGAATTTACAGGCTCAATTCTGATAGAAAATGCAACTACATTTCAAAGCCCTCAGAATTCTTCAGAAACATGTTTTTCTGCTTTTCATATAGCAGTATTTAAATTCTGCAGTTGTCTTTGGACTGGTGTTCAATCACAGCAAAACTTTTGGTATTGTAGTATATTTAAATATGAGGTGTCTTACCAGACAAACATTGTTTTGAAATGGCTATTCAAAAGAAAGAACTACGAAACAGGAAAGGAAAAGAAATGGAGAATGATATGGAGTATGAGGAAAGAACATCAGTGGAAACAAATGAAGGACAAAGTAGAAAACTTCAAAACAAAAAGGGAATTTAGGTGGGATTTTCAAAATTGTTCATTGTTAAAAGTACAGGTCCCACATAAAAGAACCTAGTATCTAAGCTAATTTTGTAACTAAGAAGAGCAATTAAAATAACCATCTTTTAATTTTCATTAATTGATTTTTTTTTAACCATTGTGATAGCAAAATAATTTACTTTACCCCTGCATAGGCTTTAAGGAAAGAGAGCTGCCTACTGAGGGTAATGCACTTGGAAATCAGATTCATTTTCTACATATCCGCACACCAGATAATCTGCCAGACAGGGACAGCTGCAGCTTGAGGGGGGAAAGGGGAAAGAGCCTTCACGTGGGAGCCACACAGCAAGGAGCCCCAGCTGCTCCCCTTCTTACCACCTGGACAGTGCTGCAGACTGCCCAGCTATCACCTAAACCTTTGCCTTCCATGCCCCTGCCGTACTTGCTGTGTTTCTGTTTCTAACAGGAAAAAAGAGCAAAATTAATCAGAGAGCAGACACACAAAAATGCATCAATAACAGAATTGGATTAGTGACTGCTGATAGGAAAAGTAATTAATTTCATATTACTAACCTTACGCTAAGAGTTGAATCAATACTAATATGAAGTAAACGGCACTAGATGTACCCGTTATTAAGTTAAATGTTCACAATATGGGATCACAGCTCCAGACTACTGTGAGTTTATTTGTGATGGGAAGTACAAGTACGGATTATGAGTAAGCACAACATTTTGAAAAAAAGGGTTTGCAAGAGACCTTTAGTAGATTTGCCTATCTTTTTACTTATATGCATATCAGTAATGGGTAAGGTACTACTGAAGGCAAGCACAATAAATTTTGTGTCTGTGAATCTTAAGCCAAGTACAAAATTGTGCTTTGGGGTTGGAACTAAAATATAATACTGATGTCACTAATTTGGATTTAAATTGAATATTCCTTCTATACAAGAAAAGATGAATTTGTAAAATATCCAGCTTTTTATTCAACAGATATGTATTTTTCTATTCAGAGTCCTATTTATTTAAAAAAAAAAGTTTTAATTTTGTTCTTTAAAATAGCTTTTCTGCAGCTGTGATGGTATAAGTATAGAAGGGAAACAGCCTGAAGGCATAGGTAATCTACTAATCTTCTATTACACAAATTGTTATAATAAGGCAAAGAAGGAATTTTTAGATTCAGGGTTACATGATGCATTTTCTTTGTCAAGGAAGCCAGCATGAAAAAAATCCTATCCCTATATTGCAGCTCCTCACACCACCACTGCTGTAATGCAAATGGTAATGGGCCACGTGATGAACTTTATCATTGGTGTAATCCAGGTAAAAATAATCCCTTTTTGGAAAGGTGGTGTTTGGTTTGGGCTTTCTTTTCTTCCTTTTTTTTTTTTTTTTATAAATTGATTCACTGATATGGTTAAGACATTGTAAGCAGCTACATCAGAAAAGCTGAGGGGATAGCTGAATATGGTGCTGGGGCAGGAATGAGTGAGTAGGAACGTTTTGGCACTGAGGCTGTTCCCTTGTGGAAATCCAGTTTTGCAGTTCCCTTATCCAAGCTATTACGATGAAGCAAAATCCCAGGTTGGAACAGGTGAGGCACAAGATTCCTTAGCTTAAACTTAAAATGTTCTTCACTTACTTGGGTAAAACAGGTAGGTAGCACAATTTAAGGGCAGAAGAACTAATAGGCTAGGAGACCTTGGGGTACAGAAACAAATCAGTTTGGGTATCAGAGATTAAGAGATGTGGCAGCAGAAAGACTGTAAGAAGACATGAAACCAAGGTTTCTGCTGAGTCCATTATTTTTTGGTAACCTGGGAAGGGTTGAATTTCACTTCCCAGACTCTTCTAAATACCTTTTATATGCATCTCATAGTGATGGTGGTTGGGTTTAACCTCAATAAAAGGTGTTTATTTGGGAGCACTTAGCCTCCAACAGTAGCTTAGTATTTCTATTCTTTATCAGTTGTCTGTATAAGTCAATTGTCTGTACAAGTCCATAGGTGGTCATAGCTGATGCTTTTCTAAAATTTCCAAGAGGGCATTGAATATGCTAGATACAGTATAATCACTTTGTGTTGAGCATTTGTAGGCTCCATGGATTTTAAACATTCTTTTGTAGGGAGCACATGTTCACAGATTTTCTGTTACGGCTCTGGTGGTTTAATTCACTATGTAAACAATTAAAGCAGCTAAACTAAATCTTTCTTTAGACTTCACTGACTACTGGCAAGATCCCCATTGGCCATAGTAGAAGATTACCTGTTTCATTCATATGAGGACATCCACCCACAGGCACCTAAATTTACGTAGTCTTAATCTCAAACTGAATCTCACAGAAATCATGCATTACCTGCACATTAAGAATGCTTTTTCTTATCATTATAAGCATTGCTGTCTTAAAGCATGAATGGACATGCCTCTTGGAGAAGGACCGCACAATTGGAGCCCACCGGATCTGACACTGAACCTCTGAGACACTATCAGAGCACCATGTAGTGCTGGGAAGACCGCAGGCTACCGATTCTGCTCTGCACATGCTCGCAGGGAGGCATCCGGCAGGATGAAAACCTTGAGGACCGGTGGGAAAGGCTTTGCTCATTTTTATGCCTGTCAAATTGACATGATGTGCAGCTGTAACCTGTGGAACAGAACTACCCACTGTGCCAATCTGGGAAGTACTAGCAAGCAACCAAAGCATGTATGAGCTGTAAAACTTTGTTTTTAAATCGCAGATTCATATTGCAGAGTAAGACTTTACAGGAGGAAGTTTATCTTTTCCTGATAGACTAGCTACTTTTGTTCTGAAATCACTGAGAGATAATGGTGGCTTATTATGCAATTTTGGAGTTCTCTTCAGTACAAAACCTCATTGTAATTGGAATCGTGTCTTTAATTAGCTTCTTGCTTTGATATTTGGGATTTCTGTGACTTAGAAGAGATTAAGAATTGCTAATGCTCTTGCACGTAACCTTTAGCCTCAAATTTCCGTGGCCTCTCTAAAGGACAGAATGAGGAAATGTGAAGGGGGGGTTATAAATTTATTTGTGGAGATTCTTTTTGGTCCTTTGAAGTATACTTACTCTTCCTGCTTACAGTATTTATTGGCTAGGATTTCCCCATCACGGTTGTTCTAATTTCTAGATATAGTGCAACTTTTATGTTAGGAAGACAGAACTAGAATGCATCTTCTGGATCATGCTAAGAAATCAGATAATGTAATTCATAAACATATTGAGTTCCAACCTCATCTAACTCCCCCCTTCCTCCCCCTCCAAAAGGAAGACTACACTAAAGCCCTTCACATTTGCTGGCTATGAATGGTCTTCCACCCTAGTCCCAGCACCCTGGAAATCCTTCACACGCACAGCCCCCTTCCGAAGCAGGCCCTGCTGTGCTAGCCACCTCTGCAGAAGGACTACTGCAACATCACCCACGTGCTAGCTAACAGTCCTGAGCGTGGAGGAACCACAGAAACAAATTTGTTGCATTTTTAATCTATAATTAATTTTAATTAAAAAACGAAAATGACTGCTACAGGAAGGAGGCTCTGCTTCCCATTGCATTCCCAAGGTGCAGTGGGCAGCAAAAAACATTTACGATAGCTCAAGCAAGACCAAAGTGAAACTAATGTACCACGGACAGCACTGTGCTGCAGGCAGTAAGCGAGTTTCTTTGTAAATATGTTATAAAAATAATGCAAGGTTCAATTTTACTAATCTTAAGGTCAAGTAAACACCTTTTGAATTAATAGGATCAATTCACCTTTGAAATTCCTGCTCATTACTCAGTTGTCACACTTAGAATCCCTCCTGGGTGATATGAAAAGCTCCATATCCTCACAGCTTCCTCCATGAAGTCAAACTAAGCATTTCACTGAAAGAATAATTCTCCTTTTCTTAAAAGTAAGTTATTTTTGTTGGATTGTACACCTGTGTTCTAGATATCTTGAGACTGTATATTTTTAATTTTTTTTTCCCACAAAACAGTAAACAGAGGCTTTACTAAAGTCAAGCACACGAAAAGCTTAGTAGTATTGCTAGAGATGAAAACAAATCATTAGGTAATTCTACAAAGGGATGCATTTCAAAGCTGTTGAAATAATACAGAATAAAAAACCCTACCATTGTTTACAGCAGACTTTTTCTGGGGCAATGAATCACTTCCACTCTTCTTTGTCTGTGTGATTAATTTTTTCCTCTTGTAAATTAATATGCTGCTAAAAAACCTGAAGAGAGCAAAACTGGCCAGGTAGCTAATTAAAAAAATGTACAGAATAACTTGTGCCTTCTCTGGAGATTATGCAAGCAAGATGCAAATATTTAAATATAGAGTAAGGGAATGAAGGGACTTCATAGGCATACTTTTAATGAAATTTAAAAATCTATCTATAAAAAGAGAATATTCTTGGGTAAGGCTTCCACTTTCTGATCAGTCAAATGTCTGTGGCTTTCTGATTAAATGTGGGGATCCCATTTCCTCCTCTGTTTAAGGAGATATTAATGAACTTTTTCACAGTGAAGTATCAAAAGCACTCTAAAAATTAAATTATTGGATCACTACTGGTTTTAATTTATTTAAACATACTGTACATTTGATGTATTTTTCTTCTTATGAAACAGATCTGTTATTTCATTAGCCTTCATTTCTCTAAGATACATAATAGTTAATGTAATATTAAATGTTTGTTTTTCTACCCCTGAACATTCACGATTTCCAGGGAACAACCTATTTCCTGTGAATTTTACTGTTTTCTAAAATATGACCATCATTCCACTATCACTACGGTTACCAACTAAACTTTGTGTCAAGTTAAATAGTCACAAATTTAACACATGTTTATTCATCCCAAGTAAAAATGAGCATGTCCTTCGTCACAGAGTACTTCAAAATTGCAAAAGGGCCCAATACATATGTATTCCCTGTCTACTGTGAGATGAAGTTTTGCAATATCCTACTCTCAGGCAAGGCTCTGAACCACAACGCTTCTGCATCGGTTGTCTTCCACTCAGTCAGGACTAGTCGACACACATGAGGATCTTCACTTCCAAAGTCAGATGTGAACAGTATATACAGTACATATATAAATGTAACTTCCCTAGTCACATTCACCAGAAGATTAACCAGTCCTTTGACTGGGGGAACTTTTCTTTAAATCTGCCTTGGTTGTTTAAACTTGTGTTTTCCTGAATCTTTTCCTCTTCTTTCCTAGAATATTATCAGGTCTCCAGGGTTCTCTCAGAAACAGCTTTGCTTTGAGCCTACTTGTTTTACCTCACTACACACTAAGCCAACATAATCATGGGTTGAATACAAATTAAACTCAGACTGAGTTCAAAGGAAAGGAACTAATTTTTGACACTGAATCACCAATCTAAATAAAATTGTATGTAAATGTTAAATTTTAACAACTATGTCAAAAGTAGAGCATGGAAATACTATATGGAAAACCAAAACAATACAATTAAGAACCTAAACCAGACAAACATTAGTTAGTGATATGTCCAGAACACTACTTAGGCCAGAGAAGAGAGAAGTTTCCTTCAAATTATTGCCTGAATCCTTGGATTTGTCATTTTTGTCATCTTAACCCAATCAATGAACACGTACTGGAACATTTTAAGTATCCTGAGTGATACTTCGTGTCTCCTCTGGGAATGTGTAGGTATGAGCCAAACCTAAGATATGTCATTATTTGCTGAATCAAGGTTCAGTAAGGTTTTTTTTCTATTGTCTATAATAACTTTTTTTCCCAGCAAAAATACTTGGCAGATTTCTAGCATATTATATTTCACAAGCCTACCACGATGCACAATATTGCTCCTGCTATATCCTACTTTCAGTGAACACTCTTTAGGTTGAGAAACATCCATGACCAGGATGTGTCTATACTTAGAGTGCATTTATTTCACAGTGCTAATGTTTTACAGTGGTTCATGCACAGATTCAGTTCGCTAAACATCTTACTGAGCTACCCAAGGCTTCCTTCAGAAGGACCTTACCAACAAGGAGCTCTGGCAGGGGAAAGTGAGGTGCAGTTTAGTCTCTCTGGGTCTAGCCTCTGATATGCGAGACATGCAGGACAGATGTAAAATTATTTTGGGTCAGTGTTATGGGTTTGTGTGGCGCGGTTTCTTTGGTACTGGGGGAGGGGGCCGCAGAGATGGCTCCTGTAAGAAGCTGCTGGAAGGTCCCCTGGCTCCAAGTCGGACCC
>VYZV01002435.1:92609-113700 GCA_013401275.1 Pandion haliaetus | reverse complement strand
CACTGCAGCTGTGTCTGTGACTCTCCATAATCTTGTTCTACCACAGCCTATCATTTGGTGTGATTGACAACATGTTTGCGAGTCCCTTAGACTCACGAAGAGTCAAGTGATATCAAAGGCAGGAATGAGAGGGCGTGGGCCTCTCACATTTCAGCTCACAACATTTTTCACTTCAGAACGTTTCCATAAGATATCAAACAATTAATTTTTCCTACATTATTGTAATGGAAAATAACTGTGAGGGTTTTTGCCACCTCAGTCCCACCACAGCTCTGAGAACGAAGTGCTGGCTACCTTGTTTAAAAGATGCAACAAAGCTACCTCCTTCCCAGCTCTTTCCTGCCACATTCTTTATCTTCTACCTGTTAGGGGATTTATTCTCAGGACAATACTGACATTATTCCCTGCTGTCAAAGAAATCTACAGCAGAAGTTTTGTATCTTTTCAAGGTGTTTCACACTGTTTCTATTTTAAACCTTAGAATACAATTTGATCTTTTTCTTAATGTGTCCTGGCAATTAACAATGCTAATCAGCATTGTCAACAAAAAATGAAAAGTTTTACCTGAATTATCTACAACATTTAAATACAACTGTATACAATAACAAGTTGTAAGCCTGTAAACACCTCTAAATTTGATTAGCTTTAAATTGGTGTGATTACTTTTACGTGTCAAAATGAGGCACAGGAAGAAGTTTTTACAAACTTACAGGATGAGGGGTTTAGACTATTGAACATTATAGAGTATATTTTTTTCCCTAACGATTACAGCACTAGACCAAGTCTGTGAAGACACAGGTTGCGTTTCATAAGCCAGTAACAATCTGCATTACTCAGAGAAAATCTTTACATCTACACTTCAGGTGCCTTATTGCTGAAATTACAGCCAGGGACTTTTGTCAGCTTTGCAAAGTGGTATAAAACCGCTAAAACCATAGGAGTTTATAAGTAATGTTATGGTAGTTTAATTGTACAAGACAACACAAGCAGAGTAGCTTCAGAGTCAAAAGATAATTTTTCCTAACTGAAATTATGGAGAGCATGTATTTAAGCAAATACAGATAGACTGGGATACTGGAACGTACATAAATATTCATTAATAGGAATCCAGTGAGACTGCTTATGTCTGGCCTTCAGCCTCAGAAGGAAATGGCTCACAGACAAAACCTTCCTGTGGAGACTTATTCACCTCACATGCCTTCATTACCACCCTTTGCTGGATGAACCACCCATTCCTGAAGCACCTCTCTCTAGGATATCCACTAGCTGAGACAAGATGCCTAACTTTCACATGGGAAAACACTGGGGACATAAATTTTAGACTAAATGTATGTCAGAACAATCATGTTGCAAATATCTTGGGTATACCTAACTACCATTTATCAGGCCACCTACATGTATCCTCTCAAGTGTATTAGCCATAGAAGACAACTGAACTCCCTAAGACAGTTTTAAGGGTGTTCTAGACGACATTTTATGAATAACCCTGCTCCCACATAGCTTGGATCAAGATTTTAATTTGTGTCCCTATTATTTAAAAAAATAAATTAAATAAGGAATAATACCAGAATCATAGAGAAGTCATAAAGTTAACTAATAGTTTTAAAGGGTTTGTTCAATTCAATGACAAGAACCCCATTAAAAAATAGCAAAGTTTACATATTTGGGAAGGGAAAAGTATTTGGAAGGGGAAAAGAGTTTGCAATGCATTTCCAAAAGTATGAGAACTCATATCTTTGGGCTCATTTCTTTACTTGTTAGTTCATTTTGGGTGAAAATGGTGTCTATTCAATATTATCTGTATTTCAGCTACTGTGTGCCAGGTGTTCTTCAACCGTCTGTAATTACCTGAATATACTGTACTTTATGTTGTCAGTCTAAAAATCACTGTATTGTCTTATTTTTATCATTTATGGAAACTTTAAAAATCTAGATTTTGAATTCTGTTTTGACAAGCAAATCAGCATGAGTACAGTTTCAGAACTGGGCAGTATATCAGTAAGGGCTTTGCAACCAGTCTGGTTGGTCAGCTGATAATCAACAGGAAAACCTGATTTTACAGCACAAATTCTCAAGCACCTGTAGAGATTACAATGATGCTGTAGACAACAGAAATTTCCTTTTATATTAGAATCAGTTTTTGTCTTAGTGAAGTCATGATTTCGACTTGACCTAACCAACCCCATAAGCAATCCTTTGTACTAGTGTTCTGAGAAGAGCTGTACATGTAATACATACAATATATACAGCTGTATATTTGGGGCAGTATTTTATCTTCAAGCTTTCATGGTTTTTAATATTAGAAAACACTTGTGAGGTATGGTGCATCATTTGCTTTGTTAGCTTAGACAGTTGTATAAAGATGGGATTTCTGGTAAATATTAATTTCAATATTGTCATTACGAAAACATGTCAGTATGATTCAGCTTACAGGAAATGAGTATTTTCCCTACTCTTTTCAAAAAAACAGAGTAATATAAGAAATGAGTTCTGTAACGGCTTGCTGCAGAAAACCACTACCATATTATTTTAAGAACAAAAGACCAAAAATGCAACAAATGAATGTGTGAGACTACCCTGATGCGACAGGAGTATTCATGTGGGGAACAGACATGACTAGGGTTGCTAACAGAGCATAAAAATATAGGTTACCAAGACCCATTACATTCTGTAGCATTCGCAGAGGTACACAGGTGTGGGTAATATGCATACAATGCTAATAACTATATTAGTGCATAGATTCTGCTTCTTTGTTCTCAACAAGTGGTAAATGCAGCTGCTGAGGTATCTTCAAAGGGAGCCATGCTAGCTGCCTTAATTTTGGGTTGGGTTTATGCCAGGCCCAATTTCACCATAATTTAGAGCACAAAGATATGCTATATCACACTGGGTCTATGCGAGCCGACAGCTCTTCAGTGCTTTGGAAAGGAACACAAAACATTTTTCTCGAGCTAACGTTACAATTTTTTAAGATTTCTGGAGCCAAACTAGTACTCTGATAGATGAAGTCCTCAAACACTTGGGGCAGCATAAAAGAAATCATAAAACCACCCCTGCTTAGGCTCCTTGAAATGTCTCCCTAAAGTTTTCCTCCACCATGATGACTTCCAAAAAAACTAGACAATGTATATAAATCGTGCATCTGGTGTGGGCACAGTGAGTAGTTTTTCATTGTTTCCCTGTATTCAGTTGTAAGCCAGTGGGACAGTTTATCTTCTTTTTTTTTTTCTTTTTTGGTATTTTTACTGTGCTTTGTGCAAGAAAGCTCCTGGGCATTGTAGTAATACTAACAATTAAATAACATTCTTATCATCAGACAAGCTATTCTACCTGATTCAGGGGCAATCTGATGAACTTCAGTGAGGTCAAACTAGCTGGACTCACTTGGCTTGAAAAAACTAAGAAATAGATCGCTGTTACAATTTCAGCCCAGAAAATTTAGGTTATTAAACTATTTTACAGAGGGAGACATATATCTATGGTTACGGTAGACAAAACACAAAGTACAATCAGTAGCTGGGTAAGTAATTTTCCTTTATGTTGCAGTTATAAACCAAGTACACTACAGTAGGTGTTAGTATTATTAATCGTGTTTACTACACTAGTGCCTAAAACCATGTAAAAGATGAGCCTTGTAGGATTTTGTAGTACACAGAGATACACAGCAAAAGACCATAGGTATCATGAAGAGTTTATAGATGAGGTAAAAAATATAAGTGCAAGAGCGCTACAAAAAATGAGTGCGGTGAGCAATGTTATCATGGCAAATGTTAGTTTTGCAATGGGAAAGAGAGAACAAGAGGCTGAGATGGGACAAGGGGGGAGAAGGGAGTACTAAGAAAGCGACAGCTCAAGTGGAAAAGACAAAGAACTGTAGGTGAGCATGACCAGGACAGAAGCACTTGAGACAGATGTGAAGTAAAACTGAGGTGAAGGGTGGTGGCAGAGTTTCAGAGCGGACATCCACTAAGTAGAGGGGCAGAGACAAGCCTGCCAAAAGTGCGGAGATAGCTGAAGACCACAGGTAGCCTGCTACAACAGCTGGCTGGCCTCTCTGGACCCTCTCTTTACCCACAGGGTTGCCCTGGAGCTGCTGGGAGCTTCCTCGGCAGGTCAAGAGGCATTCGGGAACAGGTTCTGCTGGATGCATCTGAGACAGATGACCCACTAATTTGTTCTTGTATTTGTGCTCTTATGTCATTATATTCAGAGATGACCATAATACAGAAAATCAGTTATTTGCAATTTTGGACCACAGAACTGAAAAATAAAGCACATATGACACCTGCCTTAAAAATGATACCAGCCATCACTCTTTGATTGAACCAAATCAGCTCTGCAATCAAAACAAAGTGAAATTAGGCCCTTCATTCTTGAAGAGATATTACTTTACTGATACCAGTGTATCTCAAAGAATTAGGATAACTGTCAGTCATAATACAGCTTTGCTGTTCAATATTTACTGACATACTTTCTCTGCCCTAAGCACAGAGCGAGGAGGCAGTGAAAATCAGGCTGCACATAAAATCTTTTTAATAAACAGCAATGACAACTGACAGTGCAAAATTAACAAAAACGTTGGTGATAGTGCGGGTTTTTTTTTTTCATTTTGGTGTCACCAGATGAGTTGCACAGCAGAGAAACAAAAGGGGCATATTATACATAAGACTGCATGCAAATTAATGGTAAAGGACATGCGGATACAATTTCCTAGGGCAAGGCCTGTTCCTGTAATCAGCTGCATGAAGGGAAATCTCTGACCCCACAGAAAATCCCACAGAAGTCTGTGTAACTCCTCTGGAGGAGCATTTGGTCTGGAAGGCTCTGGTTTCAGGATCTGCATGACATTATTTTAAAGGTGGTCATTATTTACTGGGTAGGTACCCAACCTAGAAAGTAGTTAATATGAAGAAGACCTATTGGTTCCAGCAGACTAAGAGACGCTCCTAGAGCAATGCTTTCATAAAAGGGTTACAAGACCAATAAGCCATATGAACAAGGGATGTGTATACACACATATATAGGGAGAAGGTAATTTTATCTCTGCAGATAAAATTGGAAGAACTTATAATATACATGCAATTCTGGTGGAAATGTTGTAAAAGAAATAGAAATTCAGAGTAGCTGAAGAATAAAGAGCTATTTTCTTTCCAAACCGTATTTTTTCCACCTTACTCAAAAGAAAACTGACCCATAACCTATTTAGTGTATATGTGCTATCAAAAAGAGAAAATACTAAAAGGATCTTCATTCTGTCAAAGACCACTGCAGTTAGTGGCCTGTAGCTGAAATAAATGTCTGGAAACAAGCAAAATGCACACATTGTCACGGAATGTAGTCATCCACTAGGAAAACCTTTGAAAGAAGCAACAGATCCTCTATCACTTGATGTCTTATATATCATTCAGAAAGGCATTTACTGTCTAATTTAAAGTGGGTTAGATCAACACAAGAATAACTTGGTGAAATTTAATGATTTCTGAATGTTAAATGAGGACATAGCTGTAGTAGGTACAAAACCAACCAAACAAAAAAAGACACAGATATACATGACTAACTTCTCTCACAGCTGAGGAAGGTTTGGCTTTCTGGGAGTGACAGAGAGAACCCCAGCTCCTTGCAACAGTCTCCCTGAGACTTCCCAGCTTCTCAGCTTTTCACTGACCTTCCCTTTCCGTTCATCCTCCACATTTTTTTTCTTTTAGCATTTGTAAAGGAGATTCTTCTAATACAACTGGCATACAGCTATTTAACAATCTCAGTAAACTATAGCCAGAGCTGAGGAGTCTTCTCTCATTGTCATTCACCTGGCTGTTTTGGTAGGAGAAATTCTTCCTAGCTAGATAGCAGGAGTGTTTCTTCCTTTCTTTCTTTCTTTGTTCCTTGTTAACAATACCTTTACAGCCATCTTCAAATTTACCTTCTTCTATCGAGGCAGAGTGCGCTGCCAAGCTGAACAAGAAAACACTGCATAGTTATGAAAATACACTGTGTATTTTCTGAATTCAGTGCCAACCTCTGTGAGTTTGCAATCAAAGCAAATTGCTATGGAATTAAGTGTTACAGGTTTTCAGACACAGGAAGAAAAGCAATGAAGCTACTTAGGAGCACCCAAGTAAATAATAAATGCCAGTCCAACAGCCACACAGAACAGCTCCTTGTCCCTGTCCAGCCCATGACATAACTGCCAAGGCAGAGGACAGAGAGATGAGGGAATATTAAACCTTTCGGGGCCTTGGGAAACTCGTGGAGACAGAAGCATAGTGAACAGTTCAGGCTTCCAGGGCAATGATAGCAAAAGTTGTCAGCTTCACCAGGGGTAATACAGAGAGCCTGAAAGCAGGAAAGGTCTTTTCTCCTTGTCAGATATGGAGCTAACAAACTTGGGGGGAATTTACATTCTTATTTTTTCTTAGCAGCTTTTGTAAATAAGTCACATGCACAAAGATCTATTGTTGTGTGACCTTCTGCTTGCTTTTGAAGGTTAAGTAATAAGTAATGACTTATGAATAATTCATAATTAATGAATAAGTAATGATCCTTTTCAGAGTGACTAGGATTGACTTGCTGATCACAGTATTTCAGAAAGAAAAAGCCTGTAGTGAAAACAGGATCGCTGTGCTCAAATAACATGAAAAGAAAACACGTGGATAAAGGTTCTATCATAAAACTCTTTGGAGAGAGGCAGGGAAGCCAGGTTTATTTCTAGGGACTGTCCTAGAAGCTTCTCTATGGGAATAGGTTATCAGGTACAATTTCAACCTCCAAAGTAAAAAATAAGTTCCTAAGCATGAAGAGAGAGAAACTCTGTTCCTGTTTTCTTGAAAACCCTCCGAAAAGGGAGTTTGCAGAAAATACATGCAGGGAGTCCTGAACAGATGCAGGTCTGTGTAGGCTTAGCAATGCCTCAGGCTGGCTACACATGAATGGTACTCAACGTCACTGCTTACAAGTATGATATTTCTGTAATGTTTACCTTCAAAATCAAGCCTTTAGAGAGGCTTGACTGCATTATATCAATAGTGTGGGACTAGAGGAACTGCCACTAAACAAATACCCTCTTCAGGATTGAGAACCTAGGACAAGCATTCCTAGGTCAGGTAATACAGAGAGGCATTATCAACATAAAATGATATTTCTTTTTCCTACCCCATTCTCTTCCCACTAATTCCTCCTACAATAATAGTTCTCCTGTACCCATATCTCCTATCTTCTACTCAGTATTACAGCTCTGACAATACCCACTCCCCTTCCTCCAGCAATAATCACCTGAATTTTTCATTTGGTCAAAAAGACATGCTCTTTGCCCCTCCACTGGCCTGAGAGGCATCGCTTATCTCACGGACAAGCAGCATGCTTTTATCTTCTGGCTAGAAGATGCTTCCACCTATTGGAAGGAGTGCTTCTCTGGCCGGGCTTTGGTGGGGCCTCAGCATACACCCTGTGGCTACCTCATTGATGAACTTTGCATCATGTCAGTGGGCGAAGCAGCACTCTGCTCTCCACTGCCAGTGGGCAAAACAGGGCCACAAGCATGGGCTTCATCTACAGACATGAGGAAAACCCATGGGACAGAACAAGAGGTGCTTAAAATGTGCTTAATTTCCTACCTGTATTATTTCTGTCTGTGTGAAAGGGTTAGAATGTCGAAGCATGAATTCAGGGGAGCTTAGGAAGCTCCTAAACTGCTGCAAACTCATGTAACTACATGCTTATTTACTTATCTTTCACTAACAGTTTTGCCCAGTATCAAGAAAACATGTAGTTATGAAAGTTTGCTTGAACAGCTCCTCACTGACACTGGAGATATTTTGCTGTCCCTGCAATTCCTCTGCTGCTGACTTCACTTTCCCTCATTTTCATACTTGCTGAATATCGCCAGGGTGTCCACTGGATAGTTTGACAAGCAAGTCCTCTGCACCGGACTCTAGAAAAACTAGGGAAAATCCATAACCTCACATTTGATTTGATAGAGCTAAACAACATGAACTCATGCCATATGAAAAATGACAAATAGGTCATGTATTTAACTGTGAAACAAACTCCACAGGGGATAGTTTCAACATAACATCTGTTATGTATAAAAAAGGTTATGTGCTGAGTTTATTCATACCCTTTTTAGAGAAAAGCACACTTATTCCAACTGATAAACTGTCCAAATTTATTTTACACATGTGGTTTTAATTTTGGATTTACAGACTGCATCAGTTGATCTAATTTTCTTCACATTAAATGAGGGAAATTAAATATGTATTATGTTAGCATGAAACATGTTTTCCTTACAGCACTTTTTTCTGTCCACAGTGATTAGGGTGGCAGCACAATTATTGTTTATTGTTCCCACAGTTTCTATTTTTCGACTGAAATCCAGATTTGTTTTTGTTGTTAACTCAATCACTCTAAGTTTCTTTGGAACTTATTTCCAAGAAATGTTCTTAAGAACAGAGCCAGAGTAATTTGCATTGCCCTGAAGGAGCTAATTCAAGGCATTTTTAAATAGATCATAATGTGGAGACATTTTCCCAATTTTGTTTTTTTGTCAGTGAATTTGTTGTACCTTAATAGTTTCAGTAGAATGAAATATCATTAACTGTACTCCAGTGAAACAAAAGAAAGTGAATTTTACTATAATAATCAATTCTGGATGCAAAGCTTTAATAGAAACAGCATTTTATCTTAGCAAAATACTACAAGGGCACACATATATCTACATACATATATATATGTATGTATACCCTATACAGAAATTGACTAATAAGCCTGTTTATACTTAACTGCTGCACAGAGATCTACCAGTAGCACAACCTTGCTAAGAGTCAGGGTGTCTACCTGTGACCTAAACTGTACAGGCTTAGGAGGAAAAAGCAGGAAGTGAAGCAGGAATACGGGCAGGAGAAGAGGCTCTCTTGTGACCACTTGATGTTAAAAATTCTAACTTTTTATGATAAGTATAACTGAAGGGGGATTAAATATTATCCCTTTATTGCACATAAAAGTAATGCATTTTCTGTTTGGAAAAAAATCTGAAGCTACATCATTAAACACGTTCATCTCAAATCACAGATTCAGAATGCAGCAGTATCAATAGCTTCATTATTTCATCAATTAACAACAAACACCAAAGGAATGCAAAAGGCGTTCATTACACGAAGCTTTGTGAAATTATGTGTCCACTGTATGATAAAAATTTAGGTTTTATTTTTTTTATAAATTCTTATGTATAGGATTTGTACTTTTTGTCTCCAAGTCCATATATTTTGGCGGTATATCTTCACATAATACAGGTTAACACATGGTTAACACTCAGAGGTAACCTTTTTATTTTTTTATACACATGGAAGAAGCAGTTTCCACATTAATTGCCTTTATTAGAGACTACGAGCACAAAATAACCTCCTCTTTCCACCCAGATTACTGCACGCACATGCATACCAGTCCACGCTGAGAGGAAGGCAGTAATGCTTTCCTCATACCAACAGCCCAGACTCCCGGGAGGGCTAGGGGTGCCACACACCTATCACAGACACGGCACTGCACAGTTAGATATGATGGCCATGGTCTCTCAGGGGCTGCCATAAAGGTTTGCACATGGTTACTGATTTCTTTTGCCACCACGTGTATGTTAAGTGCTAAAACGCCATCACTGCAGGCTATGTGCTCTAGCATTTTCTTTCCATGTCTCGGCCCTAACTGCTGGCCTCGCGAGTGCCTTCTGTCTTTGGGTGAAAGAGCTGAGGACGTGTCTTCCCTGCCTGTCTGACGGAGCCCAAAGACATAAATCCTACTTTCAGAGACACATCAAGAATTCTTGCACAGTAAACCTACGTTTGCCTCACAAACTGTGTTTCACAAAGTGGTGTCGAGCTCATAGCTTGGGGTACGAGGGAAAGCAGCAGCTCATTTTGCCAAGTGGATGTCAGCTGAAACACATGACTACAACCAAAGAAATGCACAATAAAGGGGTTTGGAATTGATCTCATCATTGTCATGTTTTACTACTGCTTCAATGCAATTCAGTAAGAAACAATCCATCATAAAAACACAGTGAATATGGTTAATTGACATCTACTTCACTCTCGTAATGTAGTGTGCTTCTGTATCTTAAGGAAGCTCCTAGATGATTAATCATTTTTTTTCCCCTCTCTCAGGCTAAAGGATCAAGGGCATTTTTACTTTCTGGAGCTCTAAATGATATTGCATGGTTTACCATAACTGATATTATCTGTCACACTTGACCCAAAGACACAGAAGATACACTCCTTTCTCAAAATGTCATATAAATTTTGGAGGCTGTTTTAAAATTACTTCTGTGCAGGAAGTATATTGCAGACCTTGTCCTAAGTGTTTTTATTACTCTAAAGAAGGACTAAACTGTCGTTCAAGCATTGCTTTTAATAATTCAGCCAGTATCTTGGGAGGGTGTTTGCACTGTTTCACCTGCGATTACCTCATCATTTTTTTGCAGGGTGTTTGATAAAACAAGCGATAAAGTCACATGTCAGTGGACAAACTTAATTCACTTAAGGCACTAAATTCACTTAAGACACTAACAGTGAACTTCAGGCAGTAAGAGTTGAAGAGGAGGAGATAACACGCACAAAACACCCACACACGAAGCACAAAGTATACTGTGATTAGAAAACAAAACATAAGGAGAATTCTCTTAACTGGCTATGTGTACCAGAGAGGAGTATCTAGTACAAATTCCACCCTGTACTCTTCTGAATATCAAGTGAGCCTCACATTTTAATAGATAATGGTTTCAGGACTGGAAGCTCCTGCGTTAATCTATGTGGCATTAAATAAAAACACATCTATCTTAGAAAATGCGTAAAATAAATATTGATTGCATCAATCTAACAATTATGAAGAGATTAAAAAAAGAAGATGGAAAGAATTGAAGAACCTGCATTTCAAGCGCTTCTACTTGGAGAGAGGAATACCTGACAGGGCTGTGAGAGATGTATGGGGTTTTTCTTCCTCCCCATCTGTCTCTCATGGTGGAAGGTCAGAATATCCGTAATAAGAGTGATATAACTAGCAATCAGTGCTGTTTAGTCATTCTTCCTGTGAACTGGTGACTGTCACACAGCTTGCATTAAAAAAAAACCCCAAAAACCAAAAGCAGTAAAGAAAGGCATATTTTTCACCTGTATTTCAAGCTTCACTAGACTTCTATGTAGTTCTAAATGTTTACTGTGGCTATTATGCGCAATATTTTTTTCTTCTCAACACTGCCTAGACTCTGTGTTTCCATTCGAAGCTTTAGAAATAATTAAAAGAAGTACAAAATCCAGCTAAACCTACTGAAATGTAAGATACATCCAATCATATTTAACTGAGGAAAACAAAGAGGCAATTGCCAAAACCTGAAAACCCTTTCAAAACTCCTTTGGTCACAGAGTATTCAATTATTTTGGAATAATTTACTGAAAGCCCCCCAAATTTCTGCTGTTCTAATTTGATGTTATTGAACACTCTATTGAAGGCAATGGATAATTGAACTAAGTTTATTCTTATTTCAATAGTAACCAAAATAGGCTATTAGAAAAGAAGGAAGAATCCAGAATGTAATAAATAAAAGAAAAAGCTATATTACTTTTTGTTGTGTCAGTATCTGCATACCTGTAAGACCATTCAAATATCTTTGTTATTAGCAATTTTACATCAAGAAACCATTGAAAAAGAACTTCCTTTTCATTTTAGAATGAATCACAAGTAAAAGAAGAAAATTAATAATTAGTAAGTTAATAAATTAATTTTGTTTTATCTTTGCATTTTTCTGCTAAAAGCTGAAAAGCACTTTGCAAATATTAAGTATCCCTCTAAGTTGACTGTTTCTATTATTGACAGCTTTAGAATAATTGAAACCAGAAAAGTAGCAATGACTGCTGAAAGTCAAACAGAAAGTCAATGGCAAAAAAGAGTATTTCAAGTTCTACAGTCCTGATTACCCACCCACAGTCTTCACCACACAACGACACTCCTCTTTCTCTATGAAGACAAGATGATTTACCACTGCATTCTACATAATTGGAATATTCATAAGCAATTATAGCTGTGTTCAAAGAATGTTTTTGGACTCAAGCTCTTGAATAAAACTATTATCAAGGATTAAAGAAAAAAAAAAGGACATTTTCACAGAAAATGGCGCATATACATTTTGTCAGGTTGTCTCAACTCTATTTATGAAATCCATGGAGTTGTACAGCAAATTTACTACTGCTACTGTACTTTTAGAGACCTGAAGTCTGGTAACACCTTTGACTCCAAATAAGAAATAAAGTCATTATGATCCTGTTAATACGGAGCCACAAAGTGAATTAACTACCAAAGTATCTTTACAGTATAAGTCCTGCAATAAACATCAAGGAAAAAAGAGCAAAATCTCTTCAGATTTACCTGAGGAAATGTAAACAATTCACAGTGGCAGAGCAAGTTGAAAGGTTCATACATGAGAGAGCACGCAACTTTTCAACTTCAAAACTTATCCTTTTAAAAGGTGTATTTTGCACTCAGTCCTCCGGGACTGAAAAGATATTGCTTATTTTACCTTAGCCTAAACCCACCATGGAGCCTTCGAGGGGCTCCACCAGGTTTTGAAGTAGGCCTCTGGAGAGCTAGAGTTGAAAACGAAAATAAAAACAAATGTAACAAGCAAGCTGCCGCTACCCTAATCTCTCTGCTCAATGCAAACCAGGCTGCTCTGCATTGACTTAGCAGATCAGGACACTTTCCTGCACTAGTAAGGAGCTTGGATTTCACCTTGCAGCGCTGGGTGCTTGACTTCACGCAGAGAAGGAAACACCAGGGCAGCTTTACGCCAATTCCACACGTGTCCTGGAGCTGCTAAGTGAACACCCAATTCCAAAGTATCTTGACAGCCTGGGTGAAAGCACCGGCACAGGCCAGTGCCTCTGCAGCTGCCTGACAGCACAGCTCTTCCAAGCAGGCCAGCTGCTTCATAGTGCAGGAAAGCAGGAGCCATCAATGAACAGGGGCTTTCTGTGCCCAGAGACTGCAGCCTTATCAAATAAATATGCTTAAAAGTTCCACCCACACAGCCAAACCTGGCTCTAAAGCAAACCTGGAAGGCCTTGTGTCAGTGATCCTCAGGCTAAAAGGATTTTGTTTAAAACTCAGTTGCACACATTCAGCCTCGAAGTAGTCACACGATACCCTCCTTCCCAGCCAGATGGCCCAGCAGCACTGGAGGCTCACTGGCAGCCTTGCCTTCACAGAGTCCCCCAAACCATGCCCGTGAGACCCGGGGAGACCCATTGAAATGTGGGTGCTGAGGCCTCTCAGGGCCAGAGCCAGGAGGGATGTGGGCAGCACTGCTGCAGGTGAGCCCGTAAGCAGCCACTCCTGGGGATGCAGATCGTGGTAAAGGGTGATGCTAAGAACCCAGAGGCAGGGCAAGTTCACTGAGGGGAGAACTGAAAAGCAAAACAAAAGGCAATGTTCTGGCTTCAAAGAAATAACTGGCAAACCCCATCCTGGATATCTCTAAAGCCTCCTTACTTTTCTTTAAGCAAACAAGAAACCTGTTGCTTATAAGCAAGCTAAACTGAGCTAGACTTTTGTACTACAAAAAAGTGAACTTTTTGTGTCCACGGGTACATACTGATAAACTTTACTATGAAATGATTACCACTAACTTTGCAGAAGATGAGATGAAATTGCAAGGCAGCTATACAAATACACACCAATTTTAAAATTTGCATGGTGTTATGGGTTTGTGTGGCACGGTTGTCTTTGGTAGTGGGGGAGGGGGCCGCAGAGGTGGCTCCTGTAAGAAGCTGCTGGAAGGTCCCCTGGCTCCGAGTCGTAACCGCCTCTGGCCCAGGCCGAGCCCATCAGTGATGGTGGGAGCACCTCTGGGAGAACAGATTGAAGAAGGGGAACCTGCAGTGAGTGGTGGGATTGGAACATGAGAGGAACCCCTCTGCAGATACTGAGGTCAGTGAAGAAGGAGGGGGAGGAGGGGCGCCTGAGGAGGCTGATGGCCCTGCAGCCCATGGTGAGAAGGCAGGCTGTCCCCCTGCAGCCCATGGGGGTGAACGGTGGAGCGGAGGCTCCCGAAGATGGCGGTAACTCCATGGGAAAGCCCACGCTGGAGCAGTGTGTGACTGGAGAGCAGCCCGCGGAAAGGACCCGCGCCAGGGAAGTTTGTGAGGAACTGCAGCCCGCAGAAAGGACCCACGTTAGAGAAGTTGGTGAAGGACTGTCTCCCGCTGGAGGGACCCCACGGTGGAGCAGGGGACGAGTGAGGAATCTTCCCCCTGAGGAAAGAAGCGGCAACAACGATGTGTGGCGAGCTGACTCAACTCCCATACCCTGTTCCCCTGCGCCGCCGGGGGGGAGGAGGTAGAAAGCACCAGGAATGGAACTGAGCCGGGAAGGCGGGAGGGGTGGGGGGAGGTTGTTCTGATGTTTAGTTTCCCTTCCTAATACCCTTGTGTTTTGTTTTTGATTTGATTTGTAGTAAATTAAATTGATTTTGTTTCTTCCCCAAGCTGAGCCTGTCTTTTGCCCGTGACCGTAAGTGGGGAGTGATCCCTCCCAGTCCTTGTCTCGACCTACGAGCCTGCCTTTGGATTTTCTCCTCATCCCAACGTGGCCAGGGGAGGGGGTGGGGAGTGAGCGAGAGGCTTCGTGGTGCTTTGTTACCGGCTGAGCTGAAACCGAAACCACTACACATGGATTCTTCCAAAGTCATGGAGTGTGCCTTTTCTCTAATGAGTCGAAATGATACATTCTTTAAAAACAACCTCAGTAACATTCTAAGTAGTAGAACCCAATAAAAAAGGAGTGGTAGTAGGATGTCTCTCCAGGTGTGTTTATTCACTGGCAGTTTTGAGAAAAATCAGATTTGCTGGATGGATCTATTTCAGATGTTTGCAATAATATGAGTGAGGAAAAATATTCCAGATGGGAAATAGAACTTATTTGTACCTGCTTAATGAAGCAACAGAATTACTGTTTTCAGTGTCAGAATGTAATAATGGTCTTATTTCCCACTCGAATTTGCTCTTAATAACTAAGTGGATAACCACAGACACCAAAAGCCATGAAATCCAAATTTCAACTGAAGATCAATATACTTTCAATGTGAATATGCTATATTTCACTTAAAATCACATTTTTAAAATCCACATGTAAGTAAACAGTGTACAACTTCCTTTAGCTGTTTTGAAAAAAAATCAGTGTGATTTGATTTCCGGCAGAGAATATATGGGGGTTTTTTTTAAGCTATGTGACTTCTACTCTGTTCTCCCTGCAAACACTACGTATCCATCATTCTGCACATTCTGGAGCATGGTGCATTGGAGTAAAGGATCTGCCATACAAGGGCCCGAGCTGGAAGCTGTGTTTCACAGACAGACCTTGAGAGAGAGATGTATGTCAAGTTGTCTTTGGTGGATGGGAGAATGGTTTATAGCTCTAAGTTGTAAGAGAAATGACAAATATAGACCCTTCCTCGAATTTCATCAGGATGGTGAAGCCATCTATAGGGGAAAAATATTTTATGTATTATGAGACATCATATTTTACTAAATTTCATTGAATTTCAGTTTTAGGTGCTTATGATCCTACGTTTGTCCTTTAGTGATGGCTGAAAATGAATAAACATAACCACCATAGATTGGCAGGGGGTAGAGACAAAGTCTTTCCATTTGAACGTAAATATGCAAAGCCCACCTTTCAACTTTTGGCTTGAAAAGCTACTGCCTTAGAAATCTACTAAGAAATGCAAACAAGAAGAGAGGTGCTCTAGATTTCGCTGTCATTTGTTGCTATAAGAAGTAGTGGAGCAATAAATAGAATACAAAGGAAAATGCCAAACTCTTTGGCCCAAGAGAAGATCTGCACTGAACCAAAACTTTCTAAGGAGCTACTAAAGAATCCAGCTGATAATTTTCACCACACTTTAAGATTTCATTTCCACAATTTCAATTGCTAAAGTCACCTTTGAGCTCAATGAAAATAGTCTAAAGTCTTTGGCAGGTCTCACAACACATACACTGTTAACCTCCAATTTCTCCGTCACTGGCAGAGTCTATTTGCTGAAGAACTGGTCCAATACGTAGTTAAGTTACAGGTAAGTACAATGTATGCACAGAAAAGTATGTAAGAGGATATCTGAGGTAAAGCAGAGATACAAAAGAAGACAACACACAATAATTATAACTGCACATGGTGATGGCTTTACTTTTACTGCATTGTTCTTCCTTTCTATTTGTTCAATGCATTTGTTCTTTATTGCCTCATATTTAAGGAATATGTAAAGTGACTCTTAGCCCTAGGGAGTTCAGCTCCGGGGAAATGACACACACACACAACCCTGAGAAAAGATAATGAGGAATGAATCTCAAGAGATTCAAAATTCAAATGTGGTTTAATTGAAAAATGTGAAGAAGATCAGAGGAAAATAACTTTTTTCTCAAATTATTTCAGCTTCTGCTATAAACAAAGATGAATGTTTCTTAAGTTTTAGCCATTAATAATGTTGCTGTAAAGCTCAAGTATGCCAAACAAAATTAAATAAACAGGACTGACTCATCATTACACTCCAATTGTTTCATACTGCTCTGGTGAAGCAGTAAATCCAGAAAAAACATGCTGTTAAACCAGCTTTACGGCTGTTCTGCATCACCAAGTGGCACAGAGCAACTATTCTCAGACATGTAGCACAAACCAATTTGAAAAACCTGTTCCTATTCTTTACATGTCTGTCCTCTCTCCTCTTTGAGCCATTGTTTGTGAAAATTAGCTTGAGGCAGGCATCTGAACAGACCTGCTGAAGGAGCAGCTCAGGCACTTTACAATGGGTTAGCTGCAGCCAGGGAGGTAGCCTCCCCTGGCAGTTTCACAGGATTAAGCTCACTAGTTGTCCTCCTGCTCCTTTGACCCATCTGGTACTTAAAGCCTATATACCATTACTTTCATGTTGTTACTCGCCCCTGAAGCAGCTCCACAACATAAAGCTGGTGAGTACGGAAGACGATCACTAACCCTAACTCTTGTCCTACAACAGCGCCTGGCTGCAGTCCAGCACAGAGCCAGGGCAGGACTAGGATCAGTGAATGTAAGCTGTACAAACAGATGAACAAATCTAATGATGTGTTAATAAAACCTATAAGAAAATGGGGTAAAACCCAAACCAAAGCACAAAACCTCTGGAAAATGAGCCTACGATGCATACCTGCAATTTGTAAGATACTGCTCAGCAAAGCACTTACACTGCCATGGCTGAAGTTAAGCTCTCTGAAGCACTTCAGCACGCTTCAGTTTCAAATGAAACACCCTTACAAACACTTCATGACAGCTGCCGGGTGGTGAGAAAGGGGCATGCACTTCGGCACTATGCCCCCAGGGGTGAGAAAAGCAGGACATGCAGCAAAGGTGGCAGGAGCATAGCAAAGGTGGCAGGAGCATAGCAAAGGTGCTAAATGCACTTCAGGCCACCTTCATGTGTGAGAAACTAATCCACAGCTGCTCAGTTGCATGCAAGCAGTTTCCCCGTGCTGTACTTCTCTCTGGCTGGCTGCCAGCCCATTTCAGAGGTGGGAAGTGAAAGTAAACCTCCTTACCCATTTATTTCCTTTAGAACAGGGAAATAACTTAGGACCTGTTATCCAGGTCAGGAGATAACAAGGTGATCTCCCCAGCTGCAGCTCTGCACATTCACCAGCTCACGCCCCTTTTTCACTTGCAGTCTCACTGGGGCTCTCCGCCTCAGCACTGCTGTTCATGGCCATGTCCACAGTGGAACTGCAAAGCCCACATTTCCTTACACTAAGAGGAATTTTCTCCAGTTCCAAACAGATTTAATCCCTGTTATCAACTGAATTAAAAATCATCTTTTCCTGATATACAGGGAAAAGAAGGAAATATTTTGTATATCCTTTATCCCTTTTGTTTCCGAAAGACCATCAGGAGAGTTCCATTCTTAGGAAAGTCCAGGGGAGACTAAAAGGCATGGGCAAATATATTGTTAGTCAAAGTTCACCTATAATGGCACCAGGAATAATACACAGCAAGATTTAGATGCATATATGATGCTTTAGAACCCCACATAAAGAAAGAGTTCAAATTCACTGGCATAAAGACAAGGACAACATCCACTTGGGTTATATCCACTGCTGTCTCATTGGATGACTTGCAAAACCCACCTTTGACGTATTTACCAGCTAACACTTAACTCAGGAGAGGAAATCTGCAGACACTTACAGACTAACGTTAGACTAAAACTCTCCAATGTTTTACACCTACAGGATAAACTGTAGGTGGGAAAATGACGAATAAATACAGGTACAGAAATGTAAGTACGGAGGCTGATGCTGACAAACTTTGAACAGCCCAGCTCTCAATTAAATCCTCACAGGTTGCATTACATGTGCTTGGTACTCCTGGAGGTTTGTCTGAGGATTCCCAGTCATCAGCTTTTAGCCATTCACATAGGGTTTTCATTAGATCAAATAACCGATTCTCTCTTCAGCTACTGGCAGCATTTTCAGCTCAACTGGTAAATGAATCTACAGTATTTAAAAAAGCTGAAAAGCGTTTACATGGTTTTCAAGAAAATCCTGCACACACATTGTGTTGTTCCCTCCTGGCCTCTTTTCATTGGCTGTGATCACACTCCTTTGAAATGAGATAAAATTACAACTGTGCATTCATGATTAACTTTAATTAGCAAACACCTACAAATCAATTACTAAATCATCACCTAATTAGCAGGTATAGTAAGCTGTGAGCAGTAATCAGTGAGAGAAGCTTCACAGAGGGATCAGAAAACAAACAGTGCTGAGCGAGCATACACTCAGAGCCAAGTTCAGCACCAGTGAAGGGGAGTCAAGATTGGTGTCTAAGAAGCTCTGACCTGTCTTCCAGCTCAAGTCATGAGGATGTTCAACAATTTCTATAAAACTGCAGGTCCCCAGGCTTCGCTGCGAGTACAAGAACAAATGAATGGAGCTGTGGTACCTAGATGTTGTGTTATTGCACTGTGCTCCTCCACAGCACACAAGCTCAGGAGTTTAGGCAATTTTATTTTCTATGTGTTTTAATAACATTATATCATCTGGAAGACTCTTTTAGCCATGTTGTAGCAGGCTACAGAGACAGCAACATGTTTTGTCATCCTGGCCTCTCTGTTCTTTCCCTGTTTCATCTCCCTTCCAAATCTTGGCTCAGATACAGAAATATCAAGAGGATTCGGTGGGCAGGGCAGCCAGGCTGTTGACACAACTGCAGTTTCTTTTGTTGAAATGGATTGGATCCTTGCAAGAATTCCTAGGGCCATAATTGTGGCGGATTAATATCATAATTCATAGGCAGTATGATAAAGAGGCTCTGAGATGTGCTTCCTTGTGACCATACTTTTTAATATCAGAGAATGCGCTTTATAAATCATTCCAGTGAGGGAGGAAAAAAATTGATTAGAATTTGCATTTCCTGACCAGCTGACTGCATGAGCATATGTATCATATGCCTCCCAGGGTGGAGCGTAGGTAGGTGCTGGTTTTGGAACAGAATAGTTGGACTCAAGTACCAGTCAGGTGATTTGGTCCTGACAGCAGGTATCTTGCTCAATTTCTGGAGGAAAAAAACCCAGAAGATCACTCCCTTGGTGCATAGGGCAGTAAAGGAATTGCACTTAAACGTTTTTTAAAATAGTTTACTCCAATAATGTAATTTCTTTTGCAAACATCTAACAAGAAGAAAAAAACCCCAAACCCAAACCACCAAACATGCTTCCTTTCTTTTTGCCTTCCTCAAATGAAATACCTTGCAGAAGGGTCTCTATTCATCCTCTCTCCAATACCACTCGTTAACACATTAAGTCTTTCTTTACAACAAATGCAAAAGTACTACTTGTGTAAGTGGGAGTTCTAAAAATTACAATGTGCAGTGCTCTTTACATGAAAAATCATTTATTCTTTTAATACGCAGTGCATAGAACAATTCCCTTAAGTATTAGTGTTTCTGACTTGATGTGAATTTGGCTTTCTCTCTCCTCAGTTTCACTCATCTAACAACATCACATCAGCACAAATGGCATTGCGCGATGTACCTTATGATGCTCCTAATGTAAAAGCCTGTCTTAGTCTGCTTTCACCAGAGATTTCTGCCTATGCTTTAACAAAGGCAAATGAAAGGAAAATTTGGAGTCTTTGAAAATCTTTATAAAAGAGCTTAATGTGACATATCTTCACAACAGGGAAAAGTGAAAATGTGTTTTAAAAAAGCAAGTACCTAAGGATGCTTGGTTTAAAATAAAAGTTTTAGAATGGACCCAAAGCCTGTCAGCCGTTATCAAGACCATCAGGCACTGAAGACAGCCACTGAGATGGTCAAGGTAGTGAGCTGGCAATTTCAGTACCACTTACACTTTCTCCTTGCTGAACTGTGCAGCAGACTTGGCTCTCAGGTAGAAGAAAACATTTTATTCCTCATCTTACTCTTTCAGAAGGCTACTCAGAAAAGGCCAAGAACTAAAGGCTCTAATGACCTCAGAATGAGATATGAGGATTACTGTGAATACTCCAAATTATTCCCAATATGCTCTGTATTTCCCAGGCTACAGAGCTGATGAAAAACTAGAATCCGTAAAACTAAATGTTCTCAGTCTTGTTGTAGAAACTAGTGCTTTTCTTCCTGAGAGAGGAGCATCACAAGAACAGCAATCACTTATGCAAACTGTAGGCTAAGTTTTGAAAACTATTCTTGACTTAAATCTTTGGCAAGGCACATAAGGAGATCTCTAATGCAAAAGCCAGCTGATTAACTGGCTACCTTAGTCTCTAATCAGAAAGGATAGCTGTTGTGAGTTTCCTGGATGATGCAATGCCTATTTAAGAGCATACATTTTTGCTGGAGCAGTTTTCTACAATCTGGTTTTGCTTATGAAACGATGCTTCCTACAGAGGACATTATTTTTTCACAGGATGAGAATGATTCATGATCACATTGTTGCCTTGATCAGAATTTATTATTTTTCTTTCTGTATCTTACACCAAAATGATGTGTCAGCCAGCCAGAATGTCATGCTGGACAAAAAAAATACCCTCCTGATGTGCTG
>VYZV01002435.1:50157-92603 GCA_013401275.1 Pandion haliaetus | reverse complement strand
GATGTGCTGATAATACAAACTGTTTAATAAAAACCCCCCCCACCAACAAAAAAGAAAACAGGTGGAGAAAAGATTTTTTCTAAAGACAAGCAGCTGAAATCCCTTTTAGGCTTATCTGCTTGAATTGAGGATTATCTACTCCTCATGCAACACTAAATATGATAAAGAAAAACATACTGTATTGTTTCAGCACTCACGCTAAGAGAAAATGCTGATCTTTGAGCTGAAATAAAAGCACCAAGAACATACTGAGCACTGCTGTTGCTAAGTATTTTGTACAGACAAAACCCCTTAAAACAGGGAATTCATAGTTTTGCCCCACTAAAATATTACATTCACAGTAGTATAACAGATTTCCAGAAGAACCTGCCATAAATTTCCTTCTGGATTGAAGAACAGTGCAATGAGAATAGCATGTTTTCTACACAAAAACAATGTGATGGCATGACAGACCTACACGGCTGCTTCCTTCAAAGCCTTGACAAACACAGAACCCAGAGCTCATCCCCTAATTCCATGTAATAGTAATTACATTTTTAATATACAGAAAGCAAGTGTTTTCCTCTCTTACCTTTAACAGGCCTGTGCTGAAAGAATGCTCCAAGTCATTTCTTGGCATGCCGGTGATAGAGGATTCCCTGGCTTACATAGGTCAGCTGCCATGGCACAGTACTAAAATTGTCAGACGAAGTGGTCAGAATTACCCAGTGGCTTGATAAAAATCAGCTTACTTTCAATCTAATCTAGAGACTGCGTACAGATAGCTATGTGTTAAGAGAAATGGCAAATATTACAGGACCAAAAGGACAACTGAGGAACAAGCCATGAACTTAGAGTGCTATACCTATTATCTTTACTAGTATAGGAAATGTAGTGTTATTGTTTCTGAGCCATATAAATGAGTACTATGAAATTTAAAATATCCAGAGTTCGCCTTTAAACAATTCTGTAAAAGTATAATGTTTATGCAAGTGTAATTCAAAATATTATGAAAGGATTGGCATAACTTCCCAAACTTTCTCCCATGAGAGAAATCTCCCAAATGGACTTTAAGTTCTCAATATGAAAAGAAAATCTATTTACTCTGTTTGCCATTTTCCTGCCTCTTAAATTTACTAAAATAATGAAAACACCATCCATGAAAAAAGGACCCAAAGAAACACTTCCAGAAATCTAGCCCATGGATCAGTGAAAAACAGAACAGTCTCTAATGGGTAAACATGGGGATTTCTCAGAAGAGTAAAATAATGACATCCCACAGGAAATTCCATCCATGCCCACTTGTGTCTCCTAGAGAGAAGGAAAACCGCTGGATCAAGGGCAGATGGATCCAGCAAAACCTCTGTTTTATTTTGCCAGAAGTATGTATATTATCAACCAAAGCAGCCAGTCCCGTCTTCTGCACCTTCCTGTAAAGCCATGAGGCTTCTGCTCTTGGATGTAGTCATGCCTGCTTTGACCTGTTGGACAATTTCCCTTTTTGAGCTGCAGCATTTTGCATCATCTATTTCATTCGGAAAAGGTTTGCGTTTTAGGATGCATTAATACTGCACTAGGAAAAAAGATAGCTAATATTACTTTCATATCCTGTCGTGGCAATCAGCAACAGTGAGACAATGGTTATTTTTCAGAATATATAAGCTGCATTACCTTTAAGTCAGGAAAAAGTAGCCACAGGAAAAAAGTTTTAAAAAAAAGTAGTTATGATGACGAGTATATCACAAAATTAAAATAAAGGTTTTGGATATATAGCCATAGGATTTGAGTGCCTACACTTACAGAAATATAACATGAACAAAACCAAACATTTTGCCATTATCTCATGAGAAATAAAGTTTAGCAGATAAATAACATACACTGCAATACAGCTAAATCATCTGCCATGTTTGCGTAAGTTCAGAGGAGTTGAATCCTTGTGATAAGTGCTAAGGTGAGGCAGTAAAATAAAGATTATCCTGACATTGATGAAGAGGCACAAGTGATTCTATGGTTGCTCTTTATTACCACTTGTAGCACTGCTAAATCAGTGGTTAAGGATAAATAGATACATTTACCTTTATTTAAGAAGTAATCTCTCTGCTAAGTACAAGGAATAAATTCAGAACACAGCAAATACCATCGTAAAGTGTTTCCTTAAGTAGGCTCTTTCTGGAACAGCCATGAGGTCATGAAAGATTGAACTTCTTTCTGTCAACCCGAATACAACTACAAATCCAACCAGCATAAGCAACTATCTCAATTCTCTCTGTCACATGCATCAAATGAGGGTACTATCACTTTTACTCTGCATTGAAGACTATAAACTGATGTCCGTGTCTGGAAACTTTGCTGGCCAATCACACAAAACAGTACGGCTGGTACTAATGTATCATACTTACCTATATACACATGCATGCATGCTTCTCGTGAGAACAAAGCAACAGCACGCAGCTGTGAGTTCTCTGTGTCAGAGAGACAAAATGAAAAAGGAATATCCTCCCATGGTCTCTGCTGAGAAATCTGGAGAGTATTCAATCTCTGCTGTGGAATCTTTACTATTTTGTGTTAGTAATCTTGTAACACACAGTGGTTCTGAAGATACTTATCAACCAATACAAAAATGGTGATGAAATTCTGTTTTGGCACTAAGTCTTTTTTTTAAATAGCAAATGAAGACAATTTAAATTTTCCCACAGATTTTGTATATACAAGTCAGGCTCCAAATCAAACCCAAGAGACTGAAGAATTACACACATTCCCAGAAACACATGAATGCTTTGCACTGACTGATGCAGTCACGTGCAATGTAAGTACCATCACTTTTACTCTACTTTCATGTGTAAACTGATGTTTGCCTCTGGAACCTGTGCAGCAATACTATTAATGGTCCTCAGTGAAAGCCCAGATCTGCGCCCAGCACAGACCTTCAGTCATTCATTCAACCCCAGCACTCAGGATTTATCAGGAACAAAGGATACTACATTCTTTCTGGAGCATAAAAAAGAGATGGTGACACACCAGTTTATTGCTGTGCTCTGTGATATGTCCTGTGCAAGGGAAATTTACCTCTACCTTTAGAAATAAGACAAGGGGACAAATTATGTCACATTGCTTTGAACCTCAGAAATAGGGAAGCAGAAATGGGACTTGTCTTTGGCAGCAGATGACTTGGTCTGTCAGCTTCCTGTAACTTCAGAATATAAATTTCTAGTGTGGTTGCACAGCAGCTACAATTCATTTAAATCAAGGCAACCACAGGCTTGCTGTTCCTGAAGTCACTAGCCACGTACTCTAGCTCTGTCACTGTACCAGCACTGACACCTGTGAACCAGAGGAGTGAGCTGGAAACTAACCACTGTTTCTAGGACTGCACTATCTTTATTCGAATGTAAAATGATTCCCAGTTTACTTTTGGGGGTTGGCATTAAACATAGTTGAAGCCTTAAAGATTTGGTCACGCAGCTGTAACTCAGGGAAAAAAGGGCCATGGGCTCACATAGAAGAGCTGAATGCACAGGGACTGTAAAAGTAGTGCCCTGTTGAAGCTGAAATGGGGTCTCTGGCCATGTAATGTTACATGTTGCTAAAGTTGAAAGAGTAGGACAAAGCTACCATGGGAGAAGCACCCCAACTTCCCAACTTGACATCTAAAACGTCAGCATGTCATGGGTGGTTTTAGGGCACCTTAAGAAGTAGTCCTTGCACATTATGCACATTTTATGGTCTGTGATTCCTAAAATACTCTGTCAGTCATGAAAACACTGTGAGCAATCAGAAGTCACTTAAATTAAAAAAATTGTTACTTTAGAATATAGTAAAAATGTAAATTTAGAGACAATCTCCAAGAAAAGGGAAGCTTCTGATTTTATAACCCAGTTTAGGGAGCACAAGAAGGTGGAAGAGTGGATATCCCAGGCACAGCTGTATTCAAACTCACTCCTCCTGCATGGAAGAACGAAGAGGGTCTTCAAGAAACAGACATGTGGGAGAGGAGAGGGACTGCACTTTCAGGGAGGGGATGGAGCTGATGAGCCTAAATTATGGAGCAGTTTAATCAGAGTGTAGGTTGCTGCAGCCTCCTACAGCTCAGGCCTGGAACAATTAGCATTCAGCTTGGTCAGCCCCTTGCAATCTCCTGCGGTCTTGCAAATGGTAGGGCCATGGTGAGAGCGGGGAGCACAGCACAGGGCTGGCCCAGCAGCAGGGACAGAGGTCCCACCTCTGCTCTCCTGCTGAGACTGCTCTCTGGAGGAGAGCTGCTGGGGCAGGGCAGCTCTGGGGTGGGGGCATCCTCACCACGCTTACAAGCTATATATGGCAATTAAGAAGCAGCCTTTGATTTTCTAAAGACAATAGAATTTTTGGTGAAATGTATAGAGAGTGGTCTCAAGCTAACCTGAGAGGTGGGAGGTACATTATTTCTCAAGAAAGTAACACCAATAAATAGTGTGCAGACAAAATCCTTGCAACTGGGAGCAAACCTACGCCTCTCGGAAAAGAGATGCATTTCCAACCAAGCGGTGAGTGCCAAAGACTGATAACATTAAGTGCCAGGATGCAAGGAAACCTCCCTCAGGCATGAGCTAAAGCCATTCTGCCCCAGGCGGGTGGCAGGGAGACAGCATTCACTTCTGCAATGTTCCCTGAGGATTCAACACACTTAGATATCACCAAACTTAAAACTGTGCAGAAACGAGAGACTTTGGGGGGGGGAGGGGGAGTCAAATAAATGAAATATTGACCATTCCCTAAGCAAAACTTCCATCCCATTTACTGAGGTTTCAGTTTAGGTATAGACATGCTTACTGAAACAATTCAACCTCCATTATTGTGGAGCCTTAATTGTAAGGAATTTAGTCCACACCTTTCAGCCCTGTCTCTCTCTTCTTTCAGTTGTTACGCTGCTGTCATTCCCACTCCTCGTCCTTCCCTGTATGAACAATGTTGTATAGGGATAATCAGGTCATTTGAAAAAAACCTCATTTTTACTGAGAGCTGACAAAGCATAAAGCCCCTTCAAATGTATCAAAAGTAGGAAACACACTGATATTTGAAAATTAAAAACTTTTAAAAAGAAAAAAAACACCCAAGGAAAAATAAAAACTTTAAATTACTCTCCTGAAGACCTGAGAGGATGAAATCCTTTAAACCCATTAATATTTTGGCATCAGTTTGCAGTTATTAAAATCACGCTTGACTGAAGGTTTTCTTCATAACACTGAGTTATAGAGACACTACACAGAATTCAGTAACTTTGATTATGTGCCACTTCGTTCAAAATGATGCCCTAAAGGGGAGTAAAAAATCCCAAACCCACAACCCCCCTCAACCCCCCCCCCAAAAAAAAACCTGAACCCCCAAAATATGTAAAGAGACAGAGCAGCACACAGCCCTTTCTTTGGCTTTCTCTGACACCTTGCCCTTGGGTCAGGATTTCAGAGGAGTCACCAAACTGGCTGCAGAATAAAACAGAGATGATACAAACTGCAGATCTTTGCATTTACACAAAAATATTCAAGTTATTTAAAGGGGAGGGGGCCCCCACACTCTTTGAAGGCCACAGCGTTCTAGTTCTGCAGGTACCGCTGGGCTTTGGTGCTTTAGGCAAAGGAGGGCTCTGCTGGCAGCCCTTCTGGGGAGCCCCAGCTGCAGCACTTCACCCCCACTGTTGGGACACTCTCTGGGAGCAGGAAGCATGGGTTCCCATCAAGCAATTGATTTTCCTCAAACCTTGGCGAATGCTTGAACCAATAAGCAAAAGATACTTTACTTCTCCAACTACAGTGTGTGCCAAAGGCTGCTGAATGACTACCACAGAAAATTCACAAGTGCAAGTTGATGTTTCACTTTACTCTGCATGAAAGGTGTACCACAGACTCCATGTCCCTCCTCAGCATTTCCCGGCGGCTCTTTTAAGCAGATTCCAATGCAGTGTGATGGCTTTCTATGTGCCATTTCCTATATACTGTAGAAGGTGCTAGGTTCACAGTTTAAGCTCTTGTAAGAAAGTATAGCACCCACAAATGCAGTTTTGCAATAGTCAGTGTTCTGCAGTGAAGAGCTAGTTAAGTCTTCATATGTCTAGGGCTCATGCCCTTGCCAAAAGATTATGAATAGAGCCTGAATTAGAAGTCGAAAGTAAGTCTTTCATTTAAATTTAATCACTTTGAGGCAGGAAATATTATATATACATATAATGGATATATTGTATTTGGTGCAATAGTAAAAAATGCAACATTATTTGTATCTTATGGCCCTTAAAACCATTCAATGATTATAAAATAGTTGGTCTGACAGTAATTTGAGCCTGATAATTACATAGTTTTCCCCACAGTGATTGATCAGAAGATAAAATTAACTATAAATAATCCATAAATAAGTTACCTTCAAAAACATGTAACTGAAAATATATACACGGACCCACAGCAGTTCAGTTGTAACTGAAAAGACACCAATAGATGGATTTGGAGAAGACAGAACTCTTCCATATGTTTTTTTGAAGATTAATTGTAGCATCTGGAATACATTAAATATAATTTGATAAATCCCGAGATTAGGGATTTTTAAACTTTTCTTATTACAGACAACATATAATTTCATGAGTTAAGTTCTGGCTTTCTCTTTGTCCATATAAAGCAATACCTGTTCAGTTTCAGTGAAATAAGCTTTCATTATAACCATAAGTATTACTCGAGAAATCTACCATAGTTTAGTATCTTTATTGCATACAATCACTTTAATCGTGTCCTGAATTTTCTAGGCAGAAGGAGAAATGAATGTGCCATACTAGGTAGGATGAATGAATATAAAAAATAGGAAATTTGTGATTGTTGATTATAATGTTATTTTCTTGTGTTTTCTTTTATGCCAAAAAACATAGGTGATAATAATACAAGATTAATAACCATAAACAAAAGCAAGATTGGTAAGAGGTCATACCAATTGTAAACCCTACACTGATTTAGGAAAAAGTGGTTATTATTAGAAGGAAGGAGGATCTACTGTAAATGGCTCATGGAACATCCTATAAAGCAGTTTCACCATGTTGTCTGTAACATGCAGAATCCCGGAAAATACAACTTTACTTTTATCTTGAAACACTTTCTGAAGGTGAGTTGTGCAGGTACATCACACAGTTTTGTCAAGTCTACTCTCCTTTTTATATTTCTATGTTTTTAATCCAGAGCAGTTTATTCTGAATGGTATCTAAGGGACTGAAACATGCCAGATTCTTGCACAAGTGTGGATACAGCAACATCATGATGTACCAGCCACGATGCGAACATGGTGCTCATGCCCAGTGCCCTGCTGACAGCCGCTACTGGCACCTAAGTCCTCTTGGTAGCGTTTCTCATCCCAGAGACGTTTTCTGCCTCCTGATTCCTGCTGCTCTCCAGTTACAAATAAAATAATGCAATAACTTAGATGTGTTTATATAATATCAGCACATAATACGTCCGAACAAACAAAATCAGACAAACAACAACAAAAAAACCCTGCCCCAAAGGCAATGTTTAGGCTAAGTTTATCCTTCATCAAAGTCCAGCAAAACAGTGTTTAGTTTTTGTTTTCTTAAGTTTAAAAATGTTGTAAGGTTATATAAATACATCTGGGTTATTGAATTTTTAATTTGCAATTTGAGATGGGAGAGCAGGAAAGATCAGTAGAGAGAAGACTGTTTAATGTATCAATTTTGTTTTAAGACCACAGTTTTCCCTTATTTGCACCCAGGGAGAAATATACAAGTGTTTTATTCCCATTTAATGAGAGTGAAAGGGGTAAATATGTTCGTCAGAAATTGAATTTGTAAAGTGAGAGGTTATTTGGTATCAACAGTTGTTGTATCAGAAGATAAATAGGCTGTCTTGATGACACATATGCAAAACGTGCGATTTAGAAGAGGTAGGTCCTTGAGAATGCTTAAAAAGTACCCCAAACCCTCAAAAAATAAACACAAAAGGCCAAATAAATCAAACATAGATGCTCTTCTAATTTGAAAAGGGCCTTGCAGGAATTCCCCCTTATGCAGAAGCCAAGTTCAGCACACATTTCATTATGAAATTCTGCTTAACCATATCATGACATAGGATTACGAGGGGAACTCACAGAGAATTTATTTGCCCATGCGACTGTATGTAAAGCACTGTATACATCACGAAGGGACAGCTTCTTCCAAAGGGGACTAAGCAGGGGTAGTGAAGATCGAAGGCTGCAACTTGTGCACACCAACCACATATCAAACTGCAGTCCTCATCAGCCGGACAGAAAAGCAACCACCATGTGCATACAGACCAAAAATCAGGAAAATAAATGTCTCTGGAGGTGCATAAGATCGCAGAGCAACCTCCTGCTGCAGCACAACTCTGAATTGTGTTAGTGGGTGCAGTGTTTCTGTCACTGCTGCTTAGTTGATTAGCTGGCAAAATCGAGCCTCTGAAGCTTGAAAACTCAGAAGAGCCATCTTCTACTCAGCCTGGGCTTCCTGCTGGAACAACTCAGATGTGCACTCTGGACAGAGATGACAATGTTGTTCACCTTTTGTAGTCTGAGGTTGCAGACCCTAATTAAAAATATATTCTGGCTGTGCTCAGAATAGCACTGACATTTTAGGTGTATTTTATGAAAGATAAACATCAGGCCTTGCTATATATTCCCTGGAATTGGCTTTTCAGAGCCAAGGAAAGCCCAAGAGAAGCCTGCAAATACTTCCACGGATTGAGGCACTGCAGAGTAATCAGCATAATTTAAAATCCAATATGGCCAATGTGAGTATGGTTTGCAGAGCACGCTACTTTAAATTAAAAGAAATCCAGTGTATTACCCCACTAAAGACTCTTAAGGGATGTTTATTCATCTTGCATCTACCTTTAAGCATAGCTATAAAGTTTGAGACTAACCAAGATATGTAAAAGTATTTTATTATCATTTTCAGTTCTAACGTCTAACCTGAATAACAGCTGTCTGATTGATTCCATTTGACCAAAAATCCATTGGTGAAATGGTGACTACACATGCCCCATAAAATCAATGCAAAGACTGATGCTGACAGTCCATTTTGCATTCCCTGTTCAGCTAAAACTCTAGAAGGTTTAATAGTTACATGGGCAAAGAGACTTTAGTTTGATGACACCGAAGGTTAATCATGGCTGTGGCAACACAAAGCCCGGGGTCAGTTAACACTCTGAGAACAGAGTCTGAGAAGTTGGGTAGATATGTAGGCTGCTAACTTGAACTTAACTCTCTAATTATCCCAGATCCAGCAACTCTAAGCCAGCCATGAGATGTTTATATGAGGCACATTATCTTACGTGATTACACTGTAGATATAGCCATCAGTTTATCATAGGCTGGTAGATAAAAACTCCACTGTCTATTTTGAAAACAGACCAATACACATTTTACAGGACTTTTCATGATGCCACCATGTTCTTTTCACCTTGCTAACTGAAAGCTAAGAAGGGAAAACTAGTAATTCAAAAATCTTAAATTTATCTTTGAGATGCACTATACTTATAATTTTTTATCAATGCTCTAGTTCTCCTTACCTTAAATATCAATGGTATCAACCAAGAAGCTTGGCAAAATGAACCAATTCATCTCTAAACAAAGATGAGACCTAAGGATGACCTTATTTACGCAGGAACAATTCTGACTGTAATTACAAAAAATAATAGCTACTATTTAATGAGAGACGGCACCTCTGGGGAGGCCAGTGTTGTTCTC
Organism: Pandion haliaetus; assembly: GCA_013401275.1. Classification (NCBI taxonomy): domain Eukaryota; kingdom Metazoa; phylum Chordata; class Aves; order Accipitriformes; family Pandionidae; genus Pandion; species Pandion haliaetus. Next base: position 82,901 of record VYZV01002435.1, on the reverse strand, counting down.
AGTGCTGCCACCGAGGCTCTCATGATTGCTCTCCTAGGTAGCTTTCATTCCTCCAAGGAGCTCCACAGGGAATTATTGATTCAATGAACTCTACTACAAAATTAGGCTAAAACCAAGACTAAGTACCAATAACCCCTTGGAAATGCAAGCTGGATTTAGGCACTTTGTAGTTCTGCAGTCATCTGCAGTACCAGCAGATGCTGCCCCTTACCGTCCTCCTTCCAGACCTTAGAATGTTGCAGGAGTTTATGTCCCTCTTAAGATGTGTTTGCAGGTGAGAGTGGGAGACTTACTCTCTTTCCCTTGAGCCCATAAAAGATATCTCAAAAATTATTCAGAGACAAAACTGCAGTAAAATGACAACAGCAGCCTTTCACCGTTTTTGCCAATTTCTTTACAGATAAAAATTCATAGTTTACTCCTACAAAATTTTATAGAAGATTATTCTAATTTTTACTTAGTCTATTGTAGATTTTAAAGGAAAAAAAAAACCTCACAAAATTTATAACCATTTCTTGCTTAAATAATTAATAATAACTCAACAGCAATAAACCTTTACTACAGGAAACTGAAGAGTCACCTGCATGACAGAACTATTCAGCAGGAACACAAAATATGCTGTGCTGTATTAGACTACTAGGCATCAAGTTGGATATTCTTTACATTGGTGAAAAATACTAGATACATGTAAACTATAGCTATTGCAGTTTGCAGCAAGGTATCATTTAGTTTCCTCCGTGGTTTTGTGGAGTCTAGATCTTAAGAGTTCTTTTCAGTTTCACATATAAGATACAGTTGCTACAAAAATCTCACAATGGACATAACTAAAGCAAATATGCTTTCATCTGAAATCCCACCCAGAAGCCTTGGAAACTGAGCTTTGTCTTGGAATTTGGCATATCTAATAAATCTACTCCTGCTACCTACAGATGAATAAGCTGTCTCATATTAAGTTATTTCTTTCCATTCTTTCCCATTAATGGCTATTATTGCAAATTTGCAAATGCCATCCATTAGTAAATTGTAACAAAAGCAGTAGAATACAGACATAAGGACAAACAACATTAAATAAGAGACTGGCAGCAAAACAAAGAAATAAAGCAAGAAATCAAAAGGATATGAAAGAGAAGTGGATTTTTCTTCTGATAAAGTAGATCACTGCCATTTTTAGTTTATCCTAAGTGTCCCAGTTGCCCCACCACATGGAGACCTGGTTCCCACTATAGTTTTCCTCACTTCACATATTTCAGTACAGACCCTTGAAGATATTAAAGCAGCTAATTCGTGAAGAGGTCAGTGACAGCACAGGAGAACCCAAGACAATCACGTTCATGTGGGCCAAGAAGAAATGGAAATCTGCATTGCTAAGAGGAGACAAAATGGATGGGCAGATATAGCAGGAATCAGATATGAGGAGGAATCCAACTCTCTCGGGGGGTTCTGGCTTGGTCTGGAGTAAAATCTGTATCAAACCTAGAATTTATGATTGAGTTTTCTTGATTTCTGCAAAATCTGGAAGAGGTTATACTGCCCAGAGTATCAGATCTTGATGCTTTCAGCACCTGTTTATGCTAAGCAGGGAGAAAATCAAGAGAGTTCCCCACTTTCCTCCCTACTCCTCCAAAGTCAGTCTGTCATTGGATCAGTGCATGGCTCAGCTGCTTTGATTAGGTACTGGCATGATGTATTATTTAGGAAAAAAATTCATAGTCTTGGATCAGGTGGTCTACAGACATCATTTAACTGTTATCTAAACCAGAAGAAAATCACGCAGGAAATTAATTTGGAAAGAAAAGTATGCGTGATAGGCTATCTAATCACTGGTGTAACTAGCCTTAACTCCGGTTAAATAGAGATACGCTCTTTTTTTGGAACTGTCCTCTTTTTCCTGGAATATCTCTGCAAGCACAGAAAGATAGAATCTGACAACACCTTTCAAATAGCTCTATTTATATTAAAAAAAAAACCAACTTAAAGACAAAGTCAGAGGCAAACTTCTTCACAGTCCCAAGGATTAGGACATTAAAATATTTTAAAATTTACAGCTATCTCTAACAAAGGAAAAAAAATTAAGCAAAATTTCCCCTTGTTCATCTTTTAAAAAAAAAACCAAACCCTCAACTGCTATTTTTTCCCTTTTTTTTTGTCCCTGTCTCACACAGGTTACCGTACACATGATTAAAAAAAACAAAGCAGTGTGGTGACTTCGGAATAAGATAGCAACGATTGTGTTAACTATATTTCCCAGTCATCTCTGTGGCTGACAGAACTGAAATGATGGAAAATAAGGCTGAAAACATGAGCCACAGCAGGATATCAAGATTCCTCACAGAAGTCCACAGATACAGGGTCCCCTTTGTGAAGGGTTTGATTTGTAGTGAGCACATGTTAATCCATTTAGCATATCTACATTAAAATGATGACAGAAAAGTAGGAACAGGAACAGAAAGGCTAAGAAATGCTAGCATATGTTTTCAGCTTTGAAATGCAGCCAATGTTTTTCCCTAGTGTAACAGACCAGCTATAGTTTAAATGGGCATAATAATACAGATTTAAAACTTTATCTTGAGCCCATCTCTGAAAATTTTTGGAGAAACTGAAGGGCTTGGTCTTAAAACCTTGGCAGATTAGGAGGGTTTGCCGCATTACGTAAGTGCAGTGTCCGTGATCTGTGAGGAAAGTCTGAAAATGGCTCACACAGGAATGGAGCAAGTGGGGGATACAGTTTCATATTAAGCCCTCACAAAGGGTCTATGAAATTACCTTATATTGGGGGTAAAGTAGACTGGTGATTATAGTGATGCTCTCAAAAGATAAAATTGGATGTAGGTAAAAATCATTATACAGATCTAAGAGCACATTTCTTAATGAGAATTAGTGTAATACAAGCAAATGTAGTTGTATATGACTCAACATTCTCTGGAGTTCTCTGAGAGTTCATAAAAAGATACTATTGTGCCCACTCTTTAAATCAGGAAACCAGGAAAAGAAAGTGAAATGTTCTTTCCTGCGCTGAGACCACCTTTGAAAACAAAAATGCATACCCAAGTACATCTTATTGGAAAACATCCTCGCATTTGAGAGATCATGGTTGCATTTTTCTGTTCTTCATCAGGAGAGAAGTGGAATTTAATTTTTTAAAAGTATAAATAGGACACACAGACTTATATTTACCAGAGTATCTACTAACACAAGGTCTGGAGCTTTTACATGAGAATACAGAGATACCGATTCAAACCCTCTGCCTGTCTGGTTTAAAGCAAAGACTATCTCCTACATAGAATCATAGGATGAAACATAGACTCACAAAACAGTTTGGGCTGGAAGGGACCTTGAAGGNTTTCTTCCTTATATCTAACCTAAACCTACCCTCTTTTCATTTAAAACCATTACCCCTTGTCCTATCACTATAGACCCTGGTAAAAAAGTCTTTCTACATCTTTCCTATAAGCTCCCTTTAAGTATTGAAAAGTCACAATAAGGTCTCCCTGCAGCCTTCTCTTCTCCAGATGAAACCACCTCAGTGGGAGTGCCTTAAGCAATGTTTTTTTTCTGAGGTGGGCCAACTTTTTCTTACTCCTGTTGGTGCTTTCTGAATCTGTGCTCTCACTCCCTCCCCCCACTTCCCCCAAGAAAATTTCACTGAAACCAGGTTGTTCCTATTTCTTCTATGGACAGCACTGCCATCCACTTACTAGCTCTATTCTTCTCTACTCTGCCTCCACAGAATTAAAATAATTCAGATTTATTTCCTTCTTTACTTAAAAAACATAAATCTGTATATACAGATTTAAGCTGAATAAGGTTCTGAACTTTCATAAAAGACTCCTAGCATTTGAAAGTATGTAGCCTCAGCTAGCTCTGAAAGACATTATATTAAGATTTTTTTGGTAGCACCTGTGAAAAGCATAGGTATAATTGAAGACCTCATAAGTAGGCAATGAATAATAATGGACTGACAGTAAGTTCAAAGAGCCTTGACTACAGGTGATAAAGCATGGAAGATGAAAGCATGGAAGTTGGAAGGAGCTTATTTTGACTATTTGAATCCTCACAGTTAGTGGACTAAGAAATAGCAATAGTCTTTTGGCCTGCAGACTGAATAATATGTTGTGCAGATTCACAAGATACGACTATGATATCATGTTGATGATACTTTTAGGAAGGTACTTTTAAGATATTGTTTCATTTTCAAGAGATGGGAAGCCAGAGTTAGATATTTTGCTTATTTAAAAGGTGACCTTGCTCCAACAGAAACAACAAGAAATAGAACTGGTGCAAATGTAAAATATCCCTTGGTTAATTCTTTGTTTTTACAAATATTATATTTCTTCTCCACCTCATCAATGGTTAAAATCTAGTGGAAGAAGGCTTCCTAATGGCTGAGTGAGTGGCAGCAGCATTTGTAGTAAGTATATTCAGAGATTTTTCCTAGACATAGAAGAAATCTTAGTAGGGTGGACATTCCTGATGCCTCTCAATGTGTGAAAACCAAGCAATTTTCTCCTTCATTCAAAGTATCTCCCTCCTGCATGCTCACGAGCAGCAGCTGAGTTCAGTGATAGTTAATCTATTAGCTCACCAGTTTCCTGAAGCTCTTTCACTGCTTCCACTGTGAACAAATTCCCTTAACTCGTCCCCGTTCGGGCTGACTAGGAAAGGACAGACAGGATTGCAGAAGCTTTGTTTTTGAAAGAAAGCAATTTACGGAGGAAACCTCATGCAGAACAAAAGAGAGGACTTCAGTATTACATGGCATGCAATACTAAATAGAAAAGAATACTGCATGATATTTTCAGCCGCAGAACAAAAATGCCATAAACCCTAATGGCAGTATTGCTTAATGGGCAGGTCCCTAAACATGATTACGTTTTGGCAATGCATTGTTCAGGCTGATCCATCTGGGAATAATATTTCAAATTGTCCTCTAGGGACTTGGTCTTTTTACAAACATGCTACTTTACTTCTTTGGCATAATAGAAATTTCTATGGGGATACTGATTACATGGGAAGTAGAGAAAGTTTTCCTAGAAATTAGCCAGAACACGAGAAATTAATTCCCACAGAAACAAACCCAAGCACAACCTTGCCTCAACACTTCCACAAACAGAACACAATACTGGACGTGTTTCTCTGCATATGCGATAAGTGATCAATTCATATCCAAAAGATACTACAATATTGCTATGGGAAGGACAGCATTAAAAGTGATGGAGAACAGCATCTAGCAAGCAATCAACATGTCCACTATAAAACAAGAAATGCTTTGTGTTTGCAAAACCTATTGCTTACTAGATAAGAGTGTGTATTGTGATCCAAATTTAGAGAAGTCTCTAAACAACCCCTGATTAAGAGTTTCAATGTATGTTCTACTGTTTTCTTGTTTCAGCCTTTCTAACAGGAAATAGTTTATTAAAAAAAATAAAATCATATATTTAGAATGACCGATCTTGACCGTAGAGATCAGAAAGGACCGTGAGCATAGTATTGTTACTAAAGATTTTTTTTCTAGTGGCTTTTGAAGAACATTACATCAGAATTTACTTTGCAACTATTAAAATGGAGTACTGAAATCATACTGGCATTAGACAGCTGTACTTTCATGTAATGTGATTTATGTGCTACAGCAACCTTATCCCTTGTATTACCTGCCAGCTTGTTCTAATGCAGTCTCCTCTTAAGAAGTCATGCTTTCAACAGATCACATGTCCATCATGTTGATTTTGTGGAATTTCTTGCTGGCAATACTGATCTATGACAATTAGTTCATCTCCTTTAAAATCGCATTGAAGCTTAGACCATATCCACTCCTGCACACCTGTCATATACCTCTGTGGAGGGCTAAGCGTAGCAACAGATACCTTGATACAGGCATTGGTACCTGTGGCTGAGAGAGCCGTGCTTGCCTTCAGACAGCTGTGCTCTCAAGTCCTTGCCCACTGAGATCCAATCTGAGCTGGCAGTCTCTCACAGTTTATCCATGCTTCCTACGCACTCATTATCGGAAGCTGCAGATAAAAGTCACCTGTACTATTTTGAGATTAACTGTATCATATAAATGTTCTGCTTCCTTCTTCCTTGCTCTACTACATTCGTGAAACACACGTATAAGCCCACCCAGTCACTGTCAGCCAGATGCCCATGTTTTTCTGAGATGTGTTTGCACACATAAAAGGACTGATTGTGCTTGGTTTTTTCTGATGAAAAATAGATAAGGTGGACTATCCCGACCACCCTGCTTTTCATACATCTGCACAAAGGTGAGAAATGAAGGAATGCATAGCTTTTCCCAGTCTAATACTGTTGCTGCTGCTACTCAGCTCCCTGTAAATGGGGAAGAGAAATCCTGGGTTCGTGTCCCTCCCACAGGCACAAAGCTCAGAAATCACGTGCTTCTCCTCTCTGACCCAATCCTCACAACTGAGTTTACAGCCATTACCAACATCTAGTAAGTTTGGTATTCTGGGTCAGGAAACTCTCAGAAAAAGGTTATTTTATTTTTTAAAAAATAACCTAAAACATCTTGTTGAAAGTTTAAGCTCCTTTAGACGCTTCCAGAAACCCACAACCTACTTACTCCTTCACGTAATTTTCACAAAGATGGTGCTATTACACCTGTCTTACAAAAACAAGATATTAATCAATTTGTACGCTCCTTTATTTTCTTATATAGATTTTTATATTTAATTAATGAAAAGTAAAGATCTGGATATTATTTGGCATGTGCTTTCCTTTCCATTCACAACAGCAATCACATAAAGGTTGAAAACATAAAAATCTACATGTATAGTTCACTAATAGCCAGACCACTGAAAAGCACTGGAAAGGAAGCAGTACTAAAACCAAAACGTTGAAACCGCACTTATTCTATCTACTTTTACGTGGGAAAATCTTTGATATTCTTCTGAAAATTGATGTAACTAGATAGCTCATGGAAAAAATTCATTCCTAGATGCAAGAAGCCTCTATTTAGGTAATTTATATCACACTATATGAAAAATTCGGAGTCAATAAAAAAAATATAATTTTAAAATAAAAAAAATTTGATGCAAAAATATGTGATATATCTGACTGTGTTTAACTTAAAAAGTCAGTTTGTGATGACAGAGCATGTATAGACTTAAAATGAAAATATGCGCTATTACATTTCATCAAAAATTTCAAGAAAAAAAGATCTTTACATTCATATTAATAGTATACAATACTATTATATTTTTAATAAAGGATACTGCTTTTATATAGAAAACTCTGAATACAAAGTCCAGCCTCTTTTAACTATTAATAGTAGACCAAGAGCCATCACCTGTTTTTCTCTATTTCCATTACCATATGCTTATTTAAACCTCACAAAAGCGGAACAACAGAATTCCACTGGTTTTAAACTTGTAGTCATGAGGGCAAATGCAACAAATAAACAAATTCATACATAACTAAATACATAGATAAGGAAAGGAATCCCTTTGGCTTAATTTGCATGGAACTTTCTAAATCTGATATGTGAGAAATATATATCCTCACATTTTGGGATCTTTACACCAGAAACTGAACTGGAAAACCAAAGCTGCATTATTTATTTATGCCGCAAGTATTCTAAATGAAAAAGGACTGAGCAAGAAGAAACCAACCAAGAATAGCCTGTGTTTTTCTCAAATACCTGACTCCCAATCCTCTTGGTCCCTGCACCGAAATAATGGAGGCTCCTCACTACCTCGCGAAGATACAGTCGGTTTGTATACAATTCTTTAAAGCAATGATTTAGATGGATTTATAGCCAGAGAAAGTAACTTTGAGATCTAATCACTAAGGTAGAAAAACCTAGACTCCCTGGAAGCAGAGGCTTAAATCCTGGCAGGCTCACCTCATCCTTTCATCTTTCAGAGATAGATTAAATTCTGTGTAGCTTAGCATATAGCGGTCCTCCACAGGACTTTTCAGAGATGAAGTCCTATCTCCTCTAAGTGTTGTTAAATATAACTTCTTTTCTCTCTCTTCCCCCCTCCCCCCTTAGAAATAAGTCCTAGCAACTTGAAATCATTTTTCTAAAGATACTTCTCTTTTCCAGGCAGCTCCCTACCTTCTTGTCTTGAAGGTTTTCAAGTTTTATTTCCTTGATTCTCTATTTTAGTATAAGTGATAGATACTCTCCTGTAGAATTGTTCTACTCCACAGGCAGCATTAGCAGAAATCAGGGCCCAGAAGAATACAGGCATTTCTTCCCAGTTCAAGATTTGCTCTTTTCATTTCTTTAAATTGCCAAAAGCTAATCAGACTCACTGAAACCACTGAAATAAAATTTAAAACTATCTTTAAAATGAGGAAGAAACCTTAGCAAATATCCCACTAATTATTGACTCCAACAAATCCCTACGTGTACTGAGAAACAGTCTGAGCAAATTAATGACAGTGGCTACTACAGAGCTTGAGCTTAAATTTTTAGAGCTGAAACTGTTGATACATATTACAAATAGTAATGATTGTACATGTGTGCACTAGGGATCTAATTTAAGCATTTAATGACATTTAATGCACTACAAAACCCTATATATTTTTGGTAGCTACTTGGTACAGTTCATCCCAAAGGCCTCTTCAGAAATTACAGATAACCAAAAAATTGCTAATAGAACCCCTGTTAGTGGAAAACACGTTGGCTAGTGAGAAGGGATATATGGATTGGTACTCCTTAGGTTTCTGAGTTTGCCCTAATTAAAAAGAAGAGTAGTGAGAAAAAGGATTTGTCAGTACTTTAAATCTTTCTCAATCCTGACTGGGTTTTAGGCGTATGATCCAAACAGTCCCAAAGAGACGGATGCATAAAGATAATGGATAATAATAATTAGTCAACCTTGGCTGCTATTTAGAGGAAATGGAATCACTAGGAACGGATGCAGTGTGAAAAAAGTGGAACTGCAGCTCATCAAAGAGGCACTGCCTTGGGCAAACAAAAGACCAGAAACTTAAGAGTCCACATCCTTTCCCCAAGATGCACTAGGTAACACCTTGGTATACAATGCAACTTATTTTCTGTGGAAAGAAAAATAAACCAATATAGTATATCGCAGCCAATCTTCAACTTGATATTCCCCATATGAAAAAAAGACAACTGACACGAAACACCTGTTGCTTCTTTCCTCAGGGACCTTTAAGTACACCTAGTTCTTATTGACCAAGCAATGTCCGTTAAATGTTTCAGAAGGGAAGATATACTTTTAAAAATTATTCAGAGTAACATAGCCTGAAGATCTGGCTCAGTTCTTTTGATGACAGACTTTATATCCATTTAATACAAATGTCAGCAAAAAATTGTATGTCAAAGTGTTGCTTCTCAAGTTTTCTTTTACAAGTCAGTCAAGCTGGTAAATGCCAGCTGATGAGCAGCCCAGTACATGTTTTTCAGCCCACTTGAGCCTCCAGCTATGCAAAACCCTTTGCACAGTCCTACCAGGGCTGCAATAACCTCAGATGAAGTGGTAGAGGAGTGGTGCCTAGAGCTCAGCTGAAAATCAGAAATCAGGCTGAAAAGTCCTCTCTTGCAACCTGTGTTGCCTGCAGCTCTGTCACCTAGAGATTACGTAGGAAATGGTCAATGATTACACACAAGACTTTGAGATCCTGGTCATCAGACCCTGCAGATGTCACAGAGCAGTGGAAAAATCTAAGAGGCAAATGCTAAAAAGTGAGCACAAAGACAAACGGAAACAAAGCTTGAAAATGCTTGGGCAGACTGCCAGTTACAAATAGAAGCAGAGGGCCTTTGGATTGCCGAGTCCGAGTCCTTGTCACCATGCCACAGAAAGCCCTGCTCTCGGTTGTACAACTTCTCTATCGATCTTTCCCAAGTGCTGCAATGCCTTGTCTTGGGCATCCCTTGGGCCACAGTGTGACACTGCAAATTTGTTGTGCTGTTGTTGAAAATACTTTTCACTTCACATCAAGATAAGCATCAAAGCAACAACACCAATTCTTTTAATTAATTAAATGAATCCTTTAATTAAGTAATTTTGAGAAAAGTTTGAAATTGAAGAATCATAGTGAATCATTCAATTTACACCTAGGACACAATCATAAGCTCCATTCCTTAGTGTCAGTCTGTCAACAGAGTCAACATATTAATATAAATTAACAGACGGGATGGAGTATCTTCCACAAAAAAAGGTAGAGGCACAATGCTAATTTCTTCTTTTCTATTAATCACGAGGATAAGTTTTATGAACTCACCAACAAAGGAAGTACACGTTGCAGTGAGTGTGATTCTACCTCTTCTCTCATGCACACTGTATCAGTGCATGCTGCAAGCCTAAGTTAGGAGCTGCTTAGCTCTGAAACAATGACCTTCAGTCAAAGTCACATATTCAAAATCCTCACTGAAGAAACAGAGATTTTAAAATGCTTTGAACGCTGAGGAATCTTTTTTTTTTTTGTCACATGCAAACAAATGTATTAAGTTAGACTTAAATCAATACAGAGGCCAACACTGAGAGTTGGTATATCTTAGGGAATCAGCCCTTGGCATCTTCCTTGGTAGGATCAGCTCTGCAATTGTATCCCAATAAAGTGCAGGCATTTTTCAGAAGATATGCACTACCATGGAAGCATAAGCTTTGCAATTCACCCAGCACCAGGCTAATTAGCAGTGACCATCTTGATAGAGCTGATTGTGAACCCCTCTAGCTTTCATGCACAAGTGATACACTGTGCCCAAGAACTGAATATAAAGCTCAGTTTTATAATTGCTTATTCTTCTGATGTCTAAAATGGAAAAAGGTTGAAAAATACCAGGGAAAAAGTACAAATGCGGCTTCTTTGTTTGGTCCATTTCCTTTCCTCCTACATTCTCTACTTCAAAGCAACATTGATTACTGACTGCAGCTGGACGGACACCTCTACTATGATATCTTTGATTATTTGTATTTTGATAGCAGCCACCAACACATGAGACACAATACATTTCCCAGAAAACTCATAGGCTAAATAAGAAAACAAGAAAGAGATGGCTAACATCTATATAAATGCAGTATGTTTTACGTTACATATGTGTGTTAAAAACATTTTTATGCATTTAGTAACTTAACACATCTTGAAGTATACCTGACTTTAGTACTTCAATCTTTCATTTTCACTTGCTCACTACAGTGTTCAAAATAATAATAAAAAAAGACTATGCTTTTGAGGGGATATTTGAAGACAGTGCTATAGCATCATGAGAGACAATGTGAAAGGCACAAATGTGAGATGAGATTGTCGTTCAGAGCAATGTAACTAGAAAAACAGACCAGGCAAGATGTTATTCTATGTACAGAAGGTTGAAAATATTTTGTAACAAAACTTTTGGACATTTTGGATTTAAAAGATTTTCCATTCCACATTAACTGTCCATTTGAAAGCTGATTTTACTTATAAATTACATTGGAACAACAGATTTAGTGGATTTACAACTATGTACTCCTATGACTCGTACTCCTCATAAAACATGTGAATCTAGTGCCTTGCTGTCATTCAGAGCATGGCTGGGTGGCAGCTGTGTGAGTATGAAGACAGAGTGCATGATAAAGTGCACAACTAGTCAAACGGACAAATTTGCAAATTCAGAACAAAGCCTCATTTTAAAGTCTTGCAGCTCCTCCTTAAAGGAAAATCCAGTTACCTTACAGCTTTGGCTATGCACCTCTATGACAACTACATATAGACGTTTCAGCAAAATCCCAAGGTTGTGTCGCTGTGGTAATGACTAAAAGTTCCTCCTTAAGTCCTTGCGCATAAGGGGTTAGAAGGAGAACATGACCATCACCTCATGCACTGTGGGTCTGGAGAGGAGCAGGCAATGCGAGGGGGACACAGCTGCAGCAAGGGCTGGGGAAGGGGACAGAGGGACTGCTGCCCTCCCACCCCACCTCTCCAGTGTTTGCTACTGACCTGAATTTCTCCAAGGGCTTTTGTTTCTGTGTTATGATCAAGCAGCCAGCCCTGAGAGTAGGACCTGAACCACCTCAGCATGTTGACTTTCAGTTGGCGATACAAGCATACATTTACCTACAGAAAGATGGACTTCTGTTGCACAACACTTTCAGATTTTTAATGAGGAACTAACTTTTTATTCAGCCTACAACAAACCATCCCAGCCAGAGAGCTAAACAAAATATGTGGTGATATATGCATAAACATTTATTAAAATCATAAAATTATTCTCTATTAACTTTAAAGTTGGTGGAAAGGGATAGGAGACAAGAAAGGAAGAAAAGGAATTAATTATGATGTAATTTAATTGCATAATGAAAACTATTTTTGAATAAATTTTATAGAATCATAGTATAGTTTGGGTTGGAAGGGCCCTTTAGAGGTCATCTAGCCCAACCCCCCCACAATGAGCAGGGACACCTTCAACTAGATCAGGTTGCTCAGAGCCCCGTCCAACCTGACCTTGAATGTTTCCAGGGATGGGGCATCTACCACCTCTCTGGGCAAGCTATGCCAGTGTTTCACCACACTCATCGTAAAAAAAAATTCTTCCTTATATCTTGTCCTATTGCTAGAGGCCGTACTAAAAGGTCTGTCCCCATCTTTTCTTATAAGACCCCTTTAGGCATTGAAAGGCTGCAATAAGGTCTCCCCTGGGCCTTCTCTTCTCCAGGCTAAACAAACCCAACTCTCTCAGCCTTTCCTCACAGGAGAGGTGGTCCACCCCGCTGATCATTTTTGTGGCCCTCCTCTGGACCCACTCCAACAGGTCCATGTCTGTCCTGTGCTGAGGACCCCAGAGCTGAGCACAGCACTGCAGGTGGGGTCTCACGAGAGCAGAGTAAAGGGGGAGACTCATCTCCCTTGACCTGCTGGACACACTGCTTTTGGTGCAGCCAAGGATACGGTTGGTCTTCTGGACTGCGAGCGCACATTGCTGGCTCATATCCAGCTTTTCATCCACCAGTAGCCCAGTTTGGAGAAAGTTAAAAATAATACAGAAAAACTCAGACCAACTCCTACTTGCCACAGTATAGTAAATTCGGTATTTCATTACAGAGTTCATTACCTCCGTTATTTAATCACATCATGACCGTTTACAGTAGGAACAAAAGCTAGTTCTAAAACGCAGACAAATAATAGTGGAGAAAAAAAAAAAAGACTCTTACAAAGCATAAAGGAAAAAGAAACATTCCCTAAGGATATACAATGAAACTGTTATGTATGTCTTTATGAAAATCTTGGAAAATACACAGAAGAATTTCTTTAGACTTTTGTGACTAAGTCTTCTTACTTTTTCCATAAAAGTTTTAGGTTCTGAGTCAATGGAAAATATGTCTAAGCTTTGATATTTTGTACTACCTTCCTCACCCCCCCCAGGTTTACTCAGTCTAACATGAAAGTCTTAGGTCAACGAAGTTTTTATTCAATCCAGCTTTACTTTTAATTGCTATTGCCTTGTGAAAGTGCTCTTTCAAATAAAAGCAAACATTTTATAAATTAGGGGAAAATTTGTGCATGGCTTCTTTTTTATATTTCAATACTGTTAATATTTAGCTGTAAAGATTTATTTTCCCATGGCATAAATGTTTCTAATCACTTGAAACTAATTTATATGAAACACACAGCTCGTTTTAGACCTTAAATGGTGATTAATTTGAAGTCAGTGGCTGGTTTAAAGCTGACTCTAAAGTGGGAATAAGTGTTGCATATGGACTGACCTTCTTCTATTATACAACCTGTTTCAGCTTCTGTAAGCTTATATGTGCTTGGACAATTTTACAGAAGCCTGTATTTCAAAGCTGTCAATATTAGAGGAGCTCAAGACTACAGATGTACTGCCTTCCATGCTGTTAAGAACAATAACCTGATTTAGCTCAGACTGTATGGTCTCTTGTCACGAGGTGAAAAAGGAAGGTAGAATAAATCATTCTTACAATTAGATAGTTCACTGAAGTTTTCCAATATTTTCCTAGTCACCCTCTCCTGGAAGTCCTATTATCTTCATATGACTTGAAGTGGAATATCCTATCAGGTTCCCATATGAGGCTGAATAAGCATAAATTTATAGCAAGAAAAGAAAGGAAACCATATGTACACCAGCAAATCACATGCACACACATGCACAAGCATGTATGACCTTAAAACTGTAGATACACAAAATGCACACACACACACACACATACATGTTCATTTATAAAGTAGGGAGACTAATGGATTCTCTTGCTTGTGTTGCAGCCCCTGCTCAACAGTTAACCCTGCGAGCATCCCTGAGAGAAGAAGCAAGAAGCTGCATGGTTTGGACAAGCAGACTCTAAAATATTCCAGCAGAAGAAAGTCTCACACTCTCTGGTTTCAATACAAAACTTCAAGCTGGTTGAGAGTCTCAGTTCCAGTATGAGTCTGATTAAGTTGAACATGTGCGACACAGTGGTGGTAATCTTCTGTCATACGCTGACCCTCAGAGGGTTAGTCACCAGGAATAAAGCAGTGAGAAATGAAGGAAGGTAGGCAAATAAAACTATCGTGATCTACTGAACAGAAGGGCTTGGAACACAAAACGGAAAAGAATGTCTCCTGTTATAAAGACAATACTTTTAATTATATATATTCAATGAAAAATAAACAATTAGAGAGAGAGTAAAATACTTCCAATTAATGGCAGTAATGTAATGTTCAAACTTAAATGAAGTATTTTTCCCTTGAGGGTTTTACTGTACTATTTTATTTAGCTTAATGTAATTTAGATTATAAACAGAATGGTTTTGTAAGCCCCCAGAGAAATGTATTTTATTTATAATGTATTTCCTTTGAAGTGGTTATGGAAATCATGCTCTTCCTGAAGTCTGTATTTCACATACCACCTACTGCTGCAAACTAGTCTGACCTCTCAAGTTAAACATGATCAGTCTGGTGAAGTACGTGACAAGAAAACTCAAGATGTTTTTAAAATGCCAGAGGATGTGGAAATTTGTAATTCTGCAGACTAAAAGGCTTCCCTCTGAAAAAAGGTACTGAAAGATCTTTGTTGATAGAAGTTATGTTTTTTCAGAGAGAATGGAACTCCGCCATAATCACTCCACTTGAGTTTTTAATGCACGTAGTGAAAGAAGAATTGTTTACACTATACCCTAGAGGGAGTTTCCACTGAGAGTAATTATATTTTGTATACTTAAATTTAAGTATGTAAATATTTCCATTTTTCATTTAAATCACAAATCCTTAAAAAATTTAATTCCAGTATAAAAAGTACACTTTCTTTCAGGCTGCCAATTAAAAATGACCAGTTTGTGTCATCTTTTTTCCTCCAAGTAATTAAAATAATCTATTTATGAATAAATAAGCAACTATGAATGAATAAATTGAACCCCAGTCTATATGCTCTCCTCATCAGCAGCAGCTACTGCATAGACTCAGTTAAATAACATGTGACAAAGAGGAAATTGTCTCTAGAAAATTAATTTTGGCCATTAATCATCTTTTGAAAGCATAATAGTACCCTATCCTTGTGGATGAACCATTAACTCAACATGCCAGCCATAGATATACAATGGTCTAAGCTGTGATGCTTCTCCTGAAATAATGTCAAGCCAAGTCACTTCAAAGTGACTAAGCAAATAAGCACTCTTAAGATTTGCTGATTGTACTACTGCTTACAGCATGAACTTATAACAGCTGTAGTCACAATTCAATATGCTTTGAATTGGTTGGTCTTTTTGAGAAAGCTACTCTTCTGCTCTAACCTACTACCAAAATCTATAAAAAAAATAAATAGATAAATAAATAAAAATACATGCTCTCATGAGCTTTTGATTAAGAGCTTGAATCTTTTTTCAAGGGATAATGTATAGAAGCAAATATTCCTGTGTCACTACTCTATAAAACAAACATCAATGCTCTGGAGTTAAACTTCTGATCGAATTAGTCGATTTTATCAGTATCACAAACTTTCAGGTAGGTATTTAAATGCAGAAAAATTATTTTAAATCACATTTATGACTATATGAAGCAAATATGAATGAATTTTAATGCTTTTTTTTTTTAATAATTGACATGAATATACTGCTGTACAAACCTTCTAAGAAAAGACATTTCCTCTGGCTCTTCTTAGATCAGACATTATCTACTTCACACTTGAAAGTTACACCAATTGTGTTAGAATTTGCACTTTGTATTAGAGAGCTGACCTGTACCACAACCTTTGCAGACATCTATACTTTGCTAAAAGCTACTAAAGCACAAGCATTACTTGGGTTAAATGACAAATGCATGTCATTGTGACCATTACCCTTGCATTTGAGGCAAGATTTTAAGATTCAGATAGCCCAAACAGCCTAGCTAATGTACCTTTGATAAGAAAAATGATGCTGCTCTTCTTGACTAATGTAACGTGTTCAGATGAACTGACAACTTCTGTTTAATGTGCTGCACACTTGTGGGTAGTAAAGCACATTATTTTATTATTTCTTTATACATATAATCCCTTAAGAGCTAGCATGACAGTGTATTGTAAATCTAAAGCAATCCACTAGGATTTATTTGCATGAATGCCTTTGTTGTTCCTAATTTAGTATCAGAAAAAAAAAGATGATAGTAATTTCTGGCTTTCTGAAGACTTTGTTACTATATTTCTTATAGACGGATTATATGGTTTGGTGCTTTAACCCTTTATTTTTCGCTCTCTCTTTCCCTACTGTCACATCAGCATTTAAGTGACAAGTAATACATGTTTATATAGGGAGAGAGATGTGGACTGTAATGAAATTTGCAGAATTTAATTACATGAATTCAGGTATTTTCTTTGTTACTTTCCTTTTAGGCTAAAACTGAATATAATTCAATTCCAGTTCCTTTGGGGTACTCTGAATTTTGGCACCAATTAAAAAATTTCCTGACAAGGAATAGTTGTACCACTGATACCTACAGAAAAGGCATTCTCCTCAGACTTGATATCCTCTCCAGCATAGTAAATCTCTTTTGGGATTGCTTTCCTGCCTATCAGTTACAACTGGGGAAGATTTTGGATACTCACAACAAAGAACATGAACCTCTTCTCCAATCTAGAGCTAGCAACCCACTTATGAATTGTGACAATTTAAATTTAACTACTAAACCAGAAAATTTATGTTTTCAGAATTTTATTTATAGAAAATCTGTCATCTGAAAAAAAAAAACCCAACCCAAAAACCCAACCAAAACCCCACAACCTTTCACCTTACACAAAATACCTGAAAAAAACATCTAAGTATAGCTGGAATATGGTCAGCACAACATGAAAGGAAAAAACAACTGTAACTGAATATGGTCAGCTGTGTAACAGTGTGCAAGATACCATGTTCTAATTTCAGGATAAGAAAGAAGGGCTAAGCATCATTTCAGGATTCATCTGAGACACCCGTTGTTAGTATTGAAGCCATAAAGATTCAGCCAGTATCCTATGAAAATGCTTTCCTGAGATGACTTGGTTAGCAGCTTTTTCCAGACAGAAGTGAGTGTCTGAAATCTCAAGACACTCCAGAAACAATCACAATAAACTGTCAGTGCCACAGTCCCTAAAGCAAGCATGTGAGAAGAGTTGTTTTCTGCGTAAGGAGAGCATGCCAGCACGTGTAAACACAGGCCATTTAAACCACTGCTACATATCCATGTTTACAGTTCATTTCCACAAAATTAGAAATGCAAACCAAAATGGAAGTTTTACAGAAATGTGTAAGGAATGTAAAAGAAACACCAACTATAACGTAGGCATAAATGCTGCAGCCTACCAATTCATGTAAATTATTTTAAATGCCACTGCAACTGAGACATAAAACAGCATAACATACAAGGGAGAAAGCAGTCAAGTGATAATGAATTCTGGCAATTTAATCAGAACAATTTAGTTCTTTCCCTAGGTTTAGTCTTGCAGAGGGAAATGACTTGTTGAAACTAAACCCAGCTAGCACATCAAAACCAGAAGGGAAAACATACTTTTCAAGAAATTGAATTTAACTTGTTAGATTCTCACCTCCACTATAGCAAGACTGAATTGTTCTGCAGGGAAATCCTGGAGGTGGAATATTGGCTGCATTTTTTTGTCTGAAATCCATTGAAAACTTGAAGGTTTGTGCAGAAGCTCAAGATGCTCAATAGGAATAACCTGAAGGCATCTTTCTCCTGATTACCAATACCATGATGTTGCTTTACTCTTCTTAACCTGTTCAACCTAGCTCTTACCCTGGCTAGCTCTTACTCTGCTAGCTGTGCGGTTGTAATAACAAGAAGCTCAAGGTTCGCCAACTGCTTGAGAATTTATTCAATTTCTCTGCCAGCTTTTGTGCCTAAGCTGAAATTTGCACACTGCAGCTGCTATTAAAGTTAGTTCAGGTATGCCTACCGGAATCATAGGCATCGCAGTGCTCCCAGCACCCACAACAACTTAAAACAGATGTGGCAAGGAGACCAAACACATTGTGATATATAACTGTCTACAGTTGTGTGTCTGTTGATGATAAAACACACTGCAAACTTAGAGGGCCTTAATAAATGATTTTGTAGTCCATAAATTCCGTAAGACCCTGACTTCACAAAGCGAGCACTGTTGCCAAAAATCAGCTGTTTCCCGATATGTTGAATACTTGGAATGATATAATATGAATATATAAGTTTCTTTGAATTGTACCTACATGGTCCAGTGAGGAACATCAAAGCGGCTAGTTGGATCAGGCACTGCGTAGTTCTGTGAACTTCTCTTTTGGAAACAAAACTGGTAGTGTGTCAGCATGTAGGCTGTGAACAAAACAAAAGACGGAAGAAGAATTATTAAAATAGATTACAGACACAGGGGGGGAGGCACAGACATATAAGCCAAAAGGCGTCCTTTGAACCAAGAGAAGACAAAAGCTATTAATACTTTCTATTACTGAATTATATCTTTTTTTTTTTCTTTTTTTAAATCTTGGAGACCTAGCTGAAAATAGAACTCAAGTGTGCACATATCACACAGATCTGGAGCAGTGGTAGTAAGATGGTTCTGACAAGCCTTTGGGCTGCTCACACCTACCCCCAAAGGGCTATGTGTGATCACAGTATTTTCAGATGACTTTTCAAACCTAGTGACCAAATTGGAGTGAAGATAACAGTTTCTCCAAGACAGCGCACCAGCTAGTCTGCAGCTGAGTCAGCAAGGGAGCTTGGCTGGCTTGTGCCTGGAAATTGGCATCTCTGGGCACAGGGAGAGATGGTAAGCTGAGCCCGCTCACAACCCAGGAGTAGCTCGACTCAGAGGCAGAACTAAGAACTGGGCTGTCCTTTTCTTCCCCAAATTATGCAGTCTCTCAAGCTAACCAATTTAGAAAGCTGGTTTGGAATATTAATTTTCATGTAAAAAATGTAAAAAGTTATAAAAATACCCCCCCTAATGTATTCCATTCATTATATTTTCAGCTGCATTTAATAAACCGTTTCTTTTAAAAGTTGACACAACTACAGAGGAAGCAAACATATCAATAATTCAAACCTAAGCAACACACTTTCTTCTGCAAAAGTTGAAAATTCCTGAAATCACAAGTGTAGGAGAAGGATTAGCCACTGACTACCATGTTCCATTCCATTATACATAATTAGTACCAAGTGGAACCATGTGCCATTATTATCCCATTTATTGCATGCCATTGCAGCCTAAGGCTTCAAGACCCCTTTGAATAACTTAAACATAGAAGAGTGAATCTGAGTCAACAGATGGTCCACGTGTTTTCTCAGTATCTCAGCCTTTACCAGCATGCCAAGGGATTTCACTCCCAGGCTCCCAGGTGTTATAAAAGGAGGCAGCAGACCAGAGTGAGACCACACTGGCTATGCTGGATGCTCAGTTTCTCAAGAAAAAAAAAAACAAAAAACACCCAAACCGAAACAACAACAACAAGTTGAGATTATTAACAAGCAAGACTGAGACCATATTCCAGTTCATTTTCAGAATGGAAGAAAATACACATTTACTACCCATGTACCTTGCTGAATGCCAACACAGCACTTTTAACACAGTTCTGATATACCATTAATCATGAAGGTCCCTCCATCCTCTGGTAAAACACTCTCTTGCAAGACAGCTGTTCCCTCCACTAACCCTGCACAGCCAAGAAGTGCAATGCATTAGCATGGAAGTGAATCTGAAGACACTTTTACACCAAATGAAGACAAGAGAGGCTGGATTTGCAAGAATGAGTGGAAAGGAAGCAGATCAGATGAAATACGGCGAGGAAAGAAGAAATACGCAGTATTTGTCTTACAAACAGCACCATGCAACTCTTAACTGGAAGGAGCCTGGACACGTCAGTGTGGCAAACCCTTTCCTAAGAGCAGGCTTTGAAGCCCTCTCAGCCCAGATTTACGTTTAGATGAAAGACAACCACTCCAAACCCACTTCCTGAAGCGTTTCTTTTCCTAGGCATTTCTTTGGCGAGCCGTTACACCGCTACTCAAACGCCGTGTTCCGGCCACTGCTCCCACGCAGACAATGCACGGGAAGCGCAGCACAAGGAAATGCGTCTGCACCAAAGGTCACCGAGCAAAGAAAGCAAACCTCTCAGAAAGAGGCAAGGAGCAGCCAGGGAGCTCACGCACATCATTTAACCACCTCTCGCCTGCAAAGGGCTTTCACTCTGTAAAGTGATGCAGAAGTTCTGTAAGGACATCGTGGAGTGTCTGGTGGAAGAGCTCAATCTTTTGGTTCAGGAAGGATGGTTCCAGACTTTTCAAAACAGCAGGTCTGTTTTCAGTATTTCACTCCAGTGATGCAGAAGTGAATCCATACCTTAGTAATCCACTCATCTATTAAAACGATAATTTGCACAGCATATATCAATTATTGTTTAACTGAGTTCTCGAAAGGTCCTTGGTGAAACTCTTACATACTGTCACCCACGAAACAACAATGAGAATTACACCTTAAAACACTTAAAACGCTTAAAAAATTAATTGTTCAGTTATTTTTTATACAGAAAGTATAAAGGATGAAAAGCATTTCTCATTCACAGTAGCAATGCAGAAAAATAATTTAAAAAAATCAGCTTCATAACCAAAGTCAGGTTTAAGTCACTTTTACACTTTTAAGACTGCAAAACAAAAGGAAAGACTTTTTTTAATTAGTTAAGCCTCCTTCTAGTTGAGGAATTACAGTTTCTGACAATTAAAACTGGAATTTTAATAATGCTTAATAATTTCCCTCTTATCAAGTCATGTTTTTAGTTAGCAATAAACTAATTCATTATTAAATTAGCTTTTCAAGCTATTCTCACTAAAGAAATTTCTTCCCAGTAATTTTATACTATAGTTTAATTTTTTGCCATTACTATCAAGAATCCAGTTTTACTCCCCTAACAATGCAGGTTATGACTCAGAGCTTTAGAATTCATTGCCCGAATTTACAATAAACTAAGACTCCTTGAATAAGCTTGTGCTGTTTGTATATTCAGCTACTAAACTAATAAAATCTACTTTTTATGAAAAGCAATCAAAACGAGTTAATGATTCAGCTTGTGCAGAACAACAGGGTCCATTTGAAGCAACCACATCAAAGTTTTATCCCCATGCATCTTTCCACCTTGGTTCAATTTGATTCTTTTAGAAAAGGGAGAAAGGCTGTTACTTGACACAAAGCATCTGGAAGTAGATGTTTATAGGTAATGTGAGGGTCGACCAGTAATAGACGTCATAAAACACAGTCACTAACCTCTTAAAATCAGGGAGGATGGAAACCTGATTGATTTGTATTTGACACCTGGGAAACAATGGTTTGAACCATTCTTCTGTGCTGCTACAGTTCATTAGTCCTCCTTTATTCTTTCTGGGAGACTTGCCCCCAGAAATCCCCCAGAACCAACAAACTCCCCAAAACCCCACCCCACTTATCAGCATGAATCCTGGACACATTTAAGCCAACATCAGCCACCTCCAACCTCAACTGCTATATGTCTGTACTTGAAAATTTAATTTGCAGGGTGTTTCTAGGCATTGGCACTCATTCTGTGCTATTCAACTTTGAGACCGGTCCTAGCAGGATTTCAGCTTGGGCATGGTTTGGGAGGCAGCACGACCGAGGAACTTCAGTTAGGCTCTGCACACGTGGGCACGCTATGGAGAGGAGAGGACTGAGATCTGTGGTATTACAAATACATCCGTGATTACAATGTCTTAAAAGATGCTGCTGTCTGGATAGGTGGGCACTCTGTGTTCCAGGTACAGAACTCAAGATCACATTTTATGCCTTGTATGATTCCTTTCCTACATTCACGAGAATCCCTATTTAAAACAGGAAGTGCACCTCTGTGCCACCTTTAGTTTTTTATTTATTTTTGATAAAAACTCACTTGAGATTAGAGTGTCAGAAAGGCCTTTAAATAAGAGAACTACTTCTGTGGAAAGCAAAACTCTGGACACATATAGTTTCTGCTTTGTTTACTTGGTAAGATGAATCTGCATGCATTGACTCTGCACTGAGAAACTGAGTTCCTGTGTTTATACAGAGGTGTCTCACAAAGTAGGTTTCTCACCATCAGACTGGTAAAACCTCATACATAGTAAGGTGGGTATTTTACCTGAGTGTTTATCAACAGATAAAGATGATCTCATGGATCCTTTTTTTTTTCTTCTAATGAACTTTGGGCAATTTTTACATTTTTGTGAGGAAAAAAAAAAAGGTCTCAAAAATTGGAGAGACTTAGTTACTTATTTGTATCTTCTTGTCTAAGTAATCTATTAAAACAATAAATCAAAACACTACACATCACATTTATCATCCTAAAAAATGCCTCTAGGTGTACCTACACAGATAAAAGGTACCGTAATCGTGGCTTTATAAAATCAGGGAAAAGGCGTATAACAATATCAGCCCTGCAGCTTCTATTTCCAGTGGACTTTAAAGGGCAGAAAATCTTTTCATTCTTGAGCTTCAGGTATAAAAAATTCTGCAAGCTGAAAGAGGTGTCTCTGCCTCGCACTTCTTTTACTGGATCTCATTAGAAAGAGGTTAGAATCATTCTGGACCAGGACAAGATCAAAGCTGGATGCTAAGAGATTGCAACTGCAATGTTTACACACTTGAAAAGCATCTCTGCACTGATATGAGAGGAAAACATGCTACACCTAGTTCAAGAGAGGATTTCTTGCTGGGAACAGTTTTTTTGTTATTGTTGTTAATTTATTTTCACATTCTTAGAGGGTTTTTTTACCTTAAGAAAGAGTCCGTTAATAAAAAGAGACTCTTGTACTGTTGACAAAAGGAATCAAGCTAGTTTCCAAGCACAAGCTGCTGACTGGACTCCCAGCCAGCACAGGTCAGAAGTAGGTAAGAATGTTGAAAACTTGAGGTATTACAGAACATACAGCTTTCTAATTAAATATCTCAAAAATTATCACTATCAATAAATAAGGTAAACATGGGTCATGAATTCAGAATAATATATGGGAGAGTCAAAAACCTGCATTAAAAAAATAAAACAATTTTTTTTAGAGACCAAAAGTGAAACAAAATTGTTTGCAATTTTCTGGCAATGCACTAGAGAGATATTTTCAGAATTTTTCTATTATTTATTCAGAAATTTCTATTGCCAATGTCTTTGGCCTGAACTCACTGCTTGAAGTTTGGAGACTAGGCCTGTCAAATGGACTTTAAAAGAAGCACAAGATTAATTTTAGCTCCACGTTTGTTACGGAAGTAATCTGTAAAATGATGAATCACTTGATGTGCTCAGAGATCTCATTGCAATCACTGGCTACCAGTAGTCCCCTCACACAAAATCCAAAATGACGGGATCATCTTTTCTCTAACCCTAGCCCAATAAACATGTTAATATTGTATTTGACATTGAACTGCTTCAAAAGGCTACATTAAGGAAAAACAGTTCTAGAACATCCTATAAATTAGATGGAAAAAGCAGGTACAGGCTCATTCTACCAACTCTGACTTGAAAGATAAATTGATGTTCTCTGTCTGTTCTAAACACTAGCTATAAAGATAAATTCTTCCTATATTGTGCAAATGTCAACTAAGTCCCCACTGAACTGAATCATCTTCTGCATTTCTGAGGTTGTAGCAGAAATTCCGTAAGGCCGAAATAAAAGGACAAATTTAATGTCACACAACAGTTCATTCAATTTGCTCAACGTTTATTTTTTGAGGATGACTGAAAACAATAAATTTATGCCCCTTTCATCCAGTTTAAACAAGATAAAAAATAATGATTAGCATCCTGAATCTAGACAATGAAGAGATGTCAATTCATAGTACTGACTCAGCCAAATCTGTTTCAGCTGCTGAATAACTATGTTAGAAGGCTCCATTTTGTTTTTAAGTTCTGAGGAGTATGGTAAAACAAAATCCAGACATATGAGGTATGATTTTAATTTGGTAGTCTCATAGCTCAAAAATTGTTCAGTCTAGATATATCACGTTTGTTTCACTCCAGAATAGTGACTTCAGCATTTCATTGGCAAAGTTGAGTGGCTATTTCGGAAATACTCTGTTAGATCTGCTCAGCGTACAAGTGTTCAACTCAGTTCAGTTCACATACAAAGCATCTCATAAGTGCACTACAGTGTCTGAATACAATCAGTAGTAACAACTACTAGGAGAGTACTTCAGTTTAACTGTTATTTATTACTTATATTTTCTATGTATCTGATATATAATCACAAAAGCTTTTTAAAATTTGAGAAGTGATTAGAATCTCTCTTAGGTTTTGATTCCTTTGGGTGCTAACTGATGCCTGACTTCTAGCAGCTGTGTTTTTAAGAAAACAAAGATTATTTGTGTTTATTATTTACATGACACTACAAGACAATCATGGCTAAAAAGACCAAACCAGGAAGCTCACTACTTGGTATACAGTTATCAGCATTAATAATTTAGGAAGTGGTCCCGCTTAACTTTAGATATCTTTATAGTTATAGGCATCTACCCCTGAGCTGTACAGATTCTGTGCAGTCAACACAGGAAAAGCTGCCACATCAAAGGACCATTCAACAGAGCTGATGTATTTTAGTTGTTGGCCCCAGGATGAGGTGAAGCAAGCCTTAGGAGTATCTCATGTCCTCCATCCATTACACAGCACATCTAAATCTGCTTTGATGAATCCCATCCTGAGTGTTCACTTCTCGTGATCATAAATAGTTATCCATAACTGTTTTTACAAATCCCTTTCATCCACTGCTTAGTCTATAAATATTCTGATCCATCCAGCCATTTAGAGTGAGATTAGGATCCACTAAATACATGCATGAAAAAAAACCACACACCCCTTCTCATGGAAGAAAACCTTACCTGAAAAAGATGCCCCGACCAAACACACCACTACGTTTCTTCCATACAGAGTTTCAGTATTAACAGTGACTCCAAAATTTTAAGATATTCATGACCCTCTTAGTGACAGCCTTTTCTACACCTATCACTGCAATTGAGAAGATCTTCCCCCCACCTGTGGTTTTCAGTGTCACTGATTACTCTAAACAAACAAAAAAAAACCCCCAAACCCAAAAACCTAAGGAAACATTAGAAATTTAAATATTTCAGGAAATATTTGGGTGTGACTTATGTACATGATGCGTGTCTGGTGTGTTAAATCTGAGAGAGTGGGAAAGCACAAATAAAGTTCTGAATTATCATATGAGGCAGTGGAATGCACTATGAGTAATATGCTGCTTTATCAGTTGGAAGCAGATGGGCTTTCCTGAAAAGGGATGGTAAGTCTGTTAATGGAAATGTGCTGCCTGTTCACTGGGGTACCCAGGTAGGAAATGTCCCATAATTTGGTCTTTCCTAACTATGCCTTCTAGGCAATAGAGGAAAATCTCAGTAGTCTTGAATTCCTTTCTAAACTCCATTTTCTATCATGTACAGACAAAATTACCCAACAGTTGTCTTCATGAAACTTCTGATGAGAAATTATGGCGTTAATGAAGATGTTTATAAGCACAGAGAAGAGACAAGCTGTTGGCAAGAGGTGCAATAATCTCCCGCACTCACCTACCAAAGTCCACTCTTCTACATCAAAAGACAGTTAACAGTATGTATATGCAAACCTTAAACAACTCCCTAAATGAACCCAGACAGTGGCTGCAATGCAGCTTTTACATTCAAACATATAAAACTATGTCTCTGGGAAAAGAAAAAAGGTGGTGAAATATTAAATGTTCAACTCCTTCCACACCCAAGGGTTACAGATGCAACAGCTGTAATTGCATCTACTGGAATTAAACCTCTTTATCCAAGAAGTTTCCCTAAATCTATTTGCGGAGCTGAAGAAAAGAAACTGTTTTTTCCTTCTTTTAAATTAAAAGAGTAATTTTAAATCCTTACAGCTCAGAAAGAAACTGATTGTTGTAAAACCGCCACGGGTTGAAGGTGTGACCTGAGGCCAGGCCCACCTCACCCATAAACCCACCCGCACCAAACCTGCCAGCCCCCACAGCGGCCCTGCAGCACCAGCCCGACTTCAGCCTGAATGTCAGCTCCTTGTGGAGCAGGCGGCTTCCCAGCCCCGCGGGCAGGACCCTGGGACACTGCGACACAGGCATCGGAGCCATCTCCTGTGGCCGCGGCTGCTCCCGGGTGCCCAGAGAGAGCAGTGCAAATGGCGTCCCTCCCTGGGAAGGGGAGGGAGATGCTCCTGCAGGCCCCAGAGATACCAGCAAACATGGCAGCACTGACGTAACCTCCAGGGCAAATGTCACTTTAAAGGATGAAATAAAATCAGCTAACAGGCCTTGGATTTACCTCTGCTTTGGGTGTCCATGCCCAGGTGCCAGCGGGGGGAGCTGCAGGGCTGCCTCTGTGAGGAGAGGTTCCAGCCGGTTCCAGCCATCCCCAAGGGCCGCAAGGCAGGGCACGGCCGAGACCCTCAGCCACGGGTGGCTGCCTCGGGGAAAGTGTGTTTAGAAAAGAACAAAGCGCTCCCAGGCAGTCCACACAGCAGCCAGTGGACATGCCCTGAAGGAATTGCGGCCCACGGAGAGCCCAGGCTGGAGCAGGTTCATCCTGAAGGACTGCAGCCCGTGGAGGCCCCGTGCTAGAGCAGGGAGCAGTGCGAGGCGGAAGGAGCGGTAGAGAGAAGCCGCCATGGACTGACCACAGCCCCTGTCCCTGTCCCCCTGTGCCACCACGAAGTGACCCAGCAGCAGCTCAGCTGATCTGACCCATGGAGCGGTGCCCTGAAGGGTTGGCTCTTTGGGTGGACTAGGTTCAAAACTAACTCCCACAGGCTACAGCTCCATACACTACAAAACATGCAATGAACTGGCGAGGCTCACAACCCCAGACTTTATTGGGATGCTTCTGCTACCCAGCAAAGGCAGTTTTGCATGGTCTGGCAGCTGCTGCTCTCTTTGATGCCAGTGTTCAAAGGGACAGGTTGCCCGTTTCGGGTCTTGGTGCCTATGAGGGACATCTGCACGTCTTTATATGAAAGCCTAACTGTACTCAAGCCCCAGGACTGAATACATACAGTTATGTACCGTTTACAGACTACAGCAACATCTAACATAACACAAACCAGTGTAGGAAAAGCTGTCGATTTTGATTTTTAACTGAAATTTCTCATTGCTAAGAATGCAACTTAGTGCTTGCTGTTTTTTCTGTGTTATTGTGAACAGCCACGCAGGCATCAGGCCTGAGGAGCAAAAACTGAGAGAAGCGCTCACTGCGGAGACATACTCCTGACCTGCTATGGGAGAACATCATAAGTAAGCTTTGGGACTGTAACATGAAAATCTGCCTCTGTAGATCACTTGCAGTGTGGCTTTCTGTGCAGCTGAAGTTAAAGATCTCTTATTAATTTTGTACTGAATTAGGATGCAGAACTTCAGTACTGGAAAAAGCAGTTCATCCGTTTCTTTCCCTATCAAATCTTGAAAATTGTTTGAATGTTTATACAAACTAAAAAGCTGAACAGCTTTCAGCTGTTGGGGAGAAGGGATGAGGAAGAAAAAAAAGAAAGGAATGATATGTGGGAAGATAACAACCCTGACATGAAACCCTTGTGTCCTGTCACATTCCGTCATGAAATTCACAATTTAATCAACAAATCAGATTCCCAAAATTACAAATTATGTGATGGCATCCCAGTGCCAATACTTTACTAAAACTAGACAGACAGCCCAGGAGAAATAAGCCAATGGCTTTCCTATCACCGGTTAACTCTTCTGCTCAGATAATACAGGTTTGGCTTTGCACAGGATTTATTTAATTGAGTACTGAAAAAAGCTTGCAACTGATTACTACTAAGGGCAGCAGTAATCAACACTGGTTGTTGATATACTTTTACTCAAATGAGTTAATATGAGAAAAATACCGTAAATAACTCCAGGAGTATATATGCTCAGTTGGTGATACATATGAGATTAAGCTCTAATGAGATATATCTATGAAAGGAACAGAATGACCTATACCCTACCAGGACAGAGAATTGGTGTGGACAAGAAGCTCTGTGCACTGCATGTAGGCTTTGACTTCCACAGGCAATATCATAAGAACAGGCACTTCTGGCTGATTCACTATAATCACTCCTGTGTTGCAGTGCTGCTTTGCTATTCTGTGACTTTACAGGTCATTATAGTAATGGAAGTGCTGTCATCTAGACAAAATGTAAAAGCACGCATTTCCCTTGAGAACCAGTAGTAACCTCAGTTGCATTTCCTAGATGGGATAACCATGGGTTTTGCCTATACACATTTCCTTCTCTATTTCAATTTAATTCAAAGAGCAGTAGCATTTTTTTCTATACATTCACAGTAGAAGTGATGTGCCCTAAAGCATAATGATTCTCTTTCCTGTATATATAGTTTTCACAGTGATGCTTTGGGAAGTAAGGAAAATGATGGGTTTTTCTGATAGACGATATGAGTGGAGGTGACTTAGATTTTTAAATATTTAAGAAATATAAGATGCCTAAGAAACTGGGGAGAGGATTCATATCTGTTTTCTTTCCCTTTACAGGCAGAGGTGAAAGTATACTGAAAGCCCATTTTCCTCTTCAAGGAAAGGTTAACCAGACCAGACCAATCTCAAAATGATGTGAACCAATGCTGCCAGCAATACTAAAATTTTCAGGTACCTAGCTAGGTTCTGTAAAAAAAAATAAAAATAATAATCTTTAAGTCAATAACCAAATCTGAAGGTAAGAAGAAAAGTCCCCAAGTTAGATTGGCAGGGACTGTTGCTTTTGGTTTTGTTTATTATTGCTTTTCCCTGGAACATGGGGTACAGTGTATTCCCTACAAATATGTTTTATTTAAAGTATTTTCTGCTTCTACAGGCACTTAAGCTATTGGCAATGGCCTTCATTTCTTATAATCTCTTTCTGAGACATCTTGTAATTGTGGCTTTTGACCTTTTATTGTAAGTCATAAGTTACATGTAAGTTCTTCAGTGGCCCCCAGGAGCATATGAGCAAATTGTTTTGTGAACTTTCTGAACTAGACATTCACTGAATAATTGCAGTGTTGGGGGATAATCCTTAAAAACACAGGTGCTTCCATTCCTATTGCACAGTATCACATTACCTTTATGTTTCTGCTGAAGTAATGCAGTTCAAGACTTAACAACAGTATTAAATTGCATAATTAATTTAGAGGCATTAAAGCACACCAAGATGTATCGAGACAATTAAGATCTTTAGCAACATTGCCTTATGACAGTTGCTGCCTCTGGAAGGCAACACAACATTAGCATACAATCAGCCCAACGAACGGCTCTCACTGGGATAAGATTTTAAATTACTTAATAAAGACTTTACAGACAAAAATTCTGTGATCATCATCATGGGGTTCATGAGTCAAGTAAGGTCCTGATTTGTTGCAAGCTAACAATGAAATTACAGAAATTATGTATCTTGCTGACATTACAGAAAATGAGACAGAAAGCTCAGCTATTCTTCTAAATGCAGTAAGAGGAATAGTATCAAAGCTGGAGTTAAAACCCCCAAGGCTGAGCTCAGATAGCAGTCTTGCATTAGTATAATGAAATGCCAATGCAGAATACCCAACAGAACTCATGGCGTTGTTTTTTTTGTCGCAGATAATGGCCCAATACAGGTAACTTCTGAATTAACTGACTTTGGGAGGAATAATACCACTCCAGTGTTACAAAAATGATAACTGCATCAATTCTAAAAATCACTGCATCTTTTTCTTCAGCAATATCCCTATGGCTCAATTTCCCAGTGACATAGGAAATGCCCTCTAGAGGGCTGTTGATACCACATAACTTATTTATTTTAGTCTGTTGTGAATCATCCCTTGCAGCAGCCTCTCTCCATGATCATAGGAAAAAGCCCAATGGCTAATTTAGATTAAACACCCAACATCTAGGCAGATAACTTCAGGCAAGTTGGATTCCACCCAAAACTAAGTCAAGAGTCTGAATAAAAATCTGGCCTTTTCCTTCTTATAGAGCAGTGATACAGTCAATCTGAAGATTTTCCAAACCAGCAAATATCACCTTCTTCACAGCCATCTGAATATAGTCTGAAATCCATTGATTGCTAAACTAAACTTCTAAAGCTTATATCAAGTCTTCCAAAGCAACACAGCTTACTCAGTAATTCCTATATTTCTACATGATTTGTTTGGCTATTGTTTAGTTAGCGACATTTCTGAACAGAAATCTAACCATTACGAATGTATAATGAGAAAACGAGTTTGTCACATACAGGAATAGCTAATGTTTTATGGTTTTCTATCATAATAACCCTAACCTCTGTAAACATATGTCAATGGAGAAATCAGTTGGTTTCATGATTCATAACTAAACTTTGGCTTTGCCACGAACTGTACCAAGGACAGCATGTTGTTGAACTGAGCTCTGAAGCAGAGTGGAGAGCAACGTGTTACTCTGCATGTCTGCTCCAAATTCCCTCCTTGTTCCAAAGATAAGGTACCCCTTAACTATCCTTATCCATGGGAAAGAGACTGTCCTTGCATTGACTGGATTATTTGGAGAGCACAAAGCTATGATACCATCCATTCAGCACCACTCATGCTACCCTTCTTTCAGCGTAGGGGTCTTGGTGGTCCTGCAGACATCTTCCCCTCCTCTGTACACCTTGGTACAGCATAGCTCAGCTCCAACAGGCATTAAGGCAGTACTTCATGCCCTCCTATTTTTTTAAACAGTGCTGCCAGCCAAATAAATACATTGCTTACAGATGGGAACACTAGCTGCTTCAACTCTCACTGTTATCATATTCCTAGAGTTATTAATCTCTTTTAAAAAGAAATTGTCTGTATGTGCTTTTTTCCAGTTTAGGAATCAGGTCATAACCTCGTTCTACATAAAGTCAATGAAAGAAATCCAGAGTTAACCCCCATGAAGCAAAAACAATGTAAAAAGAGAAGCAAGCATTCCTAATTGCTCAATATTGGTCCTATTCTGGAAGAAAGCTTGGCAAAGCACTGATGAAACTGCTTCTGATGTCATCTATTGAGTAGTACAATTTTCTTATGGGGAGCTAATTTAACGGGAATATCAGGTCAAACAACAGGGTGGTTATACTTTAATAGCTAGTCATTTTCAAGGACAGTCTTTCTACCTTGCAGCAGGTAAATAAATTCCATTTACAGAACTTTCTTCCTTACCACGTAACTTCAAACAAGTGAACTTTTATAGGCCCCACTATTTGTATGGTTACACCGTATAGGAATAGCTCTTTCTCAGCCCAGCAAACAAAAGGAACAACTGGGAACTTTTTAATAAGCCTGTAAATTTGAAAACCAGTGTGAAATTATCAAAAGTGTGTTGATGCCTCAAACACTGTTATACATGCATTAGATGTAAAAATGTCACGTATTTAAAAGCATACCACTCTGTGCTCTGAAAGAGAAGAAATCAGAGTAAGGAAACACATGATGGGTAAGAATAAGGGTCCAGCAATGCAAGGTCCCAGGTGGGGTAAGCCTTCAACCAGGTGGAATTGTCTTCTTATTTTGGGCAGAGAGAGTGGCTGTTGGTTGTTTACTTGCAAATTTAAATGAGATCCATTTCAAAGCAGTGTTAGCTGAGACAGAGATTTGCTCTGGTGCAGAGAATAGAATTTTATAATGGACGTGACTGAAAATTGCTTTTACTTAAAAGAAGCCTATGTTTTCACAACTGTCTAGCATTCAAGTGACTTGGTAAACTCATGATACTCTCTCCAGTAAATCAATGTGCAACCCATGCATGGCTGTTTACTTTAGACATGACCTTTTCTATAAGATTTTATACTTCAATGAAGAAGCATGTATATTGTTTGGGGGAAGGGGCAAACCTCCACTCTGAACAAGTATCTTTCATAGTTTCTTTCTGGTCCTTCTAACGATGCAACAGTACTTACTAAATGATAGAGCAGATTTGTTGGGCTTTACCCTAGTTTCTTATCACAAACCTGAGATGATTAAAACTCCCTTAAATTCACATGAGGTTACTACAAAAATAGCTCACCATCAACATATTCTGTGCTCATCATCAACATACTCTGTTGCTCTGGAGTGATAGGTTATTGTCCATATCCTTGCCTGCCAGTAAGCCCAATTATTAATTAAAGCTGCTCCAACCCAACTACTCTACTGAACCCAAAACTCAACTCAGAAGGAAGAGGTACAAGGAAAGAAGTCACTCTTCCACTTTTGAATGCACCTTGCTCAAGGTGAAAAGTCAAGATCACTGTTTCTTAAAAAGATGATGTTGGTGTAATTTTGCAATAAATCTATGCATAGCATTTATACTTATTCACTCTTAGATGCTAAAGCTTTTAGGGGTATACACCCATCAACTAGCGCCCGCC
>VYZV01002435.1:15992-32488 GCA_013401275.1 Pandion haliaetus | reverse complement strand
TAGCTTCATACAAATTTCTTATGTGGGGCATGAGAGGAGCTGAGTGTGACTGATTAGCAAATGAGATTGGTCTATATTTTATATAGAAAGTAAAACTAATATCTATACAAATGGATTAGAAATTAAAAGCATACTGGAGAAAGTTTATAGCAGGATGCATGTGTTTATGGCACATTCTTGCAATTTCCACTTCTTGCTAAAAATTGTCAAATGAAAGCATGGGGAGGGTTTTTTTGTTTGTTTTGTTTTAAGATTTACAAAGATACAATTAATGTTTTACTACTGCTGGTTAATTAATATAACGCTATAAAACATTTTGAGGGTAAATACCGCATGCAACAATTATTTACTACATATCTAAATGTATTTTCTATAGAATATGTAAATACATAGATATATCTAAATATAAATTCTAATACAATTTTACAATTTCTTTAAGTACAAGCTCTACATGAATTCAGTATGATAAAAGAACAAAAACCACCTAAAATGTTTTCTATAAAAAGGACATGGAAATGTACATGACAAAAGCAAGGATTCATAGCAGGATCGAATGTAAGGAAAACATGCAACCCCGCCGCAGTGCAGAATAACTTTTCTCCAGATGAGAAGATGTTGTTTTATAGCTGGTCACGCGGACTGCTGAAAGTCAAAGGCTCAGTGACAACAGACACTACAGGCACCAGAAGCAGCTTCAAAAGCACTGTAAAGTCTAGATAAGAGCAGTTGTTCTGGAAAGCAATCCTCTGCCTGTCCTTTGCCCTGGCATAACTGTGCAATCTAAGAGTACAATCTGCTCTTTCTTCTGCCCTCACCATTTGTCCTGCTCTTGCATAACTGCAACAGGCACCTCAACTCTAATGCGTGAGGTAAGGGAATTTTATCAGACAGAGGTAGAGAACATAAAGTAGAAAATAGATTTTAAAAAGGAATCTAATGAAAGGTCAGAAGAAAAAAACTTGCAGGTTGTTTTTCTAAAGAAACAAACAAAACCAAAACCACCGAGACAATTCACATGAACTCTGTCACAGTGTGGTAAAAGTGAATGTTTTGAAATGATTAATCGCAAGAATTCGCCAGGACAAAAGAGGTTTGAAATACTTGACTTGACAATAAGTCATCTTTCTCTTTAACTACTTTCACACAGGTTTCTGTTATCACAGAATCACGTCATTGCATTTTTCTTTCTTTGCTTCTTTTCCTACGATATTTACACTGATTGCACTGACTATTCCTGAGTTTGCTTACTTGAGTTATAATCTTGCTAACAAGCCAAGACTGTGAAGTTTGTTTCTGACAACACAAAGTTCTCCAGACATCTTACCTGTATAAAAAAATTACTTTCTTTTGACATTTAAGAAACAAAGAAGTTTAAAGTGAAACAATTCTCTGTGAACTAGTATTTCTTGTTAAAAACATGGTGAGGATCTCTAAAGATACCACAGATATTTAAAATACCCCACATAAAGATATCTTTTCAGGTAAGTTTGACAGCAGGTTGTAGAAGACACAACATTTCTGAAAGTTACAATCTCACTCCCATTTCCTCTATACATCACTCTCTCCCAGGAAGTTAATGGCATATAAGGTCGTAAGCGCAAAAAGATTAGAAGTGGGAAGAAGCCTCAGAACTGTAACATCAATCACCAGTGGCATGTCTTATACATAGCACCTCACCATTAAAACATCATTGCTCTATTTTTGAGACGCTTCTCCTTCTATGGCAGTTACTCTGCCTCTCAATATTGAGGTTAGGGCCACAAACGACACTACTTCTTTCACAGTGCAGCGATTGTTCTCATACTTGAAAATCAGTTCTGCCTCTACAGGTTTTGCCATGATTTTCTCATCGCTTGGTGTGTACAAATTACTACTAAGAAGCACCTTCCAGGCCATGGAAAGTCAAAATCCTTGAAGCTCACAGCAAACCCACAGTATTGTATTTGACTTTTCTAAACTACAAATACAGAAATGCTGACGATTATCCACCTTTTTTTCCCCTGTATTTCCCTCTGGCCATTCGCTAAGTGGACAAATGGATGCTGTTCAATAGCTCACTTACCCTCTGTCATTACACCCATAGAATAGAATACGGGTACACAGTACTAATGAGACCCTCAGAACAAAATATTAAATGTCAGTCACCCTTGGAAACACATAGCAAATTAAAACTAATTTCATGTGTACACCACAGAATTACAAATTGATTTTGACACGGCCAGAGTAAGATAAAAAGCCTGTAACAGAAAGCAGGAGCATCTGGACTTTATAATCAAATAAAACACAGATGCACATTAGAAAAAATAACCCAGCTTGGTGACTCAGCTACATCTCGTGGGTACTATTATGATGAATGAAGATGGCTGCTGGATCAGTACAGAGGTCTTACTCAGACACTCTCCCAAATCAAATTACAAGTCAAAACAATACAGGGGCACCTCGGAGTAGCCCATAGCCTGATGGTCACGACTAACACTGATACTACAGTGAGGTGTTTTGATTTTATTCCATCCTTTTACATTTACCTTCCTCTTTTCTGCACCACCCTAGAAGGGAGGGGGTCCTTCCACCTCCTGCTGTCCCGAGAGCCTTTTGGACGGGACATCACTGGGAGCATTCAAGGTCAGGTTGGATGGAGCTTTGAGCAACCTGACCTACTGAAAGATGTCCCTGCTCATTGCAGGGGGGCTGGACTAAATGAGCTTTAAAGATCCCCTCCAACCCGAACCATTCTGTGATTCCACAGAATGTGGGAAATGCCAGGGCAGGTTCCGAGACGATCCTATGTATACTGATACGTTGCCTGCACTTAGAAAGATCTGGCCCTTCATATGAGAAATACAAATTCAGTGTGCTAGACAGAGCCCCTGAAGGGAGCCAGTAAACTCTCTGATTAGCAGCATCACCAAGTAGATGTTACAGTACACTCTTCCTGTAATAAAACAGAAGGCATAGAACTGCTTGTATGCTCAGAATAACCAAATGTGCTTGGAGACAGATTCTCCACTTCACTACCCCAGAATTACGCTGGTATGACTTCACTGAAATAAGACTGTGTTCAACAGAGTAGAGATGGAGATGGCTATCTTTAACACTCAGCTAGCCTTGTCACCCTGTATTTCTTTTATGGAGCTACTGGTGGGTGATCTAACATGAAAACTCCTTCCTTCCCATCATGGCAGCACAAACACTACCAGACTAAGACTCATTTTGATAGTTTAATGGGACCTTCTGTGGCTTGCATACCTTATGCTATCACTGTTCAAAATAACATTTCACTGGGAATGCATATATATCTGCACTGCCAGACTGAGAGGTCTGGAAAATCTGCTGGTTCTTCTGAAATATTTTAAGCCACTTCCTCACCCTTTTTGAAGAGAAGGAAAAGTTTTAGCAGATAACTGTCCCTGAAGTGAAAAAGTATTAATGGCCCTATCATGTACAAAACAAGGCCTTCTTAAAGGAAAGAGAGGAATAAAATATGAATTACTACAAAGATCATGCACAGTTCTTTCTCTGATCAGCTAAAGTGATAGAATTGAGGTATGATACCATTACAGAAATGGCTAATTGGAAAACTGCTACAGTTTTGGTATCAAAACAGAAACTGTAGGATTCCTTCCCTCTCCCAGCAACACAGCTTGGAATAGGCAGACCTGAAAGGAAATCATCACCTGTGTTCAACATAGGCCACCCTAAATTACCCACTATGAAATTATCTATTAAAATGTTTTCTAAGGAGTGCAACACGTTGTGATGAAGTGCACATAACTAGATTTGATATACTATCAGTCACTAACTTTTCAGCATTCAAACACCACTTGTAAAGGGACGATGGAGAGGGACCCTAACAGTAAACATCTTGCCTTCTTTAGAACTCACTGCAAAAACATAGTTTTCAAGTATTTCCAACTACTGCTAATCTGTTCAGCATGTTTCTAATTAAAACCTTCCCAGCAATGCAAAGCCTACATGTGCTTGAGTGAATTAGCACAAAAGATAAAATTATATGCAGATCAAAACATCAAACCACAGAATTACCTGATTTTCAGCTTCTTAGGACTCAAATCTCTCTCCTGAGGCACGAACATTTCTCTTTCTTAAATCTTACAGTTTCAAGGTTTTCTTTGCACAGCTCATGATTTCAGAACAAAGTAGCACATTACCAGCTTTCTATTGCTTTCCTGCAACACTCTCCTTAAATATTTGGTGCCCAGGATATCAAAGGGAGCTGTCACTCCCTCAAACTAACTCTTACTACCAAACACGTTAGGAAAGCTCTCATCTCTTCAAAAGCTTGTCCCGTATGATGTGTTTGTGTTTCCATCCAGCAGCATTTTATCGAAAGTGCTTCACTCTCACTTTTCAGCTTCCAGGGGAAAAAAAAGAAAAAAGGGAAAGGAAGAAAAGGGGGCGGGGGGGAGAGGGGGAAAAATCCCTTTGAAATGTTCTTTTTCTCCTGGGGTTTGAACACAAGTGCCTCCAAAGAGCAACGAGAGGCTACGCAGACATCGGTAAGCGGTGTGGCACACGACAGCTGGCGCGATGCAGCGGAGCAGCGGGCACTGCGCGCAGGGCACATGCAAGGCCCTGCAGGGCTGCTGCTTCACACCGGTGCCCCGTCGTCCCCCGAGCAAACCTCCCGGCTCAGCGTGCGGCTTTGCTGGAGCCCAGAGAGCAGCCACCCCAGAAGCCTCCACTCTCCTTCAGGAGGGTGCAGGCTGCCAGCTCTCCCCACAAACGCAAAGCAACAGCCTCTGAAATACATCCTAAGAGGGGGCAGTTCTTTGAAAACCGTCACTTGTTTTAAGGGCTAAGAGAGAGCTTTTTCAGAGCCGTGAATGGGGGCGAACCCCGTCCACGTCAACAAAAAAACCTCAGCCAGGACTACCGACAGTAAGGAGATGTCTATTTGAGAGAGAAGTTTGGGTTTGGGGAATTTTAAAAGGGACAGGACTCTTCCCTGCCCCAGTGCACACGCTCCCTGCCGCCATGCTGACTGGCTAAGAGGAGGCCATGCAGCCTCATCTCAACAAGGCACAAGTCAGCATTTAGGTCCCTGAGCACAGAGACTACAATGCTTCAAACCAACTGTTTTGATTCTTGTTCTTCGAAGAGAATGCTTTATTACATGTCTAAGGGAACACCCTCTACAGTGGCTAATTCAATTATTTCTTATAAAATACATGTAAAAAGCTCAGTCTAGCTATATTATATGAAACAGGTGGGATTCCCCCCCACATACACCATATTTCCATGGTTCCATCAGAGCTGCTTTTTATAATGGTAAACAATTTTTTAAATGACAGTTTAAATGTCTATTGTGCTTCA
This sequence comes from Pandion haliaetus, assembly GCA_013401275.1. Taxonomy (NCBI): domain Eukaryota; kingdom Metazoa; phylum Chordata; class Aves; order Accipitriformes; family Pandionidae; genus Pandion; species Pandion haliaetus. The sequence goes on along the minus strand of VYZV01002435.1, from coordinate 27,157 downwards.
AAAGTCTGCTTATCTGCATTGAAATATCTCTATATTGGATGAAGCTTTTCTCCTTCAAGCCAAAAATTAAAACTAAAGTTTGAGGCAACAACCCTAATTCCCTAACCTCTTCAGGGAGATAAAATAAACTTTCTTCTCAAACAAACAAACAAAACCCACTCAAATGAAAATGGTTTAAATTACCTATTAAAAGGCTGGTGATGGCATGCAATGGAAGTACCAGAAAGCTTTGTCTTGTACTACTTTGCATATTTAAAGACACTCCATAAGCATCAATTCTCAAATGAAAATTCCAAGGAAACTAATAAAGAATTTCTACTATGGTGTATGGAAAATTACAAGGGAGATGCAAAATCACTGTCCCAGGACAGAGAAGTCTAGATGCCAACCCTGGCTTAAAATTCATCCTTCACCCCTGAGATGCATGGGGCCAGCCATGATTTACAGCCCAGCAATGAGCACTTCACCTCCTGAGGCTCTGCAGCCACCAGCCTCAGGAGCAGCCCAGCCCAGCTACTTGGTGTGAGGTGCTGAAGGTATCCAGGAGAGGGTAATGGAGCCTAAGAAAAGGAAACTGGGGGGGTGTGGGGGGGAACAGCCGAAGGTAATCATGCATCCTTGCTCTCTTTTGCCTGCAGGATGGAGAGGTGCCCCAGTACTTCATTACCCGGTCTCCAGTGAGATCTTGTAAGAAAAATGTGCCTAGAGAGCCTGTTGTCTGCTGTTGTTGTAACAAGTTCAGTTCTACACAACAAAAACGTTAACTTCGGCCTCAGGGCTTCAGCTAGGCTTGAAGAAATGAGGGCACATTGCTTCCGGGGACTGGGTTTAAAACATGACACAAGAGTACTGGGAAACATGAGCTATAATGAAAATGAGAAATGAGTGATACTAACCCACCTGCTTTTTTGGCCTGAAATGAGAGAGATCAGTTTCAGTGCCCAGGACTTGCCACCTAAGCTTAATTTTGGTACTGTGGGTAATTTCTCTACAGAAAGTATTCTCACTCACTGTATAGGCAATCAAAAGAGAACAAGCATCTAAAATTAAATAGTTAACTAGACCATCCTCACCCGCCTCGGTCAGCCCAACCTTCTAAGTTCAATAAAAAAATAAGATTAAGAGGCAAAGTGATTGGTTGGTATGGTTTCTTCTTACAAAAAAAATTCAGCCTTGTCATCTCAGTGACAGCATTTAGCATGGACATGACATGCAAGGTGGTTTGACTTCAAAGAAGTTGGACAACATGATGCTTCACTAAAATTCATATAGATTCACCGCCACCAAGTTTAAAAATCCAAATTGGCTAGGACCATGGTGAGAGGGTGAGCAGTCTAAAATGTTTTCCAATGGGGCAGGGAAAGTATCTCTGGTTCAGCTGAAATCAGCTGAGGATATTGCTATAGCCTGAGTATTTGTATGATTTCAATGCTCCCTCCTGGCTTCAATCTATGAACGATCCTCATGTTCACTTAGAATGCAAAGAAGGGTATTTTATACGTACAAGACTTTTTATTGATTAATGCATTATTTTTCAGTCTGCAGGAAGATGCCAGAATGAAACCTGGATCTGTGGAAACTAACAGGAAGCCTGTCCCACCTTTCTAGAAGAGAGGATCTTGTTCTGTGGTCATTATTCTGATCCTCCAAAACTCATACTTGGGCATGAAAAATGTACTGGTGAAAAAGTATGCGAGATACTGACAAGTCGGATTGTTAACGTTAATTGACTTCAACATTTTTTTTCTTTTTTTAATTAAAACTTTACTGTTCAGCCCAGCTAAAACTTTTAAAGCTGCACTATTTCTCCCTGATGTTCAGATGTTTAATAAGTAACTAGTCTCTCAGTATTTTATGGGCTGTGTTAATAGTTCTCTAAGGTGTTCTGCATAGTTACAGGCCAATGTTTCTTAAGCAGCATTAAGAACTTACGTCAGGCATACAATGCATCTCTGTGTTCAGAAATGATGCAAGTGGACGATGGCCTTCTCTGTCCCTTTTATTTCCTGTATAATTAACCCTACAATAAATTATTAATATGATCCAGCATTTTATTGACTCATCTGTGCACTCATTTCAGGATTAGAGATGTAAAACTTTGAACAGTCCAAAGCTGTAATTCATTGTCATTGCCTAAAGAGAAAATTTTGGTGAATTATTTCTCATGACAGCCACACCTTGCAGGATGGGGAGCAATCTCTAAGAGAAAAGATGAGTATGCTTAGGTACTTCTGAGATTAGCTTTGCCACATGGCAAGTAAACATATTTTTCTTTTCTTACAAAGGATCTTGGTGCATATTATCAGGGCAATGCAGAAAATATTACTGCATTTCAGTCATTAAGTTTGCAGGATCAGAAAGTACCTCCTGACTTGCTGACTGGGGTTCCCTGTTACTGCAGAAACTGTATTACACAACATTTATAAACACAGTCAAGATGAGCAATTCTAAGGGCAAATCTTACTAATTATCTTTTGAATATTACTTTCAAAGCTTCTTACACTAGCAAACCAAACTGCATATGTAATTGTAAGAACTGAATAAAACCCAGTAAAATACTCATATGATGGAAGACAAAGTCAACTCAAAACTCAAAAGTCTAGTGCTTAACTGTCTAGATAGTAATAAACAAACAAACAAACACAATATGACAGTAGGTAATGCTCTGAATGAAAAACAAAATAATTTTTTATTTTAAAAACTAACTCAAAAAAATTATTTTGAGGACCAGTGTATCTGGATGTGTGAATAAATTATCACAAAGATTGTTCTAGGTCTATCGTACAAGGATACTCCCTTCTATACTTATGTTACCATAAAAATATCTGTGCTGTCTGGCACAGCTCTCTAACTATCCGGAGAGGAAAATTAAAGTCAAGGATGGCATCCAGCTGAAAGTCAGCTTGGATGTCACAGCCTATAGAGAAGTGCCCGGGTGCCACTGCAATACTGACACGGTGCCTGGAGTAATAGACTAGACACCAGAAATCAATTAATGACCTCAATGACAGGAAAGGCAAAGGCCTCGAGGAGGAGAGGAAGGGGTGTTAGACTTGATACACAGGCTATAGGAGAAAAGCAACTGCCCCTTTTCAAAGGAAGTGGTTTCTAAAAGAGAGAGATGGTGCTTGGCTGCCTGGCATATGCTTTTCATCTCTGGGATTCCAGAGAGAGCGTGCTGAAGATTGGAGCTAGGCTTGGAAGAAAAGTTACACACATACACACAAACAAACATGAAAAGGAAAGGAAAAACTGGCACGGAAGAGACTATTTGCTTTCTAGTATCATATCAAGCTGGAGCAGGGAGGCTAAGCAGGAGTTAAAAGACAAATTTTGCTTTTGATTTTTAAGTGCGTGGTTGCAAGATTACCTTTGACTGATGAAGAAGACTGCGGCAGAGGTGAGGGATGAGAAAAGGATTGGAGAGAGCATCATTTGTACCCGTCAGCCCAACTCTTCAGAGGTAGGAGGGCCAAGGAGCTACTGTTTTCTGCTACGAGAACATGAAGAGCAGGCTCCAGGCTTCCCTCCGAGCCTGCCTTTATTTGTTGTAGCTCCCTTGCCCTCCCCTGGATACCTTCAGCACATCACACCAAGCAGCTGTACCAGGCACCTCCTGAGCAAAGGTATCCCCAGGGGCTTTGGGAGGGAGAGGCGGCAGGTGCCCCGGGGCAGCGCAGGGCAGCCCAAGGTTGGTGGCTGCAGAGCCTCAGGAGGTGAAGTGCTCGTGGCTGGGCTGAAAACCATGGCTGGCCCGTGCATCTCAGGGGAGGATGAATTTGAAGCCAGGGTTTGCAACCAGACTTCCTCTCTGTCCTGGGATGGTGATTTTTTGCATCTCCCTCATAGTTTCCCTTGCTCTATAGTAGAAATGGTCTGTTAAGTTCCTCTAACTTTTCTTTTGAGAATTATTGTTCTGGAGTGTTGTTATATATCCAAATCAGCATGCAAGGACAGGGACTTTTCATCTGTAGGAGTTTCACTGAGCTGAATATTCCTTCCCCCTCATTTCTTTTCACTTGTACCTAAGCATATGGGCACTTCTCCACTTTTTCCAGAACAGACTGCAGAAGTGCTCCTATAATTAGTTCCCAAGTCTCAAGTGTTTCCTATATAGCCTCTCTGCTGTAACGCGCCGAGTTGAAAGAGACCTGAGCCATTTTCTGCATTGCTCGACACGAATGGAAAGTTCAGGCGGGAGGCTGGAGTCCTGCTATGCCTCCTTCCAGACAATGGCTGCACCAGCTCTCCATTTCTGAGCTATCCTTCACTAAGGAATTAGGACATTTTTGTGCTGGATACCCAAGTTCCTGCTCAGTACCTCATTTAAGTGTGAGGTATGAACTCAGCTCTGTGTAATATGAATGTGTACATATGTCTACAATCAACTAAGGTAACAATCACACACACAGTTAAAAGCTTTGAATTCTTTGATCTTAAGCAAGTCTGAAAGTTTCCATACTGCTTAGTCACAGGCATTATTTTATCCTGATCCCAGCTGCAGACTGCAAGACTCTCATTAAAGATAGCATGCCATGAAAAGGCTTTATAAGCAGTCAGCAGTTCATCAATACTTACTGTTTTGCAGCAGAAAATTACAAAGTAGGATACAGCACTTTGTGAACAATTACAGGTAATTTATCAAAGGATAAAATAGTTTAATTCTAGATGTTGTTAGACTCTAACTGGTATTATAGATATCTCTCTGTATTAGAGATTTTGCCTCTCTTGTAAGTGACCTATTATGAGAAATATTACATAGATTATTAAAATTACTTCCCCCCCTCACCCCCAACACCTGGTAGAGGACACATCCTTAGTGTATAGCAAGCAAAACAAGCTGCTGATACACTGTTAGAAAACTTTTATGCCTGTTATTCTTACAGAGAAATAGCAATGAAGGATTTAAAAACACAGAAGCCTGCAGAAAACAAAGGAAACTTTGAATGCCACTACTTAATGTTATCTGTTCCTTTTGTGCTGCCTGGAACAATATTATAAAGGATAGATTTATATTTTTGGGGGGGGGGTTACTTTTGGCTTAGATTTTAACGCTATTTTATTGAACAAAGGAAAACCTTAAAACTCTGTAAAATAACCGCAGTACAAGGACTTGACTGAATACAGAGTCACTTCCTTAAAGGTTTGCATTTAGTCAGACTCTGAAACTCCATTGGGGTATCGCCTCGCAATCATATCTTTATTTTCACTCCAAATCTTAAAACAAGATTTCTCTCTTCTGTCACACACCCATACCTCTTCTCCCTCTGGAGGTGAGCAGATCACCCAGAACCACCATAAGGAAAAAGCAGCAGGCTTATAGCCATTGCTGAACATATAAGGACTGTAACCTGCTCCAGTGCTCTGATGCAGAGCAACAACGATGAGCCCCCTTACAAATTTCTGTAAATTTTATTACAAAGTCAGGGTACTACAACTGGTTTCTGCTAAAGCTCCTGGCTGGGTGGCTATCAAAGGAACGCTTGCTCATACCATTTCAGAACAAATCGTTCTAAGTGCAGGAGACAGTTCACGATGTGATTTGCTGGGAAGAGCAGAACAAATATCCTTCCCGAAGCACCCAGAGTCAGGAGCAGCCTCTGAGCTATCTTTCCAGACCAGGCAAAAGGGGACCCTGGCTGTGACCGTGCATTTAGGTGGCCGCACAGGGTAATGATCTGCTCCTACAGGACTAGAGGCTTTGCCCAGTGGCCACCAAGGAGGGATGTCCCCTGGGGGCAGCCCTCTTCCCTCTGAGGGACAGGCCTTTCCCTGCCATCAGCCCTGTCCTCCCTGGGCTCAGCACCCTGCCATCCTATAGCCAGAGAAACCCCAGAGATGCTCCAGATGATTCAGCAAGATGCTTTTGTAAGCATCACCCCCCATGATCTGTCAGAACGGCTTGAGGTATGTACAGAGCAATGGAAGGATTTAGCAGGATTTTAAAGCAAATTCAGAAAAGAGACAAAAGTGACATGAACTAATTGAGCAGAAACACAGACTGCTTTCTGACATCATTACTCTGTGGTTGCTGAGCTCCTTCAGAGGGGGCTCAGTAGAAAACCATCTGAAGCCCGTCATTACGCTCCATAAAAAATTGGCAATTGGCAATGCTCCTAATCAGTCTTTTGTAGCATTAGTTATATCCACAAACATGAGCTTATTCTTTCTCAAAAACATACCCTTTAATGGTAATAAATATTGACTTTTAAAATCACAAACATCAACATAACATGAAAAAGCCTATTATTTCCTTATATTATGTAAACCCACTACTGCAGTACCAGGCATCCTGAAATATCTTGTAGGGTGTTTGAGGGTAGTTCAGTAATAAATATATTTTAGTACCACAGTACTACAGCGAGTTACAATGGCTTGTGACAGAGCAATTTTTGACTATTGGCAGTAATAACCCACTTAGCAAAGACATACTACTAGTGAAGATAGAGCTATGCTCTAGAGAGTCATACTTTATTGAAATCTTGAAAGATACCACTTAGCACAACGTATGGTATTCTGCAAAGATTTTGCTGTTTAGAAAGCTCTTAATCATCATAATTAAGTAAGATGAAACTTTGTTTCCGCTTTCAAAAATGCAAGCATTGCTTTCTAGCAAGGTAGCAGCATACTCCTTCCAGATCTTAATCAAAGTAACAGCACCTGCTACCAGAAGAGGTGGAAGAAACCTGCTTGTTTCATCTACTATTTTGTTTTTCAAATCTTAAAGGAGCATTTTTGTTCTCTTATCTCTGACGTCTTTGTATTTCTGCTAAAAAGCTCTGTACTCTCCATCTCACTGGTTTCTCACAGTCCGGCAATGCCAGAAGCCAGGAGGGTGGGAGGCCCCACCCTTGGACATTTTCAAAGCCTGAGTGACCAAGGCTCGGGGCACAGCCTGGTTGAACTACGAAGTTAGCCCTGATTTGAGCAGCGGACTGAAGATGGTACCTCCAGAGGTCCTTTCCACCATAAAGTAGCCTTTGCTGCTTTTTTTTCCCCCTGAAAGGTGCAAAGGTCTGAGCATAACAATATTCGCTCTTTTTGTTTTCTGCATACTTCTATGCTAACTTCTCTTCACGGTGAGTATAATATCTCCTAAGGACCATTTAAATATTGTCTGACTAGCATACAGGCAGATCTCCCTAGACACAGGAATGTGTTTCTCTGTTGCCTCCTAACCTGAAGATTTTGGGAAGGATGGAAGTCACATATATCCATCAAGCAGCATAATGTCCAATAAATACATTTTCAGAGATTTGGCTATTTTAGATTTTGGACCATTTTTCTTCATCCTCTATTTTTATTGGCACTCTGCAACAAAAGTTTTCTAACAAGATCGCTGGAGTTCATGTATGTGACATTTTTTTTCCATGAATCAGTGAAAATTAAAAAAAAAAACTGTAGAGAGAAGGGATTTGATCTCCACTGAAAAAAGGCACAGTGGGAGAAAAAGGCAAGTAACAGGCTTCAGAATTACCGTGGAGAAATAGGTATAACTGGCAAGTACAAAATGTTGCAGAGGATATAAAAAAAGCACAAAACCCTGGCTTAACAGTTGTGATTTCACTACCTACAATATCTGCAGAAAAGAGGCAAACAGTATGCTCTGTTTATTTTCATTCACTGTAAGCACTTAGCAGATGCCAGCATATGTTTTGACTAGAAACACACAATTAAACTTGCTTGGAAATAAACAACTGCAATAGGTAGGGGAATAAACAGTGTTGAGCCACTTCCCACTAGCTGGCAGGCTGCAGTACCGCCTGGCAGGACCATCTATCGGCTACAGTAGCCAAGGCAAGTTTAGGAAACCAAGACAACCCTATGGAAGTCCACTTGAGGACTGAACTGTAATTGTGGAAGGGGGGGGGAATACCCCCCCCCNNNNATCCCCCCCCCCCCCCAGAACAAAACCCCGTCTCTGTGATACAGAGAACGCACTGCAAGCACTCTGAATTGCTAGTGTTATTTTCAGTATTACTTATACCTCTCCATCACCACAGTTGAGAGTGCAGGATTTTGTCTTGTTTGGTTGGGGTTTTGTGGGTTTTTTTTTGGTTGAGGGTTTTTTTTTTGAGAAAATCTCCCAAACTGTGGCCTTCTACCATGCTGCATTCTGCAACTCCCAGTCCCACGCCTGCCCCACTTCCAGCCCTTTGTTATACATTTTGGCTTTCATATTTTTAAGCTTTACTACCTCCATACACTCCATTTTATTTTTGTCCTATATCCATAATTTCATCTTCTGTCACCAAGCCAAGAGATTCCCCGCAGGAGACTGGAAAGCCTCTTGCCCCTTTTTCCATGCTTTACTGACTCAGTAAACACAATTCCTGAATTTTGCTTGTGTAGCACTTTAAAAGTTCCCCCACAAGATTCCTGAGTGCTGGAACTAACTTGTTCAGCCCAGTCGGATTTGAAACAGGCCAGCATTGGCAAGCAGAAGGGAAGAAATATCCTCTGGAAACTAACGGTTCAAAAAATCCTCTTCAGTATGCTATGTAACAATTTATGTAAAACTAGCTGACTGGGAAAAAAAAAAAAATCCAACACCCAAAGAAAAATAAAAGCAGAACAAGAGTAGACCAGACAACTAAGCAACTGAACCAGCCACCCAGAGTTCAGTGATCAATAAACAAAATTTAACCATACGCATTAACATCACCCTTTACATTTCTTATCTTCTGTCTCTAAGTATCTTACTCAAAGCAAAATAACCCAGATTTTTATTCAAATGAAAGTCATTAAAAAAATAAATAAAATGGATGGCTTTCAATTATCCCCCAAAGAGAACAAGTTCCCTCACAGAAATTGATAGAAAAATAGAATATGCATAAAATTACATGTTGAAGACTTAGTTACCAAATAATACTTGCCAAAATGCACATCTGAACTATAACACACTTTATGTCACTATTAGCATGGAAAAAACCCACATAAACTGCTTTGCTGATAAGGACCCTGGAATGCCTCTGTGGTCTAACAGGAATGAATGACTGAGAATGGAGATCTCCTGCCTGCCTCCCTCTGCTTCCTCAGCAGCAATAACGTACTTTATGTGCAGATTAAACCACAAATTCCATTTATTAAGTATTAGTGTGAAGGCGTTTAAAGCCCTTAGAACGGGAAAGAAGGTTAAGTTAATGCCATCTTCAACAATGTGTGAAAACATGAGAGCAGTGTTCAACAGCAGGAACGGTGATGAGAAAATTAACTGACCAATTCATTAGCTACAAAAAGCACCTCACTTGACAATAACTTAAAAAACCATTATGCCACAGGCATTGCTTCTATTGCATTTGTATTGCTAGGAGCCCGAGCTACCCTCCATGTAGCGACGTATTTTCCGAATCCTCGCAGTACTGTGACACTTCCTATAGTTAATCCTGATTTATCCTGGGCTAGAGAAGACTATACATTAAAGAAGCACGCACTTAGGGCTCTGCCCTGCAATGTGTTGAGTGCTCTGGCCCCTGGCCACCAGAGCACTTAGGCACATGTTTTATTTTAAACATACGAGCAGTTCCACTGAAATTCAGAGAGAAAGTGACAGTATGGAAATAGCCAGATTATGCCCCGAAAATGTTAAGCTGTATTAAAAACAAAAGCAAAGCACAATTTAAAGCTAACACAATCATTTCACTTGGGTCAGGTAAATCTATCCTAGCAGACAAGTTGTTCTACAGCACATTAACAGGGTCAGAGGGGTCTCGCAGCCCACTCATGGCTCAGGTATGCTCCTAAACAGGCCAAGCATGAGAAAATGATTTCACAGAAAGTACTGTGAGCATTCAAAGGAAAGTTCAGCAACATCATCCATTGCTGCCAAAACCGAAAACAAAGGCAACAGCTGAAACCTGAAGGACGTCCTCAATTCTCGACCGGCGGGGAGGCTTCTGTGCCATGAAGGATGTGCGCGCCCTTCACAAAGTTGTTCAAGCTTACACTGCCTTTTAACAACCACCCAGGTCTGGCAAATTTCTTTCTTTTTTGACAGTGACATAAGCAATAGAAGTATATGAATTATTCCCCTGAAAATGTTATTAACATTTCAGTGTTAAAATTACACTGTGTCAAGTTGCAGACAAAGAAGAAGTTGCATCTGCAGAGTATAGAAAATTTCTGTAGATTCGGTGCTTCTAGGATAGGATTAAAAAAAAAAAAAAAGAGATCAAGACCACTTTTACTTGTGTGCCTAAATATTAATTTACCTTTCAGATGAGAAAAATGAAACTATTATTGTATCCTATTATTATGATCAGATATTCTGAAATGTGAATCTTCCATAATGCACCAATTTTATTTGAAAACAAAACTGCTTTTAATTTCAAGATCACAAATTAATGTTAGCATATTTTGTATCTCTTGCTCAAATACATCTGAAACAATTTAAATAATTTTTGTTACATACTGTAATCTGTCTGTTGAGTGACAACCTCTGCACTGGTTATCAGCCTAGAGGGATGAGATAATAAATAACCCCTTGCTTCACGAAGTATTTTATAATGCAAAATGTCACAGCTCTGTAAAACAGTGCTAGCATATTTTCGCAAACTGTTGTATCAATGACATTTTAAAACTTTAGAGAATAGGAACTTTAAGCTTTAAGAACAACAACATACTGTTCTTGATTTTGCAGCACATGAAATTATAGTGTTTCCACCACTGCAGCTGAGAGCACCTCAGCTTCTTCAACACCATTGTATTAAAAAATAAAAAATAAAAAAAAGAAGGAAAACCCTAATTAGAAAAGCTTTCACTGGTTTCAGTCACTGGTAGTGCACACAACATTCCCACCTTTTCCCCCCCAAAAATCCTCACTTGTTTTACCAGGTTTGGTAGGAAACAGTGATTGAAAAACTTGATTCAAGGCTTTGGGCTCCTTGAAGAAATGATCAAACAACACGCATCTGAGCCATAGGTTGCACAGACCTCTTGGACCTGCACAGCAGCGCCCAAAATCTTGCAGCTGAGAGGAGAGGTTGGGATGAGGTCCTGAGAAGCAGATTCCAGGTAGCTGTTCACGCTGGTCCTTGGGACACAGCATTTCTCCCACCTACCTGGGCCAAGGGGAGACAGACCCACTGTCCTGGGATCTGGCAGAGAGCAGGAGGAACAATCACAAAATCATGGAATCATTTAGGTTGGAAAAGAACTTTAAGGTC
>VYZV01002435.1:0-15865 GCA_013401275.1 Pandion haliaetus | reverse complement strand
AAGGTCTCCCCTCAGCCTCCTTTTCTCCAGGCTAAACAACCCCAGTTCACTCAGCCGCTCCTCATCAGACTTGTGCTCCAGGCCCCTCACCAGCTTCGTTGCCCTTCTCTGGACACGCTCCAGCACCTCAATGTTTTTCTTGTAGTGAGGGGCCCAAAACTGAACACAGTACTCAAGGTGCGGCCTCACCAGTGCCGAGTACAGGGGGACGATCACTCCCCTGCTCCTGCTGGCCACACTGTTTCTGATACAGGCCAGGATGCCGTTGGCCTTCTTGGCCACCTGGGCACACTGCCGGCTCATATTCATCCAACTGGCAACCAGCACCCCCAGGTCCTTTTCTGCTGGGCAGCTTTCCAGCCACACTTCCCCAAGCCTGTAGAGTTGCATGGGGTTGTTGTGACCCGAGTGCAGGACCCGGCACTTGGCCTTGTTGAACCTCATACAATTGGCCTCAGCCCATCAATCCAGCCTGTCCAGATCCCTCTGTAGAGCCTTCCTTCCCTCGAGCAGATCAACACCCCCACCCAATTTGGTGTCATCTGCAAACTTACTGAGGGCAAGCTCTGCAGTGCCTGACCTGCCAGAAAAGAAAAAGCTGCTATAAAGTAACCTCAGGGCATGCAAGTACAGCCTCCAGATGTGAAAAAGAACATAGCAAAGGCAGAGGGAATAATTTGTGCCTCATCAGGATGAAAGAAAAGCTAATGAGTAAATTAATGAATTGCCTTTATGGATTGCATTCAGCTGGCAGTCTCACGCTACGGAGGAATTATCTTTTGCCATGGCTGTAGGAGTGGCTAGAGTTCAGAAAGCTGACAAATCTTAAGTGGGAGAACAGAGACTTCAGGTTAAAAATTAGTCTTAAATGTTCCAGAGTCCGAGAAAATAACTGGCAGGGGGGTGGGGAGGAAGAACTTCAACACAGGGAACAGTCAAAAAATAAAGAGAAAGAGAACAATTTCATCAGTGCATCCGGCTTCATGATTAAGTGCAGGATTAGCTGAGGAGAAGAGGAACTGTCTGCACAAGAAAGGGTAGGCACAAGCAGGAGGGGGATACTTATCAATCCCATGAAGGTTTTTGTCAGATGCAAGAGTACTTCAAAGCTGTAAGAAAAGGCATTTTTAAATATATTTTAACATCTTGCTTTTTAACATCTAGATCTGTTTGGTTTTTTGTGCCAAGACTCTTGTAACATACCTTTCAGGTGCTGACACATTGCAAGCCATTTCTGTCACTCCAGCAGTTGCGATGCACACCATTCAGAAGGATGATTTCAGTATACTTCCCCAGTACTGTGAGACCTCTGTTTATAACTTCCTTTTTGGCCCTGCCCTGTGGTGCTTAACTCCATCAGCTATCATCAACACAACAGATTAGATTACTGAGCCCTGACAGTCTGCAGAAAAAGACTCAGTTCGAAGTACTACACTATCTATTCTGCTTCTCCTGACGCCAGTAGCTGCTCTGTAAAAGAGCTGCAGCTAGGAAGTTCTGCATTTGCTTGTTTTAAGAGGGATCCCATATGGATAAACACCACCATTTTTCAGACCCGGTTAGACTTAGCTGACAACAAATCGGTCCTGTTATGTTGCTACGCCACCATGTCTCACTGGTCTCTGATAAATTACTGAAGCAGTTATGTTTCTAAAAGCCACCCCATTTCTCTGAACCACTGATTGTAATATGTATGGCTCTACCAAGGTGAGCTCCAGATACCAAGGTGCTCAATAGCAAAGGGTCATATGATCCATTTAATATGTTTATCAAATTCATTTTTTATATTTCAGAGCTGCTGCATAGTCCCACTGCCGTAATGATTAAGAGCATCCCTTCTAACTCCTAAACCATATTTATACATAGTTTATAACATTTGGTCCTGTGTAAAAATTACTCTTCCATTTAATGAGGGTTAGTCTTCATTACTCTCTTTCAAGGATAATGACAGTGAGAGAAAAACAAAACAAAAACCCCTACCCTAAAACAGCACCAGCACCTCAATAAAAGCCAAAACAGTTCGAAAAGCAACTGGTGGCAGCAAACAAAGCAATAATCGGGTTTGAATCCATAAATAAATCCATCAGTAAATAGGGACAAAACCACGTCTTGCAATCTCTTTCACAAGCAAGAACAAGTGCCAGTAGTTACTGAAAAGGCCTGTATAAAAGCAGACAGAGATAAAACACAGACTTAACCAAGTCATCAGAGCACATCCATGCCCTCCTACAGAACTAAGTAAATATCGGAGAGGTCAATTTAAAAAAAAAGGTTAAATTTCTATTCGTATTGAAGCTCACTGCAAACATCATTTGGACATCAATTTAATCCTTATTTTGCCAAATCGCTAAATACAAATAGGAAATAAAACCAAACCCAATCAGAACTTGCAAAGAATACTTGAAGTAACTACTCCACTGTTACCACTGAAAATTTTGCCCCTTCCCCACTGACAAGGGAGGCCTCTGAACGAACTGAGGAGCGAGAGACACAAGCAATCAGGCGTTGCTGGCAAAGGGGGACGGGAGCTGCACTGCAAAGCAGGGCCAAGTCTGGACAACGTCCCCTCTGCGCTACACCTGCCAGTGCCTGGGAGACACAGCCCAGGCACTCTGTGCAGAAGGTTACAAATCATGCCTTCAAGGCACCGTTTAACCTCTGTTGTTGGAGCGCTGCATTAAGCTACACTGGCATTGCACAGCTCAGGACTGGCTTTCCATCCTACCCCTCCTGGGTGACAGAGCTGTACCTGCCACTGCAGCCCAGGATTAAATTTTGGGCAGGCACACCAGCAGGCAGCTGATCCTGACCTCAGAAGAAAAGCAAGGAGATGGTGGGCTGAGGAAAGATAACCAGCCATGTCAGCATCATAGCTGATGCATGGTGAAACCAAGAGCTTTCATTTTGCTAGTGCTGGGACAGGCAGAGATTCCAGCGCATGCGGACACAAGCAAATACTAAGATGTTATATTGTATTGTACCTTTTACTACACATCGCTGTATTCTGCAAGCAATAAAAGGAGAGTTCATTTCCAGAAATAAAGGTTACATCCAAACTGATTTACAACTGACCAAGACAGTACAAAACACCTTACTAAGGTTAATAACTGCTCTCCTGACCCTACTAAAAAGATCATTATCCTAGATCAGACTAGATATGATTCGAAAACCAAATTATAAGGAACGTATTTACAGACTTTTACTAAAGTAAAAGCTGAATAGCTGCATAATTAAAAAATATCTCCACATTCCACTCGGATCTAAATCTGATGAATTTACAGATTGTAAATTCGATACACTGCCAGTTTCTCCTCTGTTTAAACTCCTGAAAATCACTCCTGTACCAGTCAATACGAGTCCACATACTTTTTGAAATGAAATTGAATGATAAAATCTCCATGTTGAAGCACAAAAAAATTGACACAAACACCACCACTCTGGGCCAGATTAACCGAGTTAATCAGAGCAGTTTGCACATTTAACAAGTAGATTATAAAACAGAGCTAAGTAAATATACATACGGTAGAGTCAACTGCTTTGATTATATTTTGTATGACCCATAAGATGGGCCTAGAAAAGACTCACAGAAGGAAAAACAATAAACAGAGAGCTCAGACAGCTAATTAATACTGCTAATTTAACTTGTACCCTAACATGACACTTACTGTCATCTGCACTCCATCAAGGAATAGATGCCGACAGTTCTCAAGTATTTCTAGTAAATTACTTTCATTTTGCCCTCATAAACAAAACACCACGGTGACAGAAGCTGCTTGACCTACTTTCTAAGGAAGAGATTTCCAAAGAAGCACTCCCACCCTGAGAAGCAAGTAGCAGAAGGCCTTGAATAGCAGAAACTTTCCGACTTCCAAATAAAAGATACTTTATTTCAAACTACATACCCACTTTTTCTTCCTCTCTTTGCAAAACCTCTCTGCCCCCCTCCCCAAATTATTCCTGATTTCTGCTCTATTTTCTTTTTACCTCTAATATGTGTAAGAGCACACAAACTAGGTACTAACCGGACTTGCTGGTCTTTTCTCACCGTGTCACAGATGTCTTAAACTAACCTCACCTATTCTGTTCCTGGATTATGAATTCTAATTTATCCATATACTCTGTAAGTAGAGGACAAGCCCCACAACTGCAGTGACAACACAGACATAAGCCTAGTTTATCAGTTATCATGGTAGGCCCCGAAACACGTGTTTTCCCCAGATCTCAGGGATCTGCAGAACTTTAAGAGACTGCAAAAGAGCTCTGACAAACTTTCTGTCGATATCAAAGAAGTGAAGGAATCTCCTGGAACCCTTTGCTTCTCTAACTTGTAAATAATTTTCTTAACTGCACTCCTTCACACCCGAACAACAGCAAGTCCTAAAGTCCTAAAATAGCACTCTGCCGTGGGGCTTCCCTTTGAAACCTCAATGTTAGCAACTGCTGTACAACTACAGTTTCAAGATGGCCAGCCTTGTTTTATCCTTGCCTTTTGTTTCCCCAAATGCCTGTCCCTTCTATTTTCCTCCACCTTGAGACCCTCTGAAGCAACAACAGGCTTTTCCTAATGAGCTTGTGCTGAGGCACAGCACCCGCTGTCCTCTCAGTTGAATCGGGAGAGTATGATCTCTACAGAAATGAAGTGGGTTATAGCCAACAGATGCTCATATATTTGGGAGAAAAATTCTTTTGCCACAGTACAGAAATTTTGAAGCTCTTACTTCTTACGCTTAGTGCAATTCCTCACATAAACTGGGTGGCACATGAAGACCCACACTGTAACAGCTAGTCATGGACAATGGGTTAGTTATACTGGAATCCCCACCCATAGCAAATGAGAGGAAAGGGTGATGGTTTATTGTTTCTAACTGGTGTAACACAAAATTCCCCTTTTAGAAAAAACAACACAGTGTTTAAATTAATTTCTTGGAAAAGCAGCATTGATTTAGTTAGTGGGGAGAAAAGGTATTCACAGAATTTAACCTTATTTTGGGATGCCGGAAAACGTTAACATGAGTTTATGAAACCTACAAAAACGTCAGTTTTGAAAAACTTCCTGGAATCTCCCAGCTCCTAAGAACTGGTGGGGATGGGCAAAATATTGCTGGAAGTTAGTGACATCTATGCTGCCTGGGGATCAGACACAGGGGAGGAGGGAAAGAGGAGCACGTTCAGCTTCTGTGCAGAACAAGCCCTTCTCCAGTCTGGTGGTTCGGTGCTGTTCCTGGCTGCGATGGCCAATCATGTCATCATAAAAACATTTCTCCACTTAGTCGATTTTTCACCTATCACATCATGAACCTGAAACCTTAAGGATTAATGAAAGTATTTGAAATAATAAATGGATAGTGCATCAGGTTTCAGAAGTATCCAATTATCGCAATAATTTAGTTCAGACTGAGCACAGGTAGCTTTTTAAGTGCATTGTATCATATACCTTCGACGACTCAAAACATCATTAGCAAGAGCATAACCAGATCATGACAAATTTTTTTGCACATGAATATTGGTGTCTTCCTTCAGCTTTCTTCTCCTCCACAGCTAATTTAAGGAAAAGGAGATGAGAGACAGAAGAAAAGTAAAAGAGCTTTATTTCAGTTCTTCTTATAGTTAGGAGCTTATCAGTAATCAGACACCTTATAATCAGGAATTCAATCCAAAGTTCATAGAACACTAGGAGCAAAAATAAAAGTCAAACGTAATCAAAAACTCTGTCAACAATGATACGGCTCACAGAAATGTGGTATAAAAGCGCCTGTGCCAAACACAGTTTACAAGCAAGCTTTATAGCTTTCTTTAAACTAACCAAATAGAGGGGATGTCAATGTTAGCAGTCTCATAATACTCAGTGAAGTGATGATAATATGACAGCATTATTTATCCTCTGAAATAACAATGACTTCAGGAACAGCTGAATTAGCCCTTATCTTATGAATGGCTCAGGATCACAGACATACATAATGGCAGAGGATGCATTCAGCCCTCCCATGGATAGCATCGGAGTTAAAAACTCCTTCTTTCTCTCATCTGTGCCACCCAAAAAAGTGCTTCCACTGGAAGCACTGGACAACATGTGGAATCACTATGTCCATTCTAAACACAGAAATGAAGTCACCCCTTCCCAAAGCCACATCCTTTTAAAAAATGGCCAAAGATTCTCTGTCTCTCTTGTCCAACTAGATTACACCCAAACACAATGGACAAGAAGTTCCTACATCTTGCAAGAACACTTTTTTCTTTTTTTTAAGAATAACCCATCTTGCTTATTCACAATGTTAACATTCTTGAAAAGGATTTAAAGAATGCCCTCTACATACCCTCCAAGGTTTCTATTTATTGATTGAAAGAGCTGTTCTTCTTTATTGTGCATAGGACAGAGAACTGCCAAACTTCTCATTAAAAAAAAGAAATGTATTTTCAATCATTTCTCCTCAGTTAGGCTCTAGTTCTTCTGGTTTTAAAAATTTGTACTAGATCTTTAACAAATGTGGGGAGCTTGTGCTTGAATCAGTTCAAGTATGTAAATTTTCCAAACAAAAGAAATCTAAGAGTATACCTGCTCCATAGCTGACTCACACTCAGAACTAAATCATATGCATGACTATTTTATGACCTTGCTTGGAGTCAACACAAAGTTGAGTTGCACTGCAATTTAAATTACCTCCAAACTTCTTTTGGCAAGAACAATCCCTTGATAGTAACTAGCACTATTCTTTAGAGACCTGATTTTCTAACACCAACACCTGCAGTCATTTAATCTGAGCTTTTCAGACTCATTGGCATCACCTGCTGCAGATGCTAATGTGTTGCTTCAGGCTCTTGTTGGAAAGGTTGTTTGATGCCTCAGTTCTCATAGGATTCACCACTTTGAGGCAGATCCTTCACTTCCTTCTTCTCCCCTGAGTTTAATCACACCCACAAATCCTCTCTCAAAAGCCTTCAGATGCTCTTTGATAGCTACGTAGCTGGGCAGCCTATAAAGCAATTACATGATTTTCCTAATATGAAAAATGCTCTCTCCTTCTTCTAATGTAGTAAAGCCAAAGTATCAACAATCTTTCAGGCAGGAAAAGGTGGACCATGACATATTTTTAATACCTCCTATAGGTTACTGTGGTGTTACCTATTTCCAAGTGAACTAATTTTTTTTCCAGGCATTTGAAGCGAAGCCACCTGGAGGAGGGAACACAGCAGCTGCTCAACTGCCAAGCAACAAAACAGCTTAGAGGAAGAATTAAAGAATGGCAGACTATATAATTGAAATGTAGCAAGAAGGTTATTATGCAAGATGTAATACAAGCTGAAATCTGGTCAGGATAACCCCAAATGGCACATTTTCTTTTATTAGTACAAATGGTTGAAACCTGGCTGTTATTTCTTATCCAAAAGGTTTCAGCTTTAATACATGGCATTGACGAATTAGCACTATACAAGAAACTCTTGCACAGTGCAGTCAAGCCATTAACTTCACTTGGCTGAAGATGAAACTTGGACTGTAAGTATTAAGTCCTGAATAAAGCCCTATATTCTCCAATGGGAAATAACTTCCACACCACTAAAATGCCCGGATTACTGTGGTGAAACACTATTTCACTGAGCACCACAACACCCGTTTCACTTAGGAGAGGAAATGAAGACTGTCTAATCCACGGAAAACTACAGATGAGTAAACATGTTAAAGCGGTAAAGCTCTTGCCAAAGAGAGGACAGGACAAAGACACTAGAATTAAAAAGAATTTGGATAAAAGCTACCGTAGTGAGTAAACATAGGCAAGACTCTAGTTTGACACTGCACTGAAGCGCTGCTGTATTTTTATAGTTGATCCTGTGTAAGGTAAAAGAATCCGAGGCAAAGATTTTTATTAGTTCAGTTAGTATAGGCAACATGAAAGGCAACAAGCAACCTGAGCTTGTCCAAAACAGAAAAAATAGTAAAAAGCCAACAAAAAAAATAATACGATAAATCGAGATTTTGTAGAAAAGAGGTGACACAGGAGTCAATATAAGAGAATTTATATTGCACACACTAGTTAAATGAATATTACTGACAGACATTACTCTTTTCCAGTAACAAATAGAAAAAGTAGAAAATGGTTCAAAAAGTCTCACTTCTCCTGATCTTATTTTTATGGCAAACAAACTCCTACCTTTAATAAATGTAACGTTCTGCTTATATATGCAAAAAGGTGGCAGGTAGAATGCAACACAGCAAGTGTGTTATTTCTGTGAGTGTTGAACCACCGAGCAAACAAAAGATTGGAAGAACACCACCAATTTGAATTAAATGCTAGTATAATTGAAGACTTTTATTTTTTTATTACTGTGCTACATAATCACAGTGGTAAAGTACTGTATCTTCCAGCCTGAAAGTTTCTATCATTTGGAGAGAGCCTTTGTGTACTTAAAATGCAGAATACACTTGAACAAGTGCAGTTGCTCCAGAAAGGTAATTGCTATAGCTTCAACAAAATAAGAAGAACTATAGGAAGCGTTGAGTTCTTCATGCTTATCTTGGCCTGTTTTTAAAATAGGAAATAACAATATTGCATGCACAGCCAACTCCAGAGGGTAATATATCCCCTTCTAAGATAAGTATCTAAGATAGATGTAAGAGAAGAATTGCCTTCTGGAGTTGCCTGCCTCTCCCTATTGACAACTGAGAGACACTAGATGAATCCTACCTTTATTATAAAGATCTGTGTAATAAGAGATGCACAGAAATGGATTCAGAACACAGATAAAGCGTGCAATTTTTAAAAAAATATATAAATTTTATTTTAAAGGAAAGAAATTACATTCCAAGTTTGCTCATCTCACAAGAGGATGATCCTCTTTCCCCCCAAAAAAACAACTTCTTTTTTAAAGCATGTCTGTATAATTTAAACTATTCTTTCATCTTTTTATGTATGTGCACATATGTCTATATATATACACCACACAAAAAAAGACATCAGTTAATGTCATACAGCAAATTAATACTGAATTATAACAGCATGTATTAATTCTTAGAATAATGAATATCATGTCTCACTAAGCCAGTGGTACCAATTATTCAAAATCAGTATTCTGATGTATCTAAATTATTATTTCCCTAATATTAGCATGGCAAAGAACTACTTTTGATACCAACTCTGTTCACTGCAGCATTTAAGCAAATAATTTAGCAGAAAAATTAAAATTTGCCAAGAGAAATGCTTACCAACAGAAATTCATAGCCCAAATTAGTTGCTACAAACTACTGTAAAATGCACTCAATTCACATAAAATGCAGTCAGAAGACATGTTTATGTAAAGATAGAAAATAGTATAATACAAAGGGAAATAAAATGAGAGGAAAGCTGATAAGAGGAAGTGTTACATGGTTTTATGAAAAGCAGACATTAAAACAGAAGGATATTAAACATTAAGTTGCTTTTGTCAACAGAAACTCTGCGAAAGATGCTCCTTAAAGTTTTGAGATTTTTATGCTGGTTTACTCCAACTTTGTTAATTTTCTTTTAAAGAAGGTTATCCAATAGCATTTCAGTGTAACCAGAGAGTCTGAAAAGGTGAACATTATCTACAAACTGTAGTTATTCTATCAGAAAGTATGACTGATCTACTTATAAAAATCTGCACTGATCTAGTTTTCTAGCAACAGTTCTGATCTCAATGAGATAGTTCTATCCAAGGTAACAAATTGCCAATATCTAGATGCTTTTATTGGCAAAAGTAAAAGTAAAAAAAAAAAGTCTTATCTGAATTTCTGAATAAATTTACTCAGATTTAATATAGAGCTCATCTAAAAGCAATGAATGCAGAATTGAACTGTGGATGCCTGCTGTAACAGCATGAATTAAACTTATGAATCTCATTCCTCCCCTTCTCAAGCACTTCATTAGTACTTTCAAAAGCCTAGATTTTGTTTCCCTGAGCTGAGAAATGTAAATTGCTTTTCAGAAGCTGTGTCTTTTCTACCAGTTTCCTCTCTCCCCCATTTCTCCTATTGCTGATGCTGGCTGCGAGAATAATCAAAGTTAGCAGAGATACAGATACCGTATGTATTTGATGAGTTGGAAGTCACAGAACTGCAGAGATTCTTCCCTGTTTTCTGCATTATGCTTTGCAAAGCTACTTTTCAAATGAGTCTCAAATTACTATGCTTAATTCGGGCATGTGTCCTTATAAAAATTCTCTGCTTTTAGGTAAATTATGCGATAACATTGTTATGTTGAAAATAATTCATAATAAAATGAATTCATACCTCATTGTACAGGTAAATTTCAGTGGCCTATATTGTTTAACAGTTTCATCAGTGACCTGCTGGTTGCCAAAGAGGTCCCACTGGCAAATATGCAACTGACAGTAAATTAGGGGGAGTGCTGATGTGGCTGATGGCAAAGTCTCTAGCTGGAAAGACCTTTATACTCTTGAGGTTTGGGCCAACAGAAACCTCATGACATTCCCCAGGTGCCAAGGTGGGTTCGTGGCACAGAATAACCCCCAGCGTGAGTAGGGACCAGGAGCAGAGGGGATGGACAGCCAGCCCTAGCAAGGGCAGAGCCATGGCTGCCTTCATCCAGGTGGGCAATGGTCCCGCCTGGAGTGGGAAGAGCCCTCCCGAAGCCCTTACAGCCAACATGTCCCTGGGTTTTATAAATACTCATGAGTATTCTAATTATTTAGATGATTGGAAAAAAAAATGTAATTCAGTCTTTTTAAAACTGCTTTTTTTTAAGTATTATTTACTCTGATTACCAAAGGCCTTCTTTCCTCTCCCACAGTTGGGGGCACATAGCTTTTAAATATCTCAATATTATCTTGTTTACTTCAGAATTATGCTCGTACAAAAATCTAGTTGCAACATATATTTGGTTCCAACATAAACCTCCAAAAGCTCCAAAATAATAAGTATTCAAAAAGGAACTCTGCCTGCTAACTATGAAAGAACAAAGAGAAAATTACTGATTACTCTAAGCAGCATACTTCTTTTATCTTTTTCAGAAGTCCCTATTCAATCCTTTCTCTGAGAAACTCTGGGAGTTATCACTCAGGTTTCTCAGGGATATGGGAAGCACCACCTGACTCCAGCAGTCAATGTCCACCAAACAGGAGATGGATATATTTAGTTTTTCTTTAAAAGAGACAAAGTTCCATCTTCTAGGCACATTTTTGGCTGATTAATCCTAGGTAACTTGAAGGTCCTCAATTTCCATAGTAAACGTTTAGCATATTTTCTCAAGCTAGGTATCAAGAATTAAAAACATGTAATTAATTACACTGTAAAACCAGGCTGCTATGCAGGTCAGAAGCATAAGCAGGCAAGAGAGGTGACACCACACGCAGTGATGCCACATGTCTCCTCCTGCCAGCCCAGCCACCAAGAAGCATGAAAGGAGAACACCTGGCAGCGGGTTTGCCTAACACTTCCAGAGGCTGAGGAAGCAAAATTCTGAGGTGAACAATCAAAATATAGCAACCGTTGGGTCCTATATCATAAAAGAGCTTCCCTAAAACTCATCTGTTGCCACCAACCAAGAGGAACCCAAGAGAAGTGGTGAGGATGCAACTGCTGGCATCTCCTGGCCTCCAGACTTGCACACGAGTGATGCTGGCCAGATCACCTGGACATGTATTTCAGTGCTGTGACCACACCAGTGTGAGAACACAAATGGGTAAAATCAACTCAATTATGGATTATCTAAAATAAAGCTACCTCTCCCTTCTAAAAGATCTACCAAGTTAGTAGCACTAATTTCCAGAAGCTCAATAAGGTCTAATTCTGAAGGGAGAAGCTGGTGCTGCTAAGGCACCAAAGGCACCAATATGGCTCTCCTAGATCACATGCCATTTAAACCCTTCCATATTTCCAGGATCCTCCCCTATAAAACTGAGAATAGGTTGGATAGTTCTGTACTGCATCTTTGTTTGGAATTGGAAGCTTTACCTTCATAGGAGAATAAGAAAACCAAACAGATCTGAAGCAGTATGTTCTTATTTCACTAATTGTTAATGAGGGAAAAAAATCTAGATTAACATTCTGAGGAGAAAAACAAATAATCAGTTTATTAGCATTTGCATGTGGCTTTTATTTACCCCAATAAAACTGGCAAGCCCTTACTCTTTTGTAGAAAATGGCTGCCATTGCTTTTTTACAGTAGCACAGTAGAAAGGCTAAAAATTAAATATTAATTCATTGGATATATTTTCAAGCAAGTTTGCTGGAGCTTTAAACCCAGCACTTTCTTTAAGAGCCTGGTGCAGTTAAAAAGTATAGAATTTAAACACAACACTAACGTTACCACAGAGCCTGTTCTCATTCCAAGCATCTTTACTCATTTACTATTTTTTTTAAATGCAAAAAGCCCACAGAGGTAATTACTTGGCAGAAATAATTTATGAATTGAGAAGAAAACTATGCACAAATTCAGACCTAAAGAAAGTGAAAATATCTTCCTGTCTCCATTCAGATAAAGAAATTGCTTGCAGCAGTTCATTTAAGCCAAATCCTATCACACTCATGTTAGCAGGACGTTCTTTAAGAGGAAATAAAATGATGCACCGATCTGTTGACTAGTGCATCAATCAGGACACGCTGATAGAGAATCATTAGTCAAGATTCCTTACTAATAACAAATCATTAGTAGACAGCACATCAGCAGCAATGCCTCTTAGGTTACTGAGCCTTCTTTTAACCAATACCTAACTTTGAGGCTAGTTTCTCTGTAGCTTTTGAAGCTCCTGTGGCATAATTTATTCAAGACTCTTGACACAGTGCAGTCCTTCTGGATCGCAGTATCAGCTTGAAAATGAAGTACACAGAAGTGTGTGGAAATGAAAGTAAAAGGGCAAAGGGGAGTTCTTACTTTATTTGAATGTACCGAGGCAGCATTCAAAACCTAGTTTAAATTCACCCAAAGCACAAATTTTGAAGACAAACAGAAACAGTTATTCCTTTGTTTCTGTTTAGTACCTGCAGGCATCTCAGTTCAGGCTGTATCTCAGTAGGATTGTGATTACTTCCATAAATAATGCATGCTTCATTTTGATTCTCTCCGTGTACCTGCTATGCCATTTATTCTGGCATCCAAACGAAGCTGGTGATGTGTTCGGACAGCCCAGCTAGCAAGTGGCATGGCAGGACGGACCCAGATTCACTGAATGCATCTGTGTGAACTCTGATAGAGCAATGCTCTAAGCGCAATCAGTGGCAGTCGAGAGAACCCTGAATTTCGACAATAAGGAAAAAGCAATGGAAATAACAAAAATTGATTGGTTTTAATACTTATTAATGATGATTTACAGTTAAAATGGACCACTTCAGTTACAACACCATCTGTAAACTGCAGTGAGCCATTAGCACAGAGAGGCTGAAACAAGAGTTCAGAAGCATCCAAAATGCAAGCTTTCCATTACTTAGTGTTGACATAGGAGGTTTCAGTACATGGTTTTTGACCAACTGTTTTGAGTTGAGAAATTGAGATCCAGGAGTAGACTTTCTCCATGTTTTTTTCTTGTGCCTTTTTTTTTTTTTTTTTTTTTAAAGTCAGGTAACAGAACTGTAACACCACCTAGCAGTTGCTGATGTTCCTTCCAGCTGTTGTCTATACTATGTTACACTCAGAAAATACGGCTGGTAGGTATCAGGACCTTGGGATACCTGCTATAGTTTTTTTTATTGGGCTTCCTAGACTTGTTTTCAGTGAGCCTTCCGAGTAAGTTGATGTGATTATGTCCTAAAAATTCCTTCATTATTCTTATAACTTAACATATGGTCTGAACCATTTATCTTTTTTGTAGATGTCCTGACCTTTAATGTTTTACATTTTCTCTTTTTAACTATCATAAATGTCTCCTAAACAGCACCTGGTTTCTGCTCTTCATTGCTTCTTTGTCATTCTGTGCTGACTTTAAATATTGAGTATCTTTAAAAGTATCTAAAATACCATATCAAGTTTCTCAATATATGAGAAACAATTAAGATTTTCCACTTTTTATTGTTGTTGTTGTTTGGGGCTTTTGTTTTTTGTTTATCTCAGTGGAGTTGACTGCTTTCCAGCCACAAAAAAATGCCAAAATTGTTATCAGATGGTCCAATGCAGAATGAGGATACAGAAGACACACGATAACTACAGGCTGACGTAAAATTTTGCATTTCCAGTACTCCATCCTTGTAAGAGATTCCATTTGCCTTTCACATAAGTTCTTCTCATGTCCCACCATCTCCTCTGAAAGCCTGACTTCATCATCTTAACGTATCTTTCTGTTGTAGGTTTCCCTGGACTAGCTAATGGAGTATAGGATTTGGGAACAAACTAGAACTATTACACTATCATCATTATTATTTTACAGATTCTAAATGCGTATTACCATTTTGAACATCGTTTCTTCTCTTGCAGGGTTTGAATTTGACAAGTAAGGCTTATTAAGCCCCCAAATATCATTCCACAAGCTACTGTAGTAAGAGCAGAAAATCCTTTAGGTTTCATATCATGTGTGGTGACATTCAGTTTACTTCCTGATGTCCACCTTAGCTTTAATCTGGTTAGAAAGAAGCAGTGGGGTAACTCACTGGGTTTTTCACAGCCTGAATGGGTCTTGAGCAGGTACAATAGTGAGGTGGGGATGAAGATGCCCTTTCACACACACATCCTCTCTTTGCTTGAAGAGTTTGACTGCAAAGAGAAACAATTCTAACAAATAAGACTGCCAAAGCAAGCAGTATTTTTTTTTAATTGTCAGGGCAATGTAAAACAGCATTTCTTAAACTATTTAAGACTTCACAGTTTGTTGTGTTGGTTTTTTGTTTGGGGGGTTTTTTTTTCAGTTTGGCCACAAAGGAAACACTGTGGACTGGATTCTGTTCTCATGCTGGTGGATACAGGGCATAATTGCAGTAAAATGTGGTGTAGCAGACCTCTGGAAAAGGAGACAAAATCCTGCAATGTTTACACATATGGGATAGACATCCTTTTCTCTGTTTAAAGAAGTTAGTTCTTCCACTAGGCCTGTCACAAAGGCCTTATTTCATCATGAATCAGTGCACATTCAGGATGCAAAAACAGGCTCAGAAATGTATGGCACATTGCTGATAAGGAAGAGGAGAAAAGAAAAGGTCAAGTCTTTGAAGCAAATCGGCTAATTCGGCAAATAAAAAGCCTGGTTAGGGAACAATGCAGAACTCAATGAATACCCGGGGAACTGCCTCACAGAATCAACAGGTGCTAGATAATCCATCAAACAATATCTTTTTTTTTTTCTCAATAATTTGCCAGTGAGGCAATGTTTTCTTTGTTATTTATCTGGCTCCCTGGTTTCAGAGTTGTATGGTTAGTACCTGGGAGACATATAATTTGAAATGCAAAGCCAGCTGAAATTGGTAACAGAGAGGCAGGCAGAAGATACTCTCCAAAGGATAAAAAAGATGCGCTATGTGTCTGTCCATTTCACCGTGTAAACACCTACTTCCACCAAAAATAATAGTAACCAGTTTTGCTGGTAAATATCTCTATCCATTTATATGGGGTATTTAAACACATCTGTCCATTATCAAGTGCAAACACACCTCTGGAAACTGTATTGCCTCTGTCTTAGTTCATTACAGTACTTAAGCATATCATAAGAATGGCTTTGACTAATGCCATCAATTTGCCTCTTCTATTCTCAGTGCTTGCATCCCTCTGCTTTTCTCACTACTTCTGCATACCTCTAAGGACTCTGAAGTCTGGAACAGGAATAGAAAAGGAAAGATACTTTTCACGCTGACATGTCATATCCTTTCTAACTTGAACCCTAGTCACAGACTTCAGGTAACAAACACTTACAGACAGATCTTAACAATGTGTCCTGGTTTCTACCAGGACAGAGTTAATTTTCTTTCTAGTAGCTG
>VYZV01002434.1:75900-101664 GCA_013401275.1 Pandion haliaetus | reverse complement strand
ACTCTCCTTTTTTTCCTGAGTCCCAGCAAAAACTCCCTGTANAGGCCGGTCATCTTCCCTGGTGGTTTGTCTTGTGGTGCATGTGAATAGCTTGCTCCTGAGCCTTTAAGACTTTCTTCTTGAAGAATGTCCAGCCTTCCTGGACCCCTTTGCCCTTCAGGACTGTCTTCCAAGGGACTGTTTCAACCAGTGTCCTGAACAGGCCAAAGTTTGCCCTTGGAAGTCCATAGTAATGGTTTTGCTGGCCCCCTTCCTTGGTTCACCAAGAATTGAGAATTTTATCATTTCATGGTTGCTAAGCCCAAGTCGGCCTCTGACCACATCTCCCACCAGTCCTTCTCTGTTTGTAAACAGTAGGTCTAGTGAGGCTCCTAGCCTGGTAGGCTCACCTACCAGCTGTGTCAGGAACTTAGCTTCCACACATTCCAGGAACCTCCTAGACTGTTTGTTCTCTGCTGTGTTGTATTTCCAGCAGACATCTGGAAAGTTGAAGTCCCCCATGAGAACAAGGGCACACTATTGTGAGACTGCTGCCAGCCACTTGTAGAATGTTTCATCTGCCTCTTCAACCTGGTTGAGTGGTCTATAGCAGCTTTTAGATGTGTAATCTTGAGAACCTCATGGTCAAGTCCCATGTGATGGGTGAGGCTCTGAAAGTACCACTGGATCTCCTGCTCTGGTTTGAAGGAGGAGGAGCGGTCACTGTGTTGTAGTTGCAGTGATGTCAGCCAATTTATGCATGATGCATATGCATTTCACTTTTCTTAAAAGAATATTATACTTACCTAGACATGAAGTGATATGAAATATTTCCAAACTTTCTCCATCTCTTTGTGGAGTTGCTGCCAGAGGAAAGGTGGAGAAATGGAGAAAAATGCAGTAAATATTGCCATTAGCAATTCTTTTTTTGATTGAGAGTGTATTTTCTTCAAATGTTTTTAGTGGGTTCTACTATTAAGATCTCATTTTTCTAACTCCTAATGTATGCTAATTCATTTTTACTTGAATGAAGGAGTAAGAAATTTGGCCAGCATGTTTTTGAAGAAATGCACTTTCCATTTTAGCTGCTGATGCAACTTTTCTGTGTAGCCACTCTTTGTGGCATCGAGGCACTTTCTTATTCTTTATTCAGTTTACCCAGGTAAACCTGTCTTAATAGAACAGTATATTGGTGACTGTAAGATGACTTTAATTAAGAGAATGGTGGGGTGGGGTGGGGGGGAACCCCCTAATAAATCTATAAATTCTTTGAAGAACTGGGAGGGAAACAAAATCTGTGAGGACTTCCAGAGTGATGGCCTCTCTGTCGCTGCCACTCTGGTTCAGGCGCGCATTGCCTGCTCTAATACAATGTGCGTCTTCACTCTGTGATGTTCCCATGTTTGTGCTAAAATGCAAGTTTCTAAAATTGGCACAGTCCATGTTCCAGTCCCTGTTGCATGGGTTGATCTAGGAATCTTTGTCCTGTGCTGGACAGAGTTGTGCTGAAGAGTGGGAGCAAACCTGGTAGTCACCGTAGAGGCTGTGGGACCCCTGCACCCATCCCAGCCCCCTGCTATGGGGATGGTGCTCGTTAGTCTGCTCTTGCCTGGGGCTTCATGGCTGATGGTGATCCTTATTGCCACAGTCATATGGGTGGTGATGTGATCTGGGAAATGATGCCATTGATGTCAGCTTTTCTCAGCTGCCTTGAGAGACTATTACTAAGCACTTGGGAATATCTGTGTAAATACATGGCAAATTGTTCCCTTGAATACCTTTAAAACTAGTGTGATTATGCAGAAGAGATTACTCTGGCTTTTGCAGGTTTATTCATGATAGTTCCATTGAAATATACATAAGTTTAAGTATTACATGAAATATAAATGCAGCTGATTTTATGATAATTTGTCTTACGTAGGAAGGCACGCTTTATTTTAATCACATAGGTATGTGAACAGGACTAAACATACTGATGAGTAATGTACTTAACCTAGGTGAGAGGTGGTTTGCTCTCAAGCATGTGCCATGCAGTGATGTATTTCAAACTACAAAGGATTGTAAAATTAAAAATATCAATTTCTGCAGAATGTTGGCACCAGTAGGATACATTGGTTAATGATGGGGCTCAAATATTTTTACAGTGGAAAGACTGTATCTTTGACACCTATAGCACTTCTATAAATATGGCTGTATCTTTCACAGTCAAGCTTGGAGAGTGTTTGAAAAATGCCATATGATGGAAAACAAAAGTCTGAATTTACAAGTGCTATAGTTGCCTATGTTTACCCATTATTTTATTGGAAAAAACCAGCATGTAGCAAAACAAAAAAATGTTTGTTTAGCAGAATCTTTACATTGTAATTTTCAAATTCATTTAGCAAAGAGATGAAATCAATAAAAATTGATGGACTGTAGTAGAGTAAAAGTGAACAGAAAATGCCTTCCCATTATTTGGTGATGAACTACTCTATACTTACATGCACCATGAGTGAGTGTCTGGTCTTTTTCTAAGACAAATGAACAAAAGACAAACAGTATGTGTAGTGTGTGGTCATCTCTGCACTTCAGGAAGTTTTGGAGATTCACTTGATAGTACTGTTTTCTGTTTTAATGATAAATATGGGTGCTGAGGTATTGAAGAGGGGTTTTTGAGGGGCGGAGGTTAAGAAGAAACCATAACCTTGAGTTTAAGACAATGTAGCACTTTTTTCAACAATAGAAAAGATGGCTTCATGTTCATAATCATATTCACATTTGGCTAACAGTGCTATACAGTCAAATAGCTGTTAATCTCATTCAGTTAGATCTTCTTTATTTGCTTTTTAAATCTTTTTGAGGTTTTATACTGTTGTTTTTGATCACCACCATAAATTTCATTAACAAATTTCTCATTCACTAAGCCATGATCCCCCAAAGCAGGGTTATGTGATATTGTGCTACTTAATAAGTTTTAAAATTATTAAAACACAAGGTTATAGTAATGAGTGGAGGTAAAAGAATACGAATAAAGGTATTCTGGGTGGAAGCCGATCTAGGCTGACAAAAGTCATGCTATGTAATTATCATAATTGGAAACAGTAACAGAAAAACAGCTAGGCAAATGACATTACTAGAGAGGGATGTGGAAAGGGTTTTTTAAGTTAGGCTAGCAGGACCAAGTTTAACTGAAAGCAACAGAAAATCCATATGAGACTGGCAAATGTGTTTGATGTTTGTGATGAGATATTGAAAGAAGGGCTGTGCTCTGAAATGATGCTTTCTTTGCTCTGACTCCTGTCTTGACTTACAAGTTTGTCTTTTTTAAAGTACTATATTTTTTTTGTGCATAGTGGAGAATGGAGTAGAAATGTAATGGTATTAAAATCTTTAACACTTGTGCAAAGCCTAACAAAATCAACTACAAACTATTTAAAATCTGCTTTATCTTTGAAGAATTATGTTACTAAATAGTAAAGAACAAACACCTTCGATGAGAAATTTGAAATTGGTACTCAAATCACTGTCAAGTTGAAACTGTTAGGAGAACTGTGGGCCTCACTTCGATTTCCTATTAGAAACAGCTGGAATAAATGCGTTACCAACCTCCACTACTTCACTGATGTAAAACTAATAGGGAAGAACAAAGCAGATACAACCTTTCTAGGCTTTCCTGTGTGGGAAGGCAGAGGTCAGTAAACTGATGCTTTGTGAGCTGATGCCCTGGGTTACTCTTCAGCAACTTCCTTGCATAAGTAAGTTCTTTGATTTGTCTGTGGCACAAATTTGCAAGTTAGTTTTTCCTAAAACGTTGTTAATATATTTAACAACACTGATGGCAAAAGAGAGGGACATTATATGGCCTAAGACACTGTTTATCCTGTGTATTTGAAAGATCAGTGCTTTTCTCAAACTCAGAGAGATTTAGTTTTACACAAGAGCAACGAAGAAGAGCTAGCTACACAGAGAGATAAATGTCAGGAAACTAAAACAAACCAGACCCACCCAGCCCCCCCCCCAAACAAAAAAGAACCCCACTCTAACCCAAACAACCCCTCTATGAAGGGAAGGAAAAAAAAATCTAAACACCCTATGTCTTAAACCTGTTTCCTCTATTTTAAAGGTATTTTACAAATTAAGTTTTAGATAGATACTTTTTTTTTTCTTTCAACCTTGATGTGGAAGAAATAAATCTTAGTTGGGTATTGCAGTTTGAAGAAACATACTGTAAATTGTATTGGCAATATTTTATCTTCTAAGATAACATAATTTTAGGTGAACCTAAGGAATGACAGTCAACCATTTAATTGGCGTTGTGTGCAAGGCAGAATGTATACACACTAAAGGTTACCTTGAGGTCTGCAGCTATAATTACCGTTGACCAAAACAGACTTTTCATTTAATCAGCCCCCTGAGAAATGATGTTGCAAGGTTAAAGGTTTACCATTTTTCGAGAAAGATGTCAATAAGGAATGAAGACTGCTTACAATTTTACAGTCTGTCTTGTCTCTGCTATGCTTGAAATCTGATAGAGTTGGACCCTTTAAGCATGAAAAAGACCTGTATTCAATACTCATTCCTACTAAAAAATCCCCCCCACAAAAACCGCAAAAAACCAACAACCCAACCCCCCAAAAACCCCAAAGAATTTTAAAGGTGGGAAGAGAAGACATTCAAGAATCTTTTAAATACCTTTAAGACTTGATCACATTCTAGTGAGTTTTTTAAAATGTAAACTTTAAAGAACTGGAAAAAAAGTGGAAAAAAAAAATACTGGAAGTGCAGGGGTATCCCTTGATGCAGAATTGGATATAGTGGCAGCTGAGATAATTTGCGGCGCTGAATTCATGGCTGTATAAATTTAGGAAAAGACTGATCATGGCAACTTTTTTGTCCTTAACAAAGTTGTCTTAGCTCTAAAATGTGCTTCCCCCCTTTCACGGGGGCTTACATTTGGTTACAATGAGAAAATTCTGAGAAGCTGTTTACTAGATACTTTCTAGTGTTGAGGTAAAGGGTTGATTGATAACTTGAGGCTAGGATACACATGCTTGAGAAAATACATACTGTGACAAATGTGCTGTGCAGCCTGAGCATAGAAATACTGTTAAAATAATGTACATAAAGACAGTTACTTCTAGGTTTGAATACAGGGCATTAGGAGGAAGAATGTTGGAGATCCTTCCACCTTTATGTAACTGTATCCATAGACGTTGTGCAAATGGAATCTCTGACAACTTTTTGTCAATGAACTGAAAACTTTTTAAGTGGCTTCTGGGTAATTTTGTGGCATGGCTTGATTCATGCAAAACGGACAAATCTAAACATCATCTAAAATGGGACTGCATCTCCTCCCTGCGTGTTTTTTGTTTTGTTTGTTTTCATACCTTGGGATAATGAGTGTGATAGTTATCTGAAAGTGCAAAACACAGCAAAGAGGAGGCACATCAATCAACACTGTGTGCTGAAAACCCTTCCTGCTCCTTCCAGGGAAGCTGTGTTTTCGGGATGCTGGAGCAGCAGAGTAATTTGTAGGCTCTGGTGTCCCCCTTGCAACGTTCAGATGCATGTCCCCAAGCAGGCAGGGGTCGTGCCGTGCCATCATGTGAAAAGCACAGGACCACTGCTGCAATACTGTGCCCCTCTTCTTTTGCCGCTGGTCAGGAAACCTGCATCTGCTCTTTTGTTATTGCTGTCACCCTTCCTTTCATGTCACCTCCTTCCATCTGCAAACGACGTGTGTGGTTTTGTCCACTTTCTGCAGCAGGATAATGTAACAGCTAGATAGTGTGGGGCAGGAGTTGGCTCTACTGTGACTTGTGCATGCAGCAATTAGCACAGTGAGGCCTCAGGTCAGTGTAACAACTGCTAGCTTGGTGAAGACTGGATGCTTCCCTGTGGATCTCCAGAATTAAAAGCACAGCCTCTGTGCAGATCTCAAGAGTTAAGTGCAGTAGCTGTCAGGCTCACATCCTAGTCACATGAAGGGGCAGCGCAGCTGAGTGATGGGCTGTATTCCTGCAGGGCACACAACAATAGCACTGGCACCTGAGGGGCTGCTACAAGGGGCCCATGCAGGAAAGCTAAGTACTGCAAATTTATTTATCTGCAGTGTGGGAAAAGTGTGGTTCCTTGCACTTTCACCCCTGAGCATTTATATGTAGGCCATACCCAACCTGTCTCTAGCTAATTTAGTTAGCATCTCAGTGATGACTTTCCTTTACCCCCATTTGATTTTCAAATCAACTGCAAGATTCAGGATGTGATAGGGAAGCATCTTAAATGTTCACAATGAGCTCAGCTTTCCAACTTGCAGCAAGTTAGAAATACATATTTAAGACAAAACATGGAAGTCCTACAAATCATCAGTGAATGCCCCTGTTCTCTTTTTCAGGAAGTACGCTTTGGCTTACACATCCCTCTCAGTACAGAGTTCCCCAGCAGTCTTGCTGGACAGTTTGAAAGTGATTACCTTGGTAACGCCACTTCCCACGGCCAAAAAAGCTTCAGGCAGCTTGTCTTAGTATTGCCTTTGTGCTCAGTGCTTTTAACAATTACAGAATAGGTTCCTAATTATCCTGCTTCACAACAACTTTCCTTCTCTCCTGCTGAAGTGCTTGAAAGGGTGAAGTACTTAGAATAAAGCAAAGATTTACAACTCTGAAACTTGTTCAGAATCCAAGTACTGATGACAAACTAAAATGCATTACAAAAGAAAAATGTTTTGATTGTCAGTTTCCTGCTGCTACATCCTCCTGTTTAACACTAGTGTACACACACACACACACACACACGCACACTCTTCCTTTAAATCTCAGCTGGGAATATGAGTAAAATGCCAATTAAGAGTATAATGCTAGAAATACTAGACCCAAAAAGGGTGTGGCTAAGTGGGAGCAAGACAAAGTGGTCACCGGTTTTGTTTTCTGAGTTCCTTTTGTGGTCTGGTTTTTAGGTGTTGAGCATCCAAAACTGCATGGGGGTCAAAGAAACTGTACCTACTTGATGTTTCTGAAAATTGAGTATTAGTTATTCTGCTGCATCCTATTCTAAATACTGCTGTCCTGCCTGTGTCATGGCAATGAATGTCTTGCAGTGAGTCTGACAATTGTCCATTTGTCCCAGGATTGTAAAGCTACAGTTCCATAAGGAAAGCTGCAAAGGTGAGGAGATACAGAGTTTGTGATCTTTAGCTCAGAGGCAGCAGCAGGATGCGATATGCTCCACTCAGTGCTGTCTTGCCCTGTTTCAAGTGTTGTCATCCAACAGTTTCTTAACTTAGATTTGAGACTGTTGTAATTGCTTTGCATTTGAATTCAAGGATTTGCCGCATTAATAAAAACAAACAAACCCCACATTGAAATAGCTCTTGCAACTGAGGAAAATGCTTCTGTGTTACAGAGCTAGATGTCCCCTCACATTTAAATGATTGTAGCGGAACACAGATTTGTGTTTTGGGATCTACTGGAGATACTCCTTGTGGAGAGAAAGCAGGAACTTTTTATTAGCATAGGATTGTACTGTTTACATAGGTAATGTCTAGTATTATGACAAAAAAAATCTGTTAGTATTTGTTAGAAAAAAATCCTGCTTGTCTTTATATTATTAGGAAGGCATATGTCTCTGTTAGAGAAGCAAAGTGACTATTAAATGCTTCTTTTGTTGTTAATGGAAATTCCGTGTTCAATTGTGATATGTCAAGTATGAATGTAAAAGATCTGCCATTCCACAATAGCTGTCTACAATATATCCCAATGACAGTGAAGCCAAATTAATCTGCTGCATGTCGGTCAATATTTGCAATTGTTTAAAGAGTTTCCTTGATGGACATTTATATAAATAGTGGTTCATTGTCCCTTAAGTGGATGTCACCTCCTGAGAGACATAATCTCCCAGAGGGAAAAAACAATCATGGCAAACCTATCATCAGTCCATAAACTGAGGGACATTCATTTTCTTTTTGTTTCACTGTGAATACCTATTCTGTGTGCCCGACGCTGATTTTTTTTTTTCCTTCACTTTTTGTAATGTATGATTGCAATTGTCTAGTGTCTGCTATTTCTTAGCAGAGTTTGGGATGGCACATTTCACACATCAAATCCTTCATACAAAGCAGAAAGAGACATGTATATAGTTTTGGGGTTGGTTTTTTTGTGCACAATTGTTATTGGAAATTAACAATTTTTTTTTTTTTTCCCCCCTGTGAAATACAAAATCAAATTTTAAAATCAAGACTGTACAGTTAAAATGGCAAGATGCTAAACATTTCTGAAATTCAAGAACTTACATGGACTTGGACTAATTCACAGTTGGTAGTTCACAATTCAGATATGGTATGGAAGGGCCAACAGTATGTTCAGCTCATCCTTAGCAGCTTCCCTGTCTTCTCAGGTCTTCTGCCAAACCTTTCTATAGTGCTGACAAGAGCCACCGCCTGTGCTCTTTCTCTTCTATAACCCAGGCATCTGTAAATCACTGGGCTGTTCAGTATTGAAACCTGCTTATATAGCACTGCAACAGGTGATATATTTTTTTATGTGAGCGTTTATTTAGGAAAGAACAATGTTTGGTTAACAGTGTCTTACTGTGCACTTCAGCAAATTTATCTTTACTTTGCTGCGTAGATTACCAATAGGTTTAACCCTATGCTTGTCAACTACTGTGCTTCACATAAGTAGTGGCTTTACATTCCTTAAATGTTCCTTTGAAAACTTATCTGAAGAAATGTCTTTGGTCCTCAATACCTTTGTGAGACAAAAAAGTTTTTGCTTCTGGCTCTTCCAGTTTTCCATCTTTAAAATTAGTTGTGTTAGGAAACCTCTCAAAGGAACTTCCACCTACACAAGTGGATTTTATTTATAGAAGATTGGAGTTGGTTCTCCTGCAGGAAGGACGTATTTCTTCTGCCAGAAACAAAGAAATAAGCAAATTAAAACAAGGAAAAGGTCTATTTTGGCTGTGCTTACTAATTAAAGAAAAAATTAAAAGGCAAAAGATGGGCAGGGGAAGGGAGATCAGAGTTTGATTTGCTGTTTGGCTTCAGTTTGTAACTGTTTTTCTGGCTCATTGTTAGGAAATCCTCTTCCTGTGCCCCAAGTGTCACGAAAGAGCAAGGGGAGAAATCCTGGCGTTACAGATGTCTATAGAAATGGTATTAACTTCAACCAGCAATGAGTTAGTTACAATGCTCAAGAGAGGGACTGACTTTCTGTTAGCCCAAAAAAACCACAGAGAGGGAAGAACTGTTATAGCAGTGGGATGCTTGGAAAAAAGTGTCCTGAAACGATCCTTTTTCTTTTGTGTTTTGAGTGGTTCAAGCTTTAGGAGAATGAATTGTGTCCTGACAAGCTTGCACGTCAGTCTGTGACACCAGTAACATCCAGCCCTAAGGCAGCTCGTCCTCAGCTTTGTGTACTTGCCACACTGGGCTTCAGGCCCTCCTTGTCAGCTTCGAAGCACAGTATGTGGGCAAGGTTCTTGGGAAGCAGGACTTGGTTGTTATCTGTGCCTGCCTAACTCACCATATAACACGTTCTAGATTTGTGGGTCACTTCTTTCACTCTAGCTTGTCCTTCCCACTCAACCTCCAGAACTTCCAGATGCCTGAGGATTTCACAAATTGGCTGTGAGAGGGGAAAAATACGTTGTTTGAACTCTCTTGCCAGTAGGAAATTTAGTTCAAAGGTGGGCGTTTTCTGTGCCAGAGAAGCAGGATATCTGCGTTTCTGTGCGTTGTGATGTTTGGGTTTCTTTTGTAATGATTTTACTTACAATATTTAATAACTGAACAGTCTTTATTAAAAAAAAAAAGTTAAAATTAGAGTTAACAGTAGGTTCTTTGTGTATACATGTCTGTGTGTATGTGAGATTAGTTTTGTTTAAAGCTAGTCAGGAAAAAATTATTAAACAAAATGTAAAAGAAAGCAAAACATGTTTGTCGCTTGATTATATACAGAAGCCTCTGGAGCACAGCAGAAAGTGGCAGAATAAATAGACAAAAAGGAGACTGGATTGATAATTATAGCAGTATTTGAAAGAAGGGTCGTTTACAAATAAGTACTGTGTTGTACACACAGGACTAGGGTATTCTGTGGTGCTCCCATGATATTTGTGCGTGGCCACGTGGGACTGTCAGTATCTTAGTATCAGGAGCACTAAGGCCTGTCAGCATGCCTGCAAGTGGAGGATGTGCTATCCTGCATGACAGCTGAGGAACAGGAGAATGTAGCTTATTCAAGGTTACCCAGGAAGTCCAACTGTTGAACTCCTGTGGCGAAAGCACTGGAATTAATCCCCTATTGCAGTGCCGGTGGATTCCTCTATATGCCGACTCCAAGACAATTGATCTATAGCAGAATAGCTTTGCAGGTTTCCAGATTTTGGAGGGTGACATGGCACATTCAGAATGACCCCTGCAGAGGGTGTTTATTCCAGTTCACAATAGCAGGTAGGACTAGAGGAGGAATTAATCTGCAACGCACAGCCGTAAGACTCTCTGGAGTCAGGTTAATAGCTTCAGTCCCTGAATGCCCGTTTCCTGAATCCACACTCAGCTCATCTGCAAGAAATCTTGTTGCCACTGCAGCACTGAGGATTGTCCTGATCGGTGCTGCACTTATTGACATCACTTTGCAGCTATATACAAAGACTCTGTGGGCCTCATTTCAGAAACCCCTCTTGTACAGCAGGTAAAATTTTACCGTTTTTAGAACAGTCACAGTTGAACAAAAGTCATATTAAAATGCTTTATAAACTACAATACTAACTTATTTTTTCTCTTGCTGTTACTGTTTTGTTGAACTCCCTATTAACAACAAGAAATTCCCATTGCAACGTGTTGGTGCGTGACTCATCCTAGCAAATACTGTCTTTTGGGTTGTGGCCCTAGATGAGGCAGAGAGGTGTCTCCTAAGTGGCTTTTATCAATAAGTTTAGCTCAAAAGTATTATTCCTACACTTTACCAGTGCTTTTTTGTTTGTTCGTTCCATTTGTCCTCCACCTCTAGTACTAAAGGAGATGCCACTGACAAATAATTTTGGGCAATACGCTGTTGCTGGTATTGCTTGGATGGCGATAATAATTCTCTGCAATGCAGCCTCCAGGATTGTCATATCCCCCACCCAGTGGCTTGCAAGGAATGCATTGGATAATGAAA
The DNA here is from genome assembly GCA_013401275.1 of Pandion haliaetus. NCBI lineage: Eukaryota > Metazoa > Chordata > Aves > Accipitriformes > Pandionidae > Pandion > Pandion haliaetus. The sequence goes on along the minus strand of VYZV01002434.1, from coordinate 90,550 downwards.
AACTGCAGTGCACTGTGCTCAGAGAGCTAATGAGGTGCTTTGTTCTTCAGCATCAGTACATATTTCATCTACACCTTTCATGTACAGAAGTGGAATTTTAACTTACATTATATGCATCTAAAAGGAAGTGAATTTCTGATGCAAACGTAGGTACTAATATCCTAACCATAATGATTTCATTATGTCCTCCAAACTCGGAATCAGGCTGTCCTTTGGGGAAATGTACGTTTTGAATATAAGGTAGGAAATTACCAGAGGGAATTGAGGACGCCCTTCAGAAAGGATGTCATAAAGATGCTGTGACTTGTTAGAAGGAACAAGGGTGTGATACATGCTCAGACATGGCTTTATGAGCCTTTCCTTGACACTAAGCACCTCTATTGAATGAATGCTAAGGCTGAATTTCTACAAGGTGAATGTAACCATATGATAAATGTGCAGGAAATATTATTTCAATCCTGTCCTCTTTTGCTTTTTCTATGTATTTAAAAAAAAAAATCTCATTGTGCTTCTTAAAAAGCTGGTATTTTCAGACCACAACTCTGGGTGGGAATGAGTGGGGAAAATATGCATTTTGTCTCTTTAAGAAAATGTGTATCCTAATACCATCAAAGTGGCAAATCAGCTGTTGGAAAAGTTGAGCGTTGCTGTCTCTGTAAAAAGATGCTGTTCTGAGTGCTATAAAATACACCAACTTGCTCAAGTTGTCTCTTTTATTGTATAGACTCTTACTGTATGTTCTGCACTGCTGCATCTGATCATCCTGCAGTAGTAAATGAAGTGATACGGCTAATACCTGCCATGTGCTCTTTCACTGTTCTCTTGCAGGGAGAAGTGCATGTAGTGAAATGTTTTATATGGGATTTTTTTAACTGTGTGTATTTACAGGCTAGCACATGTTGCTATGCACTTGTGCTGAGATGTCAAGATCTAAGAAACAGTGTGGTTTGTGACATTCCACAATCCAGCTGATTCTCAAGGTAACTTTGTCTTCTGCCCAGCTCAGCCTATTGCATTGTGTTGGTTTTGCCAGAAGAGCAAAACTGTCTGCAGAGTCCTTGAGCGCTGGAGCAATGCCAGGTAGTAGGTAGTAGCCCAGTCTGAACTTATTTTGACAATGATCTACAACCCCAAAGAAAAAAATCTCAACAATGTAAAACTTTCTTTCTTTGCATGTCTGAGTTAAACTGCAGCTCTGCTTCCCTCTGGATTGATAATGATGTCATGGATTTATTTATTTGCGCTAGCATATGTCCTCATCACCCCATCCCTTCCCTGTGTGAGTCATACGGTGGAAATGAAGGGTGCTGCCTGAAGTACAGATGCTCTGAAAGAAGAGTTGCTGGTTGTGTCTGCTGCAACTGCAGGAAAAGTTTTAGTGTTTCTTCTTAGCCCCTGCACTGTTCATTTCCTCCTGCTGCTCTGTTGCTGCCATAGACAGCTCTGTCTTACCAGAAAATAACTTAAATGCAGTGTTAATAACGTGAGTAGCACCAGTGCTTGGACCTGAGTGGGAGATGGAATAAAGGATGGAGACTAAGGGGCCTTCTGCCCTCTGGCAAATCTCTGCACTGAAACTGAGCTGCAGAATTTGTTAGTTGCTTGGAAAATGCCTCCTGTGTTTGTTGCTGCCTGCCTATATTATCAAGATCTGCTTTTGGAAATCAATGCTAATACTTTTGGAGCAGTATTTCAAGGTGATCTAGAATCCACATTTAGGCTATGATTTTGCTTCAGCTGTGTTGCAGACACATTAGTGCAGATTAAATAGAAGAAGATAAAAGGCAAGTTGATGCAATCATATTTACAGGACAATAGAAGTGAGAGTGATCAAAGGCAAGCATACGGGCTGGGTCACTTTGCTGGAGTAGTCCTGATACATAGCTCTCTTCACTTGAGCTGCTCTTAGAAGTTTTCCAGGCTCTTTGGAGCAGGAGTTAGAAGCATACCCAAGGAACATGTTTCGCCATTATACGTTAATTTTTATTTACTGCTCGACAGCTGAGGACCAAAGAATACAGCCTTTTCTTTGATACATGGCTGACTTATTACACACCTCTTTAAAGTCCTCGCATCAGCAGGAGTTAAGCTTCAGCCAGTCCTGAGGTCTGAGGTATTGAGTGCCTCTTTGGTACATGGCAGATCTTTAGAAGCTTTTGAAGCTACTAAAGCTGGAAGCACCATCAAACTTCCAAATTGTTTGTAGAGTGTATAATGGCCCATTAGAGAAAATAAGAAAGTTAGGGAATAGCAGTGAAGTGTCCAAGACCTACAATTGCTCCTTGTTGAACAAATGGTGTTACACTGCAGCACCTCAGTTTTCCTCCCTGCAAAGAAGGGGTTTATTACCCTCATCTGCAGAATACTTTGAGGCTGACAGCTGAAAGGGACTGTGGAAGTGTTTAGGTTAATTACTGTTTATCATGTTGTTGCTGTTATGGCTACCACTGCTATAATCTGATGTAGGTTCATTTATATAATTAAACAATTCTATTGTCAACAGAGATTTGAGTTGCAGCTTAAACGTACTGGTATATTGAGACAATGTAGAAGCTTCCTTGTGACTTGCTGTGGTGCAAACCCATTGCTGTCCTGTATTTTAGTGAGGATTACTTAGCAAAGCAATGCACTCTAAATCTGAATAGCTGATCTGTTTGGTTTTTGAGGAGCATTGCCCTCTGAGAGTTTGGCTGTATGTACGGTTAGATGTTTTTGTAACAGCTCAAATGAGTCTGGCTTAATGATGTGTTCCTATAGTCAAGACCAGACCAGCAGGTATAGAATAGAGATTGATAAAAACACCTGAAGGATGAAGTGCCAAATGTTACAACTCAAGAAAGAAGCTCAAGAGAGACCTTGGGGCTAAGAAGGAACTCACTGTTTTCACAGACGTTTCCTTACAGAAACTGTAGAAGTCAGTAGCTTCTGTGAGAAGAAAAGGACTGGTGGGCAAAGGTGAAATGGCACTCGTGAAAGCTGAACTGCTTGATTTATGGCAGCCACCCACAGCACACTGAGCACCAAGGGCTGCTGAGGTATCATGCTGCTGGCATTAGCGAAGGAAAAGAGTGGATGGTCTGGTTTTGAGCCAGACATCTTCTAGGTTTTCTAAATATGACCCACAATGTCGTCATCTTGCTCTGTCCAGGGAGAGGGTTTGCCCTGGGAGAAATCTTACATTGTTTTTACTAAAGACTCTAATGCCCAAAGGGAGAAAAATGACCCTTCTTCTTACCCAAGATGTATATTTTGTAGTAGATTGGTTTTGTGACAGTTTGAGAGTGGGGGTTTTCCTGAATCTTGTTTTTTATTATTACTCTCCCGAGCTATTTTGTATGGTGTTTGGAGATGTTCATTAATCATGGCAACGTTGTCGTTTCAGATGGGTTTGGTGAGGCATCCAGCATGTTAGTGCCTGTGAGCTGGCTGCCTCCTGCTCCAGCCAGCCACAGGATCACACCAGTCTGGCATAGGAATAAATAGCTTTACCTTCCCCCACCTTACAAATCTGCTGAGTGGGCCAGACTGACTTCTTTCTTTCTTTGGCTTCCTTCCTTCCAGCTTTCACTCTGCCGTGCCTTTGAAATACACAAGAGATGGTATAATACCAGTTTTACAGAATGAAAAGAGAAGAGAAAGAGAAGTGAAATGACTTGTCCATGTTCAGGAAATAAGTAAGGCAAGAGACAGAAAACAAACTTCTTAATTCCCAGAGTCTGGTATAGCCAGTGCAATCCCCACTCTGACAGCTCCTCTCTGTGCCTCTTACCATTTCTTTCCCACACACATCTGAAGAAAGTTTCAGGACTGCATGCTTCCTTCTGCACTGCTTGGTCTGTTCTCTCCTGTAGTAACCAAAATGGTTTGAGATTCCCAAGTCCTTTTAGCTATAACTGCCTTTTTTTCTTTGTTTAGTTACAATTTAAATACCAGCCAAATTGTGTCAGAATTGTTACTTGCCATGACTACTTCTGACTACCCTCAGCTGCTTTCTTGCATAGGCTAATAGAGGTGCTTGAGAGCAAAGTCTAGTAATGCAATTTCCTTTCTCAGTAGATTTCATTCCCACTCTTAACCTGTTGCCCTCCTCAATAGCAGTATCTGGGAAGGCACGCTTCCGCTTTAAGATAGATTAAAGACACTTCAGAGATTACTTCCATAGCATTGGAAGATAACAAAAGAACTTTCGTTGCACATTACCAAAAGTGTATTTAGCAAATATCCCTTTGCAAAAGAAACTCAATGTGGACAGAAGCAGTGGGGGAGAAAGAGGAGCAAGCCCTGAACTTAGTTGTCCCTGGGACTGTAGATGGCTTCCAGACCATGGACTGATCACTGGTGGTGTTAAAGTGTTATTTGAAGGTGTCCTGGTTTCAGCTGCGATAGAGTTAATTCTCTTCCTAGTAGCTGGTATAGTGCTATGTTTTTGAGCTAGGTATGAGAAGAATGTTGATAACACACTGATGTTTTCAGTTGTTGCTAAGTAATGTTTAGTCTAAAGTCAAGGATTTTTCAGCTTCTGATGCCCAGCCAGCAAGAAGGCTGGAGGGGCACAAGAAGTTGGGAAGCGACACAGCCAGGGCAGCTGAGCCAAACTGGCCAACGGCGTATTCCATACCATGTGATGTCACGTCTAGTATATAAACTGGGGGGAGTGGGGGCAGGGGGGATTGCTGCTCAGGGACTAACTGGGCGTCGATCAGCGGGTGGTGAGCAATTGCATTGTGCATCACTTGTATATTCCAATCCTTTTATTATTACTGTTGTAATTTTATTAGTGTTGTCATCATTATTAGTTTCTTCTTTTCTGTTCTATTAAACTGTTCTTATCTCAACCCACGAATTTTACTTCTTTTTTTCAATTCTCCTCCCCATCCCACTGGGTGGGGGGGAAGTGAGTGAGCGGCTGCATGGTGCTTAGTTGCTGGCTGGGGTTAAACCACGAGAGAAGGTGACAGTGCAATTTTTTGCCAATAATGTCTGGAAAATTAACTGCATAAATTCTGTCAAAGTAGGTGTGAACTAGATTCACCAAATTCAGAGCTTCAGTCTGTATATGCACCTGTTCCACAGTTGCGTACATTTTGAATGTGGGGTGCCTGGCACATCCCTATCTCAAATGAAATGCTTCAACAGAACAATCAGGGCATGCAGCAGTTGAGAAGACTAACAGACTGGAGTGCAGCTGTCATAACCTCAGAGCATGTCACTGAGCAGAAAATAGGTACCTAAAGTTATGAAGTGCCTGATCAACCCTGGGTCTGTGCTGATGCTCAAGTGCGTCTCTAAATGGTGCAGTGCAGCATTTTCCAGCCACTCTTTTTGGCAATTTCTAGTCATCTGAACTTGTTCCTGAATTTTTACGCTTGGATGTTCACTACACAATGGGGTAATACACTGATTTTATTAATATCTTTTTTTCTAATTTTTGACTCAGTTAAATGTTCTCTTCTGCTTCAGAGTGTACTTGTATGAATTTGCATATGTTTTAATGCATAAAAATGGATCAATAGTTAAATGTTTTCCATCCATGCCAGTCTGCTATTTCACTTGTCTTCCTTAGTGGTTCTTGTTCTAAGGGCAGGGATGAATGAAGTCTCCGTTTTATGCTCAGTTGTTATCCAAACCCACTTTGCTTTGTCTAGCAGCTTCATGTTTTTCACTAGCAAGATCCTTCAATCATAATTTGATCTTTAGAGATGATTTCCAAGAACTGCTTTACAGGCAACTTTTGCATGTCATTTAAGGGATTTCCCCATCAATGTTAACTGACATTCATAATCGGGGAAAGAAAATTGTGCAACTGAAGAACTCTCTTACACTTCTGTGGTATAAATGTGTTGTCACTCATTCTTTCAGTGTTTATGGTTTGGTTTTGGTTTTTTTGGTGTTTTTTTAATGCTTTGCTGAAGTTTACAGAAGCAGTATAAACAAGGTTTCTAGGTAATGCAGTTAAGTTCAGTGTTTTACTGCAGTGATTGAGTGCTCTATCATGTCTGACTGTACCGCTCACTGATTTCCTTTCATTCCCAGATGTGAATTCTTATCATAGCCTTTGCCTCTTCCACCCGCTGCAATTAGCTCAGCTAAAGTAAAGATAAAGTTTCTAGAATCACCCATATTCTGTTTCATGATTGTTCTAAAGAAGAATCAGAGTCTCTTTCATTGCATGTTTGGGGCACATCAAATAAATAGCAGGTCAAATTACTAATCTATTAGCTCTTTGTCTGCCATGGTATGCGCGGTTAGTCATGAAATATTCATGCAATTCAGAAAAAACCTGAGGGGGGGTAGGCAGCTCCTGAAATGAAACCACAGTATCATAAGGTCAGTCAGCTTGCTGCTCTTAGATTCGAGTGCAGGTCAAACCTTTCATCCTAGAAACTTTGCCCAAGAATTATTTACTTTCAGCTGTCAAGCTTGTTAAATGATTACCTAAGTCAATAGCGTGCATTTTCTTTATTCACGGGAAGATTTTTATAAATTACCTTTTTCCCTAAAGGATTACATTTTTACAGTACATGGTTCTCTGTATGTAAGCTTTTCACAGAAGTCCTAATCTGGCTTCAAATTAAATCAATTGGCAATTCCTGTTGACTTCAGTCAGAACAGCATAGCGCCTGTCTGTCTTCATGCATTTAAAGGAAGTCCATTCATCAGTAGAAAGCACATTCAATGGCACACACTTAGAAGATTACTGGGTTTAAAAGAATATGAAGTTGCACATGCACATAAATACAAAACTAGATGTACTCTAGTTGGGGTTCCTACCCCATCTCCTCATCCAGCCCTGGAGAATGAACAAATGCCTGATAAAAAAGGAGATAATCTAAATTTTAAATATAAAGAAAAATAAGAAGCCCTGTTAAACCTGTGTTAATATTGTGTTCATTATTATAATATCAGAGTACCATCTTCATTGTACTAGTATCATATACATTTCTCTGTTCTTGTGCTTCCTCATCTGTGTGAAAAATGTGTAGGGGAAGGTTTCAGTTTGAGGGTGATTTTTCCTCTTTAAATGCATGTATGTATTAGGGAAGGTGAGAAGAATCCAACTTGTAATCTGCAGCAAAAGGTGACAAGGTTGGTTGAAGGAAATTAATTTCATGGATTTGGGCTGATGCTTGTGGAAGCTTGCGTCTTTTTCCATTATGTCAGGTGAACAAAGTCTTGCCTGTCATCTTTATTTTAGCACCTCATTTATTTTGATTAATCTGGTTCAAAGTTTTGGAAGCTTTGCAGATTAACACTTGAGACCCTGATTTTGTATTTATTGGCCAGTATGTTGTACTCTGAGGATGCACACTGCAGTATCTTGTAGCACTTGCAGATATCTAAACACGTCTGGATTTTGGACACAGTTCAAGACAGGAATGACTTTCTAATTCAGGCTGGAGAGTCAGACTAATCAGAAACATTGACTGAGGATACATAAAATTGTAGAGTCATAGGGATGTTGGCTGGAAAGGACATGTAGTCCAGCATCCCTCTCGAGGCAGAATGACTGCCATTGGGGCAGCTCTAGTTTTGTCTAGCTGCATCCTGAAAACCTCAAAGGATGATGATTCAACCTCTTCCAGGTTCTCCAGGGTGACCTCCTGCTGGAGATTTTTTTTTTTCTGCAACTATCCAGCCTGAATCTCCCAAGCCTCAATTTCCAGTTGCAGTTTGTTGTCCCATGTTACACTATTTGTGTGTAGCTCCATCATCTTCATAACCACCCTTGAAACAGCTGTAGGCTGCTGTTAGAACCTCCTATTGCCTCTAGCTAAGCCTAGACTAAACATGTTAGAAAGGAGAAAATATTTTGTAGGCAAATTTTACTGTAGTAGAAAATCTATCCTGTGGCACATGCCACATACACACATCACCAGTGGCTGTTGAAGCTGATGAATCATGGTAGAATAGAAGTGTGATCCATAAAACATGAAATTTCCACTGGCTGCCAGCCAGTGTTTTTCATGAACAATTTAATGCTCCACCCTGTAGCAGGATACCCTGCCCAGCAGCAGGGTCAGGAAGTGATACATGGATTTGTTTTTTGAATAAGAGCCTTCACTGGCATGAAAAGAAAACGTGTCTAAATCCAACTGCCTTTGTGCATCCTCCAGCAGAACTGACACATTCCCATAACCTGTTCCTTTTTAGTTAATGGTATATGCAATCCTTTGGTCTAACATACTACCATTAGAGATGGAGGAGTCACGGGGAAAGGGAGGGTCCAGCTACAGTGTGTTATTTCTAAAGAATTGTGCAGAGTTAAACACCTTCACATTACCCATTTCCAGATAGCACCTGCAGTGTTGTTGCTGTGATATTTATGGCAAAGTATGAAGTAGTTCAATAGATTCCAAGTCTGTCTCTGGATAAAAGAGATTTGCCACGTAACTTACAACAAAGCACCAGATCAGTGGCAATTTTTTGCCCTACTGTAAATGCTGAGAAGTTAAATAGGATGAAGATTTAGGTATTCTAAAGTGTTACATTTATTTCAAATTACTGCATTGTATTAAAATGCTAAAGCAAACCCATTTGCAGTATGTGCTGCTCTTAGGAAACTGATGCTGGTTGAAGAACTGTTTTCTGGGATATTTAGATACCGCTTTTTTCATGGAATGGGAATTGTTAATTTCCTGTGCCATCCCATTGACTATGCCTTGCAGTAAAGCATTCATGATTTTCTAATATGGAAGTCAGGATTTTTAATGGGAAATACCCTTTTTGTTGCCAGGATGTAGAAAAAAAAACATGGTACACTTTGAAAAGATGATTTCATATGTAGTTATACAATCAGGATTTCCTTCAAGAAAAGGCAGGTTTAGGAGATTGTAGAAGAGCCTGTTTTATATCTTTCTTGACTTATAAACTGAGGTGCCATTGACTTTAAAAGTGCTGTGCATGCTGCTTGTCTGCACGGTCTTCCACCATGACCATGAAATAAAGATCAGGTGCTGCACAGTCTATTGAGGCCAAAATGCCAAATGCTGTTGTCAGTTGCACATGCTACTGGATAATGGCTGCATTAGGCCCTGCTGCTGGAAAGGTTGTGGGGACCTGCATGACAGTCCCTGTGGGACCCTGTGACACTCACTTCATTGCACTGTGGGACACTCTCCCTGGGTGCTGCTGCTGGCCTGTCGAGCCCCAGGCCCTTTGCGTGCTCTGCCGCACAGGGCTGGATAGATCCTTGTAGTAAAAGATTGTAGATCGAAAAACTAATTACGTGGTTATGTCACATAGTGAACTCTAAAACAAGGATTGTTTTGGATATCGTCTGACAAGCATATCCCGCAAAGCCAAAATGAGCCTTCTTTCCTGTGGTAGCTTTTATTCCACCTGTACAGGAGGTCCTCTCCACTTGTGTTTCAAGTTCTGTTTAAATCATTGGGAGATATGCTGCTGTGGGATGCAGACTCCTAACTCCTGTCAGAGGCGCTGGGAGAATTGCTGGTGTACCTGCATAGAAAATTTCTGCCTTATTACCATAAAGAAATAGAAACCCACCATGCATCATCAGGGATTTGTGTGTTAATTATCACATTTCTCAGTTGAATCTGGTCCATGGTGACATATCTATAAGGAAGTATTAAACCTACAGGTGAAGAGAGGAGCACAGCTGATTAATGATTGTCATGATTCTCATTTATGGTTGGAATCTGGAAAGGGCACTAACTTGCACATTGGTAGAAAATCTATTTAATACTCCTATATTTCCCTTCCTTGTCTTAGGTGATTTTTCTCTGTGTGTCTGATTTTTAAGGGGTGAGAATAATAAAATATTAAACTTGGGAATATAAAGGTCTATATTTAATGTTTGATGTTATTACAGAATATTTAGAAATTGGTCTTTGATCTGTTCTGTGTTGTTCCAAAGGTCAGGTCTAAAATCAAAGCTCTGCACTGGATATGAGAGATATGAGTTCCTTTCCCAGCTTTTCTACTGATCTGCAGATTTCTGATATTGTTGAGATCTTTCCAGTTTTTCCATCTCTAAAGTAAGAATAATGATACTGATTTCTTTGGCAAGGTGTTTTGATGATAATGAATGTAAAGAGTTACTAAGAGCTAGGTTTTATTTTCAGAGAAATACTACATTCAAATAATTTTTATTTGTCACTGAATTAACATATTTTATTTGTAAATTTTGAAACTTTTCCTCTCCTCTGATGGAATAATTTTCACTGACAGTTTTCAAAAGGTATTTCATTTTACTCATGAGAATACTTTTTTGGGTGTTTTTTTTGTTTTTTTTGTTTTTTTTTTTTAATGTGCTCCTGGTGTATTCTAGTCAGTACATGTTTTCCTGTACTTATGTTTTTATTTAAGGAATAACAATGGACACAGCAGGTGTGGTGATTGATTCTGGTGATTGATTGACTAGTTAAGTGCTGATGTCTGTAAGAAGAGTTAAAGCCATTTTTATAAAATTGAAAATGAAAGAGAATTATAAGGGGGTAGATTTTTGTTTAGTGATCGAGACAGCTATTGCTGTGTATTGTTAGAAAATTAATTTCCTGCAGAGAAGCAATTAGATTTCTTGAATTATATTATCATTCTATTCAGTTTAATATTATAGTCGTCACTGACATAATGAGCCTTCTGTATGCAGCTCTGATACACCGAGCCTTGCTATTTCACACTGAGAACATGAAAGAAGTAAGTATCTACATCTGGCTTTCCCTGCATGTCCAATAGTTTGCACAGTAAGCTTTCAGATCCGAATGATGGAACTAGCATCATCCCTAAATGGTAAAAGATGTCCTTTCTGCTGACTACCAGTGAGCAACACCAGCTCTCAGGAGGCACGTTTTCATTTTTGCTGCTTTGTTTCTACTTAGAAATTCCCATGTCCACACTGGCTCATACTGGGAAATATCAGTAGTTTTATGGTTTTCTGTGCTCAGATATGTTTGTGCATTGGTGTTTAATTTTTTACTTAGATTGTACACAAAATATAAACCAATGTATTTCTCAAGCATGAAGACATATAGTCAGAATAGGAAAAAAGGGCCATGAGACAGGGTATTACAAGGTAAATCATAGGGGAGGTTTAGCAAGTATCTAGTTAGTACTGTGCTACCTGTGCCTTCTCTTAAAAACATGTTTAACTACCTTTCTTTTAGGGGAAGCCTCAGATTTGTTGCAGTCAGGAGTTTTGTAGCCTCTCAGCCATGTCATGCCAGTGAAGGGTAATAGGTCAGTTCCCAAGGAGCTAGAAGGAAGAGGAACTGGTTGCGGGCAGGTTGCCCAAAGGTTTCATCTCAAAGCCGGATGGAGCTGCGTGCTGCAACACACATGAGTTTGTGGGATGGCTGGGATCAGGGAACTGAAACTACATTAGCAGGAATGGAAATGTTTTGGAAAGTGCTTTCCTAGAGCAGAGCATGTCCAGTGCAGATGAAGAATGCCAGTGCCACTTGGAAAATTATGAAGAATGAGTCCATTTAATTTGACCTGTAGATAGGACCAACCCAAGTCCAGTACCATTCATAAATTGTAGATGAGTATACAAACTGACAGTAAAATGATCCCAAGTTCCATTCTCTAGACTTAAAAAAAAAAAAAAAAAGTACAAAAAATTTCCCCACAAATGTCAAAGCAAATTTACGGTCTTTTTGCAATGTAGTAGTTTGGCAGAAGGCCATAAAAGAAATTAAAATGAAGGTACAGATGTACCCTGTGCAAATTAAGTTACAACACCTTCAGCAAGGTATGCATATCCCCAGTCAGATTTAAAACAGGTGCATCTAGAGAGATGTGTGTTTCTGTGTTTATACTTATTTGTAAATAAAGCCATCCTTTAACTTGATGTATTACTATTTCTGTCTACTTCGATGGAACAACAGCATATTGTAGGATGTGCACATTTAAGGATTTATAGAATCATAGAATCTTTTAGGTTGGAAAAGACCTTTAAGATCGAGTCCAAATGGCAACCACTAAACCATGTCCTCATCTACGCATTTTTTGAACACCTCCAGGGATGGTGGCTCCACCACTTCCCTGGGCAGCCTGTTCCAATGCCTGACAACCCTTTCAGTAAAGAAATTTTTCCTAATACCCAATCTAAACCTCCCCTGCCGCAACTTGAGGCCATTTCCTCTTGTCCTATCACTAGTTACTTGACAGAAGAGACCAGCACCCACCTCACTACAACCTCCTTTCAGGTAGTTGTAGAGAGCGAGAAGGTCTCCCCTCAGCCTCCTTTTCTCCAGGCTAAACAACCCCAGTTCCCTCAGCCACTCCTCATAAGACTAGTTTGGTTTTTTTCAGACTGTTTCTGAGCTTCTTCCCTTGAAATAAGCAAACCAGTCTCCTTGTTTATTTGGGTTTTTTTCCAATATGCCATGCATGCTCAAGGTAGTCAGCAGTATCAGAGCATCTAAACCACTGGGCTCCTGACAATAGCTCACTTTCCAGCCAGCTCCAATTTAGGCGGGACTCTGGTGTGTTTCCTGTTATGGCAGTGCCTGGTTATTTCCTTTTTGTGCTTATTAGGTCTTGCATGCTTAATGAAATTATACTTATTAGAGACTCCAAAATGCACACCAGTCTATCTGGTATTGTTTCAGATGATACATGGAGTTTTTCTTTGCTTTGTACCCAAATGAAATTGTGCCCATTTCTGCATGTCTGCAGTCGTGCAGGGCCCAGCTGCCCTGTGGGGCAGAAGCACCCAAAAGACTGGTATGTCCCCCCTCTGTGACGGGGGCTCTGCAGGGAAAACAGGGGCGAGGAGACCTGATGGATGAGGGGATTTTGCTGCCTGGCAAATTCCCGGGGGTCTCTACTCCCTGTTTGTGTGGTGGGAAGTTGGAGGGGCACCTAAAACCTCTGAAGGGGAGCCACGGCTGTGAGCCGAAGGGGCTGTGCACAGCCACTGGCACGTGCCCTGGCAGGCCAGGCTGGTCCCTCAGGCGGAGACACCTTTCCCCCAGCCTGCGTCAGGGGTCCAGTGGTGCTTTGCAGACACCTGCTTCAGGCACCCACTTGTCCTCCACAAGCTCAGCCGGGTTGGTTGCCTCCTCACGCACCAGCCAGACGGCTGGTGCTTAGAGGTAAAGATGATGGATGGGTTCAGCTGCAGCATGAGGGATTTCAGGAAAATCAGGTGCTTAGTTTGAGGCTTGGACATTAAAAGTAACAGTATTTGCACTTGAGGAAATTGGCTTGCTGGCTTCAAAGGCAGCTACTTACTCACATTACCTGCAAAATACTTTTTGTGTTTGTATGAAAAGCACATGACTGCTTCAAAAGGGGGAAGTTGTGATATTTTTAATAGAGAGAGGGCTAGTGTATAAATAAGAGGAATAATTTAAAAGTCCATGGCTTCCCTGTCAAATAAAATCAGACTTTTTTTTTTTTCGAACCATTGTCTGAGAATTATTGGTAGATGTGCTATGCCTGATAGAGGGACACTGTCCTCATGGACATGAGGACTGGTGACCGCAAATCAAAACAAGAGCAAAATGTCCTTCCATAAGTGTAGTGCAGAAACGGTTTTCAAACCAAATGGCCATTTTGTTAAACCAGCTAGTCTGGACTTCATGGTCCACAGTTAACTCCTTGTCTAGCAGCAAATGCTTTTTATGGTAAAACCATTGCTTCATTCATGACTCCTAGGCTTATATGAACAAACCCTTTCCATTTCATCTACTTGCCTTGCAGCAAAATCACTTTGTTTTAGGCTTTTAAAATAAATGTGTGTTGCAATGAGTGTTTAATTAAATAATAAATAAGGATCTCTGTTGCTCAACTGTTAAATAAAGATCAAGCTCCACTTGGCTGCAAAAACTTTTCAGACATTGCTTAGCAAAACATACCTTATTTTTATAAAGGCATCTGGTATTTCTGGACACAACATTCTCTGCTAACTCTTAACTGTGAGTTTCTTTCAGTGGTGTTTTTATTGTCTTTCAAGACTTGCTAAGCTGCCGCCTTGCCTTGATTTATGTTGGTAATGAAAACCAGTGGTTTGGAACAAGGCATAATCAGTCAGTTTTTCATGCATCCTATGACTAGCCGTTGTCTATCTTAACTTATTCCTGTCATATACTTCTGAAGCAGTAAGTCTCTCCAAGGGACTCTTTTTGAGCAGGTGTTGCCTTTTCAATTTTATCCTTGTTAACAATTAATCCTTTTTCACAGTTCTTTCTATAGGTAACAATAGGGTATGTGTTTCTCCCCCTAACAGTATTGTATATGCGTGTCCAAGGAAGGAAAAAGGACATACTTCAGTTTTTAAATATGTTGTATGTTCTGCTTTAGCTCATTGTAAACAAGGAGTAATCTCTTAAATTCTGCTCCTTGCATGCAAGGAGCAATGAAACCAAAAAGATTAAAATCGCTTATTCGGTAGGATGGTGCTTAGTGATAGATCTTTGCAAGCAGAAGCATATTTCTTTTGGTAATAAGACTGGAGTCTCTTTTTTTTCCTTTGATCTTCATAAAAAATTAAGAACATGATGAATCAGTGTTGCATAAATTAAATTATATGGTGGTAAGTACCATTAAGCAAACTGTATTCCAATGTTTTTTCTACGTGCTTGTGAAAATTAGACTCTAGCTTAGGTCCTTTTTAATTATTTTAGATGTTTATATAAGTCATATCTGGAAAGTATAGAAGTCCCACAAGACTTGTGTGGTG
>VYZV01002434.1:62981-75860 GCA_013401275.1 Pandion haliaetus | reverse complement strand
ATGAAACATTGCCAACTCCTGGCATTTGGAGTATGTGACTCAGGCTTTCAAATCACAAGGTTGGCTTAAAAACCTGTATGTTTTAAGAGGCATTTTTTTGGCCACAGCCCTCATAAAGCACCTCTTGAGAGATGTATAGCAGATCAGTGTATTGCTGGGTCTGTCCTATGCTCCTAGACTTCCCAAGGCTGCTCTTGCTCATTTTCCTATGTTTGAGGAACGGCCTTTCAAAGCAGCTCTCTGAATCCTGCTCCACTTCATCATTCCTTAAGGGAGTGGATCTTCATGGTCTGGCTGCATGTTACAAGATTGCCCAACGCTGTCTCCTTTGGCTCTGTGCCTCCTTGTGCCTTTCCTCTCTCAGAAGTCCTGCCTTACCATGCAGCCCTCTGGGGATGCATTTTGGCTAAATCACTTAGCATGGAGCTTGAAACATTTGCAAAATCTGTTTTCTCCAATTATTACAAGTAATCATGATAGACAGAAGCACTCTCATGCAATTCTCTACTTCAGTATCCTCAGCAGTCTTGAGCTTTCTCGGGGCTAAGGTCAGAGTCTGCTCCTGTGACTTGGATTCTTTTTTTTTCTGTGGGTGCAGTCTGAGTCATGAAGCAAGCCTGTGGACCGTATCTACTTTCTTGTTTAAACTTCCTTTAAATTAGCCTATGAGACTAATAGACTACACTTGATGTGATAGCCATGTGTCCAGCATGCTTATTAAATGGCAGAGATGGTTAAGCAGACAGTGTCCTGATGAACTAGCACTTACCTGGAACTCACACCAGAAAACTTGACTGGCCCTGTATGTCAGTGGATTTACTAACTAACAGATGATCTGTTTCAACTGACTGGCAAATCTTGGGGTGTGCTTGTATAAACAGCTCCAGTTGGGCTCAAGCCTGTATCATGCCTTATGTATCACACCTCTATACACATCTACTACTGTTGCATGCTGTGAGTTAGACTCACTTGCAGGTAAAGAAATAAGTGAATTTAAACAGCTGCTTAAAGGTACTGCAGTCGGAGTTCACTTTTCTCACTTCTCACTGGAAGTGCACAGAAGCATTTACTTGGTACAATGACAGAGAAGTGGTTTGGGAAGCTGACGGGCTGCCAGCTGAGCCCAGGGAGGCTGGACTGCACACATTCAGTGTGCACCATTTAGCATATTAGCAGGCATGTTGTGAATAGTTGGGAAGGGAGAGCAAAATCGCCGAACAGTAAAGCTGCATCCCAGTGCTGTCTGGTACCAACTGGAGGAAGTTCTATTATTAACATGATATGTTATATGTTATTGGCTACAAAAGCACACTTAAAAATGAGGTTAAAAATAAACCCATAGAAAATGAAAAGTATTAAGAACAATTTTAATGACCTTCCTAAAGACTTTGCTTTCTTCTATGTATTTCTTCTTTCTTTCTTGGAACTTGCTGAAGTCCATGGTTTTGTTCTTGGGCATTGTTGGTTGCTTTTTTTTTTTTTTGAATGGGTGAAAACTGCCTTAAAAATCTTTTCTTGTTTGCTGAAATATTTTATCTTGAGAGTATTTACAAACTCATGATCAGCAAATTGCCAGGGATTTCAATCAAGGACAAAAACTCCCACCAGTCAGCCTTTTCTGATAAAGAACTTTATCTGTACTTTAGCTTTCTCTTTTCCTGCTTAGATGACTCACTGCTCAGCTGAGTCATCTTCCAGCACGGCTGACTACCAGGCTTCATCTCCCATAGGACTCTACCCCTAAATCTCTTCACCAGCCACTTGGTTTAGCAGAGCTAGGACTTGCTTTGGTTACAAAGTTTCAATTTCTTTCTCTGAAATTGGAGTTTGCATGTGTTTTGTCACTTAAAATCTCATTCAGTGTTATAAGTCTATTTTAATGTTTACATGAACATAAAGCTGGCATTTTTTCATAGCTGAAGCTGGAAACCAAGCTAAGGGGGAAGACAGCAACATACTTCCTCACCATTCCCATCTACTCTCCCCTCCAACTGCAGAAATAAAGGCATGGGTGGGGAGAGGCAAACAAAACCCAGAAATTATTGTCCTGGATCTGGTCCTCTAGGGGACTGTAGCTGCTTTGTCATTAGTTTTATGAAAATGTAGTATGATTAATTGATATTGTAGGGAAACAGTCAGATTTCATCAACTGGTGGACTAGGACTATACAGTGTTTCTGTTAAGGCTATCATCTTTACCCTGCACCACTAAACGCTGCTAGTAAACTTCCAGTACCACACTGGGAAATGATATTCAACTAAACGTGGGCCAAATAACTTGATGGTGACATTCAGCATAACCTTGAGATAAATAGCAGGATGTGCAGCACTTTGCTCACAGTCTGTTTCACAAACTGCAGAACAAGTTACTCCTGTCTTTTTAGTAGAGACAAGTGGTAAGTGGCCTTATTTTAAAATATTTAAGGATTTAAAATCAAAGAACAGTTGAGGGAGTGATAAGTAGTGACCTGAATCTTTGAACTGAAATTTGAACTTAAGTTCTTTTGAAACTTTTCCACACATCCCCTAACCCTTCCCCCCTTTTGGTTTTTTTTTCCTTTCCAAGGACTGGCAGGGGCAGAGGGAAAGCAGCACAACCTTGAGGACAATTTCGTGAACTCAGTCAAACTTCGGAGGACTGTTTTTGCTATTGTTGCTGTTTGGTTTTATTATCTGAGCACTCAGATAATTGAGAACTGTCACAAAGCTCAGATGTGGATCCAAACCCTCCCATAGTTTTAGACTAGTAAGATAGATACTAGACTGTCTGTGGTGCCCTTCTTAAGCTGAATATGTTACCTACTTCATTTTTCTTCTACAAGACACCTTGCAAGGTGTTTCTTTCACTGGCCTCTGATTTAGGGAAGTAGGTGTTGTACTAAAAGGTTGTTAGCTTTATAACAAACTCAGCAAAACTGTTGTGAAAAAAACCATAAATACATGGCAGCAGTGCTGCCAAAGTATTGACATATGTAATATGCCCAGATTGGGCTTCTCAGTCAATCTGTCTGGTGTTTGTTTACCAGTTGTGGACTTAATTTGTATTCTGCAACAAACACCTTCATTTCAGTAGGCTGCTGATGATCTAAGGCTGGCTGTTAACTTTGGGACAGCCCATTGATAACTGTGAGAAAGGAAACCCATAGCTAGCTGAAAAGGAGAAGCTTGTTAACATACCAAGAAATGAGAGTTGGCTCTGAAAGCTGCATAGCTGAAATCTTCTAATGCAGGAGAGTAGTAGATTTTATTTTCATCAAGACGTATACCTCTGGGAAAAATACATTCTCTTGGGCCTTGCTCCTCTCCTGGCTGGGCACTATTTCAGGATCGTGACATTGTAAATGAGCATGAAGTGTACACTACTTGAGTGGTATAGAACAGCTTTTTACATAATAAGGACCAGGTGTATAATTACTTTTTTCTTTACTGGGCACAGAAGGTACTACTAGTTATAAGAAATGAAGGTCCTCCTTCCTTGAAATCAGTGGTAAAAATCTTGCTTGACTTTCAGGGGGATTAAGGTGTTGCCTCTTGTTTGAGAATATCCCCAAGAAAAGACCAGTGCTTGACTATCTCTCCCTCTTCTGATACTACAATCTGGCATGCATGTCATGGAAGATCTGGATGCAACTGAACCTCTTCTTGTTTCTCGCAACAATGCATCTTCCTTCCAACAAAGCTCTGGTCTTGGTTTGATGTCACTCTGAATTCTCGCTAATGCTATGTGCTAACATACACAACAGGATAGAAAACGAATATTGTAATATGACAGGATGAATTTTCTGTGGGTTCAATACCACAGAGTCCTGTAGAGTCAGACAGCTTAGAAAAATGTAGAACACCCTTAGTTTGAAACAGTTCAACAGAAATGTATGCTTTCTGTTCCTCTGCTCCCCCAGAAATCCATCCATCTTTTGCTGCTTTAGACAGACTTCGACAGACTTCAACAGTTTTGTACTCTACTTAAAAACACCCATGTTTGGCCTTTTGCTATTTACACTTCAGCTATTTCAGGACATTGCCTTTACTTATGAGTTCTTCACTTAGCCTTCTTATTCAAGTAACTTTTCTTGTAGAGCTCCTTGTTCCTGGGTTTCTAACTTCAAGGCACATGTATATGTGACAATGGCAAGTTGAATGTGATTTACCGATACCTTAATTTGCTTTGAAATAATTTGAAACAGTGTCTTGACAGTCTTTGCTATTGATGCCATTAATAGGATCATAGTTCTACATACAACTCATGTAATGATGTATCTAGTAATTCTTGTATAGTTTCAGAAGTCAGAAAAATTGTTCTTCTCTATAACTGTTGGGTGGGTTGGTTTGAGTTTTTCTTCAATTTGCAGTATAACCTCCCACTGAAATGCTGTTGAACCTAAATCCTTTTGTAAAACAGAAGTTGACTTTCTATTTTAGGGAAACAGTCACACAGAGGTTTTTCAGTTGCTGGAAGTAGAGGATGGCTTAATTATTCATCAAGACAGTCATTTGTCACTCAAGTTCCTGTTTTCTTGGCATCTAAGAGAAAACATATAGACCACATTAAAGGATATATCTTTATTTTTTTTCTCTACTAGGGCTGTGCGGAATTAAAATCATATACTGGAAAGTTGTGGAGAAAGATCTTGCCCTGAGAAATGTTCACAAAGAGCAGTTACTAAGCTATGCTGGTTCCTGGGATGCAAACACCTTTGCATGTGGCCTCATCCTTGGGAACTGCACGGGTCAGTGAACACTTGTGAGATGTCTTTTGCTGGTATCTCGGACAACCTCACAGTGGAAAACCCTGTTGACAGTTAACAGTTCTTCTGAGCCCAGGACGCTGCATAATTTTACACTCCCAACTTGCTACTGAATCAGGTTGTACACAGAACATTCAACTAGACATTGATAAGCTGTGAGTAACTCCCCACAGTGCTGGATGTCACAGCGACTTTGGGGCTTGGCAGGGCTCCTGGCACCTGAGCCTCTCCATCTGGCTGCTCCTGAACACTTTGCGTTGTTGTTTGTGGATCTGCCCATGAAGTGCCACAATAAAAGCCCCTTAGAGAGAATGGATAATATTGCAATATGATCAAGCTAAGCCACAAAACCCAAGTGCGCAAATATGTTTTATGAACAAAATAGATTCTAATGTCTCTAAAGTACCACACCAAACCCTCTTTGGGCAACCACTCCTTTTTTGTGCATGGATTTTTTGATGTGATAAATCCTGACAGCTCTTGCAGAGCCATTATAGCCTAGTACAAAAACAAATGCTTTTATTACAAAGAATCATGGCACCAAAAGACTTGTGATGGCTTTCTATTAAATATGGTTGTGGCACATGTAGTTTAAAAGTATGACATTTCCTCTGAAACTGCTCTAGCACATATATACAAGCCACTGTCCTAAATGTGGTTATGCAGTCAAGACATTTTTCCCCTTAGTAGTGCAGTCTGCATTCTATGAAAAAAATAGTTGGTACTTAGAGCCAGGCTTTTCAAAGTCTCTTTCAATTTTGAAACTTAAAGTATTGTGAGATGCTTTAGCATGCATTATACCTGTTTTACAGTTAAGAAAGCTGAGGTACAAACTGAATGATTTGTCTGAGATCATAGAATATGTCAGTGGTAAATCTAGGAAAAGAGTAATGGTGTTAATACCTGTTGTTTCATAGCTCACTTTAATGCACGTTCTCCTGTGTTGCTGTGTCTAGAGGTTAAAGTGCAGAAAATGCTTGTTCAGTTCAGAGATGCAGGACTACAGAAGCAGCATTTAAAACTAAGGTGTTTTCACTATTCTGTTCTGATTCTGTACTGATGTCAAGCCAAATTGGTTGGTTACTTTTTGGGGGGGGGAGGAAGCAGGGGGAATCTCGAGTAAAATGTTGAGGTCAGTCAATAGACACACAATTGAGGCTGTTTGGAAATAGGAAAACGGAAAAGTTGAAACAACTAATCCTTTTGTGTAGCACTGCAAATAGAGCTCTCGTGAGCTGAGAAAGGATTATGGAGTGGGGGAAGGGAGGAGAGCAGCGTTTCACAAAGTAGCTAGTACAGCAGTGTTTCAGCAGAAGATGATTTTGGGGAGTAGCTGCTTGATAAAGTGCTGTTTCACTAGCACCATGAAACAGAACACTTGCAAACTAGGTGTTCCCATCTGTGTTGTCTCTGCTCCATTTGCAGACCACTGTTGCTGTCTGTCCTACATGCCAGCTGCTTTCAGTGCAGCACTTGGCAGGGGATATATTCATTAGAAAGATTCAATCTCCTACAGTAATCAAAACGGTTTGATCGCTGCCGCTGCCCCCTCCCCCCTTTTATTTTTTGAGATCTTTTGCTTACTCTTAAATGTAGGTCACTGGTTTTGGCAAACTTGGACACATTTTTTGTAACTTAAAAAGTCTGTGCAGCTTCCTCACCAGGCTGCACTGAGTTCACTTGAGTGCATGGAGGAATCAGAGGGTCCAGCAGACCTGAGGAGGGGCAGGAGGGAGTCTCATGGTGTGGCAAACCTGACGGCAGTGTGGATGGTGTTCCAGCTGGCCTGCTGCTGCTGAAGGCAACTTAGAGCAGCTGAAATGCTCTTCTGTGCTTTTCTGCTTGTGTCAAGAAATTGAGAGATTTCTATTGTGTTTTACATACCTGACAGTTTGTGCGCTCAGGACTGAGTGCTGCTGTGTTAGTGCTACGTTCACATACACAGGTTTGCAGCAATAAATCTCCTTGTGCATGTATGCACTTGATGCTGACTTTATGCCTGAGATAAGCGCTATGCATGAGAATGGGAGCTGTCTCTTGCTGAATTTCCTGGTCTTTGTGTAATTAAATTATTGTCCATGATACTGTATTAGCTGTGGCAGGCAGGCACGCATAGCCTTGACTGCATAAGGATCTCTGGTCAGGTCACTGCATATTGTAGAGTGTGGGTCTCCAGGCTACCTACGCCATCAGGATGTAGGTTTTTCTGGCGGTACAGAAAAGAAACTGGTTTAGTAGGTTGGGATCATGCCACTAAGCTGGTGCTGAAAAGGCCCCTTGTTGTTTTTCCTCCCTCCCAAAAGGGTTACACTTTTCTAATTTAAATCTTTTCTAATTTAAAATTAATTACTTGTCTAGATTATTTTCCATCTTTTAGATCAGACTTTAGCAAAAGAATACCATGGGTTTTTTTCTGTTAGAAGAATGGTTTCATGCTCACACCACAAGAATGGGATACAAGTAGAGATGGGTAGGCATGCGCTGCCTATACAAGTTATACTATATAGCTTTTCAGGAGCCCCGCTATCCCCCTGGGCGGTTGTTTAGCAGTACCTGTGTCAGCTGCCAGCTTAGATGTACTTGTAAACCCAGGAATATTCCAGAAGAATTTGCATAATTCTTGTAAAGCTCCAGAAGGCATGTTTTTGGGATATTAACTGGCAGATAGCTTTTTACCAGAAACCATGACTACTAACCAGTTTGTGATACAAATTCAGAAAATACCTCCTTCCAAAAGACTTTTTGAAAGCTCATCCAAAAGATTGCTTGTTGCAGAAGGGTTTTATTACCCGTTCCAAGATTATCAAACACGTTGGGTTCCAGGAGGTAATTTCTGTTCTTCACTTCAACTGCACTTTTAGCTATAACATTCTTTTAGGGTCTGACATGAAAGGTGGGTTTCTGCTTTACGGAGCATATGTAATGTGTGAGGGCACAGCCACAGTAGTGATAGCCTTTGGCAGTTAAAACCCAAAATATACTTAGAACGTTTGTTTGGCTTGCTTGTACGCTATATACAATAGCTTTCTCAGCGTATATAACCTGAAGGGGCTTTCCTACATCATGCTGGCTACTGTCTTGATTTGGAAGGAATAGAAACATCAACATGCCTTCTAATTTCCTCTGCTCTGGTTTTGTTTAATATAATTAGCTTACTAAGCCGTAAAAGACAGTCAAGGTCATTAGCAGCAGCTCCATTCTTTGTCTTGACATGTTAGCTATCCACTTTTCCTTCAAACTTCTCCTTAAAACTCCAGTTCATTTTTAAAGTTTAGCAACTATAGGAACACGTTCAAATTTGTGTTTCTCTTCCTGATTTCTGCATTGTGCTCCTTTTGAGTTCAGAGAGGCTCAGGTGGGAGCTACTTCTCTGCAAGATATTATTCTCTTGGAGACCCGTGATACTGTTCCTGGTGTGTAGAGAGGAAAATACAGGGTAGGTTTTTAAAAGAGCTCAGAGGAATGGGAGCAATTGGCTCCAACTCCTAGAGCCTCACTGAATGAGGTGAATGAATAATTAGGTAATGGCAATATATGAGAAACACCTGGAAATGAACACCTGTGTGATTTGACCCTCTGTTATGTCAAACAGAATTTGTCAAACAAGGGTGAGATTAGTTTGTAATTTATATGAAAGTAAGCACCGCTGGGCCCAGACTTGGCTCCCTGGCAATTTGATCACAGGAGTAACCAGGTTTTCTCTACCTGATTTCCCTCGCTGATACCTGCAACTGCACCCAACTTTTGGGTGGAAGGATTTTGTTTCCAAGCAGTTTTCTCTTTCTGCATATACTTTTCATTGCTTTTTCCTTTCACAAGCAAAAAGTACCTGAAAGATTAGAGAAAAAGTACCAGTTAGGGCTTGTCAAATACTTCTTCCATTCTGTCAGATGTTTTATGAACTGAGCTATCTACGTAACTGAATTAATTTTCATTCTAAACACAGCAGTTGTATTTATCTGGGAAATACTGTGGTTAAAAATGACTCATGTATACCTTACAGAACTATTCCACAATAAACATTTATTTTGCATATAAGCTAAATCCTAAAGGCAAAGTTTTTCAGCTCCACTTCAGTGTCTGGCTGGAATTTCAGACAGATTGTCTATTTCAAAATCAAAACAAACCATTTGAGGCCTCTACATTTTTAGAATACTTCTTTCTTGATAACAACCACCTTGTATGGAGTCTCTGGACTCTTTGGCATCATCTGTTCTGTGTAAGGTAGAAATTTAACATCTCAAAGTCGATTTATTTATTTTCTTTTTTTCAAACCAAATAGTAGTAGAAACTTTTGCATCTTTGATCTATATTATAAACATTTTCTGAAGAATGCCATATTTATGTAATTAAACTGAGAAGTTCCTTGGATTGTATATTAGGGGACAAATGGATACATTATATACCTTTTCTTATATTTTTAAGGAAGTCTGCATAGTGCTGTCTGTATGCTGTAAATGAAAGAATGCCTCCTTGTTTCTTTGATAGAACTTAAGTGCAAGTACACTACACAATTCCTCAGGAAAAAAAAATATGTAAAAAAGTCTAAATTGGAAGCTTGGGGTGTGGTGTTTTTTGAAACTGATTTAAATTGATGCATAGCAGTATTACAGTTGTCACAAGTAAAATCTGAACGTGGTTATCTTGCTTCATTACTCACCCCTGATAGAGAAGTCCAGAGTGCCTATAGCTATATATTTATGCATGCCTTTTTTTTTTTTTTAGAGTCCAAGACTTTTATTCTATATTAGATTTTATTCAATATTATGAAAACATATATTGTCTTGCATTGAAAACTGTGGTGACTGTTGTTAATTTCCTGCTATTATCTATACAAAACACTGATTTTACAAGTAATGGTCATTTTGTACATGTAGGAAACACAACTAGGCTTTTAAGTAACTATCTTCTTACTTGCTTTTTCCTCATGACAAATTTAGTGCAGATTTACAGCACTGTTTTACTGACTGATAAAAGCAAATGTTTTCCTAGGAATTGTATCTTTTCCTGTCCTTGCAGCTGCCCTCCTTGTTGTTTAGTCTCTTTTGACAAATTAAGGTAACACTTCAGCTTCATTAGACAAATGATACAATCTGCAAAGCTCCAGAGTTAGAGCCGTGTGCAACTGTGCTGAACTTCTGCAGTACCTTTCATCTAGAACAAGGTCAAGGCTAGGATTTCTGCAAGAGCTTTAACATGATGCTTAAGAAGGCTTTTCCAAAAACTGATGGGAATCTCCCTAGGAATTGCAATGTGAGTGAGGAAGAGGCAGGCTGGAAATAATATAAATAGGTGTCCATACATACGCTTACTTAGCTAATGGTTAAACAAAGAAAATTGATGAGTAAGAAAGCATACAGATGTAATTTGCTGTTGATATTTAAGGCATAAATGCAGAAATAGTGACAGTGTAATAGAAATCTGAAGGTCCTTTGACCACGTTTCCTGTAGTCTTTTAAAGTTGCCTCCTTCTCTTGCAAAAGCTGAGAGGAGCACTGCTGTTGTGAAGGAACTGCTGATGAAGCTGAAGGAAGGCGTTCCATGGTGAGAGGGCTGTTCTCTACCCTTGGCGTGGGCAGTGTCTGGTTGATCTCTGCAGGGCTGCCTTAAGCACTAGAAGCGCAGCGCTTTCTTCTGCAGATATAGTTGACATGTCGGTGAATCTTTTGCAAGGAAAAGATCAGAGTGACTGACTATTCACCTATTCCTAATGCATGTTGTGTGCAGCAATGGATGTGAGCTCCTAGGCCATAACATGGACTCTTGCAATGCCTTCTTGCTATTATTACAGTTAATTTTTCCCTGTGAATTATGTAGGGAGATGTAACTGAGATTTTTCCTGCTATCGTACATCTTTTTTTATTGGAACAGTTTTCATGTTTTAACTTTTTCCATCAAAAAGTAAATACTTTACTGGAGTATCTGGATAAAACTGCTTTTCAGACTCCCCAGACATCCTCTAATTTTATTCCAGTAGTAGCAAGAGGAAGTATTCTCTTTTTCTTCACAGGTTTGCAGAACGCAGGTATCAGGCAGATATATGATAATGAGTTTCAGTAGTCTGACTCCAACATTGCTGATAGTTTGGTACAATTAAGTCAGGTCTAATCTTAAAATAGGCCTAAATCCTGAATAAATATAGCATTAAGGTTGCAATGAGTAATTCCTGCTTTTCAAAAACAGTAATTGAATGCACAAATATTAAAGTCAAACCACATGGGGGGCCAGTACATAGGATTTCTAATCTACTTAACAGGATCATTTTATATGGCTGGATTCAATTAAAAAGATAAATACATTTGGTTTTCTCAGTGGAGAACCTGTACATGCTTCGTATTCAATCTAACTCATTGGATATAATTTTAAGCATTCACTGTGGCAGTGATTTGAATTCTTTTTAACCCTCCCAAAAGTGAATTTGTTGCATTAATAAGGGCTCTGGAAGATCTGGCAAATCTTGCTGAGGCAGTTTGACATTTCTCTTTCTAGGTGTCTGCCCTCCTCGTTCTTTCCATTCTCTGGCAGGGCGGAAGGGAAATGTGTATTCCTGTCTCCCTTCTCCAGTCCTGAGGCTGCCGCACTCGCTTAAACTGCACGTGAAGGGCTGGGAAGGTGGGGTTAGTGATGTCCTAGAGAGCAGCTGCTGCAAGGCCCTCAAGAGATCATCTGTCAGTGCCCAGAAACTCATAGGGAATATTTGCTTGTAATGACCTGTCTCTAAGAAATGGCACTTTGGTTAGATTTGAGTAAAGGAGGTAGTAAGATGATCCCCCAAATCTCTCATACAGAATTAGGCTGTAGGTTATTTGTCTGATCTGGGTTGATGCTCTGCCCTAAACTGGAAACTTGTTTGCAAAGTTTCCATATGATTACCCATTCAGCTATAATGTATGAGTAGAGTGAGACCATGCAAAGAAGTCATCCAGGACTGCAAATACGAAGGCATTGAGGAACTATTAAACATGATGGTATGATACTCTGGTTTATTACCTTATTTTCTATCAGCATAGAAAAAACTGGCCAGAAAAGTTTGCTGTGAATCTCAGCTTCAATTTTGTGCCTGGTTTATAAAGGTCATTGTGCCCAAGGCTCCTTATTTTCCACTTAATCAGCTACCACTTCCATGGCCCAGTTGCATTTCAGCAAACATCCCTTCAGTGTAACGTGACACACCCAGTGAATTTGCACAATGTGTGCTTGAAGGAAGCCCTGATCTTTTTACATCTGAGGACAATGATTCAAGTGTTTAAAATTATCTGAATGTTCTGCATATCAATTCAGCATTGTTGTTATGCCTGGGCCTTTCTAAATGTGAAATTAGTAGATTTAGGACCCAGAGCTACCCTGGAGTGTCCCCATAGATAGAGTGTAGGTCACAATAACATGAGACAACCTAATTACCATAGCTATTGAAGGGAGTGAATGCACAGTAGGCACTGGATTATGAATGCTCAGTTCCAAGGAATCCATTCCCTAAATGGTTGCTGCTGGGTCCTTTGCAGGCATGTAGGGTTTTTTTATCTGTTTAGTCGCAAATTTGTTGTACAACGATGGTGACAATATTATTACTTAAAAGTTATCTGCAGAGCTGTGAAAGATTCATCAGCAAATACAAAATGTATTTATGCAAATGCCTAATTCTTTTTTTCTTTTTCATGCTGAGACTGGGGGGGGGAAGCTGCTGATTCCAGTTTGGATTGTTATGCATGTGACTCCTGTGTCCCTTTTATATTTGTTTTTCTGTATGACACTGCAGATGTGGGGATGGTCCCAATCAGAAGCCCAGCAAAACTTGAGGAGCTCAGATTTTAACTGTAGAGCTGAAGATTTTTTTTTTAAATTTTTTTTTTTTAATTTTTTTTTTTTTTTTTTTGTAGTGGTAGTAGCCACCACGCTATCTCCATCACTGAGATCCTGCTTCAAGCTGGGGGACAACCACCTTTCTGTCTTCAAAAGGGGTACCAGGTTCAGTTAGAGAACTGGAGTTCAATATAGTTGCGCTCTAGAAATGTTGTTGTGTTCTGTGTTTGTGGTCTATATCACTCATTTCTGAAACTGGGCATATTACTCTCCAGTGGTAACTGATGTTGCAGTGCTCGTTTTTCTCTTTATTTTAAAGTTTAAAAATTTAGAAA
>VYZV01002434.1:39773-62633 GCA_013401275.1 Pandion haliaetus | reverse complement strand
TCCCCCCACGCCCCCACCCCGTGGCTCACATAGGACTGAGCTGGGCAGGGCTGGTGGTAAACTCTATGAAAAACTTGATCTTGAAAACTTTCATCTTAAATTGGTTTGGTTGCAGAAGTGACTGAGACAAGGAGCTGGAAACACTAATTTTATTTTGTTGTCTACCACTTTGCCCCTTTCAAATACTATGCTGAAATAGTTACCTAGAGATTGGTGTAAGCACCTGCATTTTTTTGGGTCACAAAGTAGCACAGCCCTGAACGACAGAATTTGGTTCCAAATATCACAGTTCACGGTTGTGCCTGGGTTCATTTCTATAGCAGGGCAAGGACAGTCTACCTACAGGTACCAGATGGAAACTGTTTCCACCCTGTATTTAGTGTACAGTTTAGGGGCAGGAGTTATGCACAGAAGTTAAGTGAATTGGGAGTGTCACACTTCTGCTAGCTCCCCAAATACTTTTTATGGCAAAGCTTAGGGAATTTTCAAGGATGGCTTCTACCAACTCTAAAGGAATTGACCTAGGAAAAATATCTGTGGATTGATTGTTTTGTTGTTGGTTTTTTTTTAAATTATTTTGCTTTTAGAAAACCACATCCTAGTAAATTAAAGAATCTACTCTTCAAGCTGTGAAAAGATTCTTTTCAGTGCTGTTTTTTTAAATAATCTGATTTATTAGTTAGTAGTATTTGAACTTCTAGTATTAATCTTCATTTTGGTGAGGGGACAGTCTTCAGATTTGTGATTTTGCTACAGTAAGAATTTTTTAAGAATATAGTAAGAATATTTAAGAATACCATCCACAGGTATAGTAACGCTGTAGAGGTGGTATATCTTCAATATATACAGGTGCTTAAATATGCAGACAGATACAAAGTACATTTTACAAAGTGCCTCAGTGTTTGGGCGTCTGACTTTTGATTTTAAGTTTAGCTTGTTTTCAGTGGTAATTAAGCTCTTTCCCTGTTTCAGTCCCAAAGAAAATCTTCAAAGAACATATCTCCCTATTTAGATGCAAAAGGATCCTTGAAAATACAATTTTTTCTAAGGACCCATCTTCACAAGGAAGTGAGCTGTTGCTGATGGTATGTTTAACCATCTGTCTCCTTGAACTGATTTTTAAATGTAGCTTCACAGGTTGTGGCAAGAGTACTAGAAATAGTTTTGTTCCATTAGAAAAAGTTCCCCACACCAACTACACTTTAAGTTTCACATCTATGTGACAAAAATGCCAATCTCTCAAACTAGGTCTTAGGGGGGGAAAAAAAAAATACTTTCAGGACTTCAAGGAGTATTTATTTATTTCTGAGGCTGCTGAGCGACAGTAACTGCATCTGGTTTGTAAGGCTGGGAGGATATCGGGGGGCAGGGAATGCAGTAGGAATATTTACATCTTGAAGGCACCACTTTAGGTCCTGCCTGGGGCAGGCAGTGGTGCCCCTGTATCAGTGGGCAAGGGCCTGAGCTGGGTTTCTGTGGGCTCTGGAAAACAAGATGGGCCACCCCCTGCTCAGCCCCAGCCCTTGGGACAAAGCTGTGATTATTTGATGGAGATTTAATGGCGCATTATGAAATGAAAGTTGCAGAGGCCTGCATAGCTATAGTCTTTGCTTTCACTGAGTGTTAACCACGGGGTGAGTAATTGAATGCTCATCCATGTGTGATCATCTGTGCTGCCACAAGCTCATTATCAGCATTAGCCTGCTGAAGTCACCCAAGTTTCTATAATGGTGCTGTATGTGGCCACCGCAAGAAGTGCTGCTGTCTTTGTCCCTGTCCCAAGATGCCAGCCAGCATAGCTGTTGGAAAATCTCAATTTATAGAACTATTACAATTTCTTTCTGTGCTAAGTAAAGCTATGTGCTAGAATCCAAGCTCTGTCAAGAAATTTGCATGCTTGCATGGCTAAGTGGCTGCCTGCTGGTCAGATGCTGTGGCTCTATTTTATTTTATTTTAGTATGGGGAATGGGTGCAGCTGGATAAGCATTGCATACAGTGAGACTATAGAGAAAGAGCAGAGGAATAAAAAGCAGAGTACTTCAGGTGAGGTCTCAGGTCCATGAAAAGGTGGTACCTGGGGGCTTCATGGTGTATTATGACACCAGTAGGTACCTGGTTATTCCATTTCTGCTGCATTTTCTCCAGGTTTTTCCCTGAGGGCTCCAAGGGCTATGCATCTGCTTTGCCACATGGTACTAGCAAAGGTGTGCAAATGGGTGAGCACGCCTAGTATCAACAGTGCAAAATAAGGATGTGGTAAGGTGTAGGGCTGCAATGGGGAGAGGCAGCCTTTCCCACCTCTGTGAGGACAGGTTGTGCAGCAGGTGCCCTTGGGAGTTAAGAAAAACTGACGTTTTCCATCATGTTCTTGATCTCTACAAAAACCAGTCATATCTGCTAATGCACCACTCTGGGAGGTCAGTGATTTCTGAGAAGAGATCAACCGACCCGCTTCTCTGAGCAGTTTCTCGAATGTCCCCATTGCATCACCCCTCGATACCGTGTTGGAGATCCCACGACATGGTTCCTGCATCACAAGTTTCCTGCCAGTGGCATTGTGCTCTTGTGGCCCAAGCCACTTCTTTAAGAGGCTATTCAGATCTCCTGGAAGGACCCATAAACATATCCTGCTAAATGCAGTGGTGGGGGAGGAGGGAGTGACTTCACAGTTGGAATGTGATTTGGAAATTCAAGACATGTCCCCTTCTGCTGTCCAGTGGAGCGCTAGCTGCTGAAAGTGGATTGATCAGCATCAAAGGTGAATGAGAGGATGGAGAAGACAGACCAACTTTTTTTACATCTTTACATGTTTATTTGGAGAGGAGGGGAAAACAAATGTTAGCAATTATTTTGGGCAGTTTTTCTGGGTAAATGACAAAGCATTTTGGTATGCAGGAAACAACTGCTTCCCCTCTAGAGTTTTTGGGCACTTGAAAGGAAACAAGGCAACTCCAAACCTCTAAAGAGTGAAACAATTACAAAGACTGATTATTCTCCCTGTAAAGCTTTTTAAGAGTTTCTCGTGTATCAAATGAAGTGATGATTCTTCTACATCCCGGTAATACCATTGTGTTTGGTTTGCAATAGTTTACCTCCACGTGGCAGTGGACTGCACTGGAATTTTATAAAATACATATCTGCTAATGACATTATATGTGGAATATTACATGTAATTCAGTCCCCAAAATATCTAATAAGGGGGCAAAATACTAAAGAATGTTTATTGCAGGGTTCATGAGGAGACTTGAAACTCTGCTTATGCTGCATAAAATGGGGAAATGTCATCAGTTTTCAGAATGTCATTTTTTCTGTTTTACAAACAATAGAGCCTTTTCCCCTAAATCTTTATTATGTTGTTGCGTTTGGTTATTTGTCTGCTGGTTTACAAGGAGCTGTGCCTTAGCTGCATGTTTAGTGCCTATCTAATATGGTTATGTGCATGTTCTTGCAGCCAGACTGCTGTGTCCATGCAAACCCTTCCTGACCTCAGAGGTGGTCTGTGCAAACTGAGGGAAGAGGTCTGTTGTCTTGTGCTTTGCAAGTCAACAGGTCAGGGACTTCTGTAATGCAGAAAGCTGGGTCAGCGAGTATCAGATATGAAGTTATGTTTATTGAGTAGGACTGGAGGACAGACAGATGCAAAAACCTAAGGGGTGTGTTAGCGGGTAAGGTACTGCTGTGCAACTGCAATTCCCTTCGTGTGTTACACGATGGCTTGAACAGCAACAAAAGTCACTTTGTTAAATCTTCAGACTGCCTAATCCCACGTCTTGCTGTGGCCACAACACTGAGTTTGCTAAATCAGCAGGAACTGTATGCCTGGATGGGGGAGCTCCAGCACTGGAATTGGGGGTTGGATGGATGGCCAGAAATACACCCATTCAGAGGCAGAGTTTGGGCTTTTAAAGAGGTCGAGCAGAGGCATTTGGTTTCACTCCTGTATTTATTAATAGCTGGCTGGTGCTGTGCAGTGCAGTTTGCCAGTCCATCCCAGGGCTGGCAGGGATTGCCTGTGTGCCTTTCCCACCTGTCAGTGTGGCAGCTGTGGGGTCCCAGCTAGAGCACCCAATTCCTGTGGGTTCTGCCCCCCCAGCTGGCATAGCTCGGGGTGTCATAAAGGAGCAGTTCCTCTGTTCAGAACAGACTGCTGTCACTTCTTAGCCACAAGCAGGGCTCCCAGCAGTGGGAAAGGGGAATTGAGAAATAGCAGCTCTTAATTGGCTTTGACTTTTTCAGACATCAAGGCTGCTCAGTCTTGTCTGCACTGCTCTCCTTTTCTCTCATGCCCTGCTCCCCACCCCGACTTTGCAGACCGAAAAGTCGGCCTTTGAACTGGTTCCTGTCGCACTGCCATCCTCCTGCCTCCCAGTGCTCAGGGATACATAGCAAACAGCCATGGTGCTGACAGCCCCTGAGGTGCCTCTCTCATGTCTTGTGCTAGGACTAGAGCAGAGCACCAGGTGTTTTGTTTTTCACATGCATTGCTCTCATTTGGGAGGAGAGGTATACACTGGGCACCCTGACCCAAAGGCACAGGGTTGGGAAGGCCAGCAACATGCTGCTGGTGGGTACGTGCTGCTGGTGCTGGGGTGAACGCTGAGAGAAATTTGGTGCTGCCTGAGGAGTACAGTTATCTAGGGGCTTTTGTACTTGCAGCAATGCAGAGCTGGTCCCTGCTCTCCTGGGTCCAGTGCACTCGGGGGTAAGAGGTGTTCAGCAGCTGCAGGAGGATCCCCAGCCTGTCTGCCATCTCAGAGAGGCACAGATGAGGAGGATACCTTCAATTACACCAGTCAGAAGTGAAAAACACCTAGTAATTACGAAAGTGAGAGGGGGGAAAAGCAAGAGCTGGGGGTCCCTTTTAGGAAGGGGTATTTGTATGGGAGGATGCAGAGCAGCTGCGGGGAAGAGGTTTCTCATGTAAGATAGGGCATGGATTGGTCGAGGCTGTAAATAGGAGGAGTGGAAACACCTGAAAACCTTGTTGTCTTCTCAGTTTGCTCTGAGAAAAGGACAGTGTGGGAACCTGCCACTGCCTGCGATTAAGGGGCTATGGCTGTAAATGGATGCTGACTATGAAGCGCGGAGAGGAGGGGCAGCTGCATGTTACTTCCCTTCTCTCCTGAGTGCCAACGGGTGTCATGACTTTGTTTTTCACCCATCCTGCTTAATGTATTTCACGGGTTGTGTTAGCCAAGCCTGGAGAGTGTTCTTTTTTCAAGAATACTTATGCACAGAAAGTCTGAGGTGGTCTATGCATGTTTATGGACTGGTGGGCTGTTGGTGTGTTTTGTTTAACTTACATTTGTGATTTTCAGTGTTTTAAATATTAAGAGTCTAAGAATAAACAGAATGGAAATTAGCTCCAATTGCATTAAAATTTGCTTCTGGAGGGGAAAAAAGATGTATAATTTAAACGAAATTTTGACCCAGCAAATACCTAAAACTTCCTGAGAAATCACTGTGCTGTGACCAGGGAATCTGGGCCTGCCACTGGTATGTCTGACATTGAAATACAGACTAAGATTAAAATAAATATTTTAGACTTTCTCCATATGTCCTAAGGACAATTTTTTAAAGCCTTTTCATGCTGCTACTTGAGCCATTCAGTAACAAAGTCCCTGTGTACTGTCCTTTGCCAGAGGTGATCTTTGTCAGAGGCTTCCAGCTAAATTTTTTGTGTGCTCCATACCATTGTGCATGCCAGATAAGAAATCATCCCATTCAACCTGAGGAATTTTGTGAAATAAGTCATGAAGGGAAAAAAAAACCCAACCCTGAAACGTTCTATCGAAAACCATGAAAAGGGTTTTGGGTCTGGGATCATGGGTATCTCCTGGTATGTGTTGCTGAGATCTGAGGGCTGTGACAAACTCCAATAAATAATTTCAGTTTACTTTTCCATACTTTACTAGCACAGAATAGATATGTTCTCAAACAAAAGTGTAGCATAGCAACTTCTTGTTCAAACTGGAAATTATAGGGAAAGTGGCTTGAAAGTTGTACCATAATGGATTTCTTTTCAAAGTAAACTGTAGAGCTCTCCTTTTCAAATTGTGCTTTGGTGAAGTTTCCTTCAGGTTTGCTCTTCTCTACGTTTAATTTACTTAGTTTCTTTTTAAATTACGTCACTGAAATACCATATCCATCACAAGAGTACTGCACGTTCTTCACACATTTTCATTCAAAACCTGCTACTATTTCTATAAAACAAATGGGGGTGAGCTCATAATAATACTGAAACAAATCTTGCTTCCTATTAATTCTTTTCTCATGGGTTATATGATGTGGTTTAGAAATGAGATGCATCATGACAGTTCATTTTTCTGCTCGGCATATGAAATTCAAAGCTTACGAAAGTGCCTAAAAGCTAACCTCACAGGGTAGAAATATTGTAGAACTAGAGCTATGTGTATCACCCTGAAACAGGGTCTTTAGTTTCATTCTTCTGTGTAGACTTGTCCAAGGTTAAATAGAAGATGAAAGCAATATTAGGCCATATGTAAAGATGGTAAAATTTGCCAAGTACGTGCAACTACCACCTAAAAAGCTGATTCATCAGAATAGTGAGGAGGAAAGGAGGACAAGATACAAAAGAAAACCTATCATCCCGGAAAGAACAGGGCTGTGGATGCAAAACTGTCTATGCATTTTAATACGGCCATAAGCAAAGCTCTGGTATGTCAAATACAATAGAAAGAATACTGCTGCTTGCTAGGAGACAAAGTGGGGTTTGTTCTTCTTTTGAGTAAGTTGTGTTTCTGTATGTTATTTGGGGGACGAAAAAAATCTTTCTCGGCATGTTGCAGTCTCCTTTGCTGGAGGAAGGCTGGAGCAGAGCAGGGGGTGGCTTCTACCGTGCCACCAGAGTCACCAAGCAGGTGACCCAGAAGCTTCTACCTGCTGTATCTCCTAGATGAAATGTCCCAGGGTTTTTAGTTCCCTTCTAGTGTCTATCTCATCAGCCCTGCTGCGGGGCAGGGTGTTATACAGTATTTGGGCTAGTGAGAGTGCTGCATGGACAGATCCATTGCTCTTGATCTAACCTAGATATCCCAGCACAACCCTGCGCTGGGCAGGAGAGACGTATTTGTGCAGGTAAATGTCTGCCACAGTTTGTCATTGAAATATGCAGGTATCAGGCTGAAATTGACCTGGTATGACTAAAATTTTATCATAGCTTAATACTAGACTAATTTTTATTGTTATTGTTGCTAAATAATGATGGTCATACATAGATCTGAGCCCTACAGGCTAAAATCAGTTTTAATTTACATTTTTATTATTTCAGAACGCTTGTATTTATAAGAAGTTGTTAGGGTTTGTTAAGCAATGGTGTGACAGGTTGATCTTTCATGATGGTTTCGAGGATGGATTCCAGGGGAGAAATCATGCCTTCATTGGAAAGCTAACTCAAGGAAGTGGAAAGCTTCAGTCTAAGGGTCAGTTTTGGACTTCCTAACCTGTGAGGGAAAACTTAGTATAATTTTAAACATTTAATTTCAGAAATAACTTGTAAAATACTCCTGGGAGACTTGCATTTGGCTAAATGGCAAAAATTATGGCCTAAAAGGCAAAAATAGAAATGAATACAAACTTGAGAAATTGCAGGAGTTGCTCACATGCAGGCTGATCACAGGCAATGGCTTTCAAGATAAGGCTTTAGGGCATGTTAGAAAAAGACAATGTATCACTTCAAAAATCACCTCAAAGGAATCATTGGCTACAACTGAATGCTTCGCAAGTTGAAACAAAGGACTTAATTTCTTATTTCTGTTGCTTATATAAAAGCTGAAATAATATTTAGACCTAATTCACAGCAGTCAAAATAGCGTGTAAGCCTATACTTTGCAGTTCAATTTTATGACACTTGAAAACTTTAATTTCTGCCTTGCAGAATTATAAAAAGGTTTTATTTGTTATAGCTTTTGTTCTAGCTGCAGGTGAAATAATGGCCCTTAGACTAAGAGCAAGGGTGAGATGTAATTTCTGAAAAGGTTCTTATTTTACAGTGGCATTTGGGGTGTTCATCGTATTTCTGTGTGTTCAGGATAGAAAAGTAAGGAAACAACAAACCAGGATCACTTACTTTTCACAGTAGAAGTTTTTCTGTATAATATATTACTTCCTAGCTTTGCCTTCCAAGTGCAAGATAGACACTTTTAAAAGCTCTTCAAATGCATTATTGTAACTTTCAAATGTAGTTGTGGAAACCAAAGGACAATCATTCAGACACTATTCTAGAGAGATCAGTTGACAAAAATGCAAAAATGTTGTACTCCTGTAAATCCAAAATCAGTCAGACAACAGAAGACAGTAGGGTCAAATTAGAGAGGCAGAAGGATGAATTGGGTTCTGATCATGGAGTTGTTCCATAGTGGATAAGTAGAGGCATCTGTTTTAATCCTCAAATAATGTGCCATCACTAACAGGTTAACATTTGAGGGGGTTTCATTGTAATGCCTGTTTGGAATGACAGTCATTGTGATACAATTTTATGCTACGTTTTCAGAGGCATAAGTATCTGCAGGTGCAACTGGGCAGTGAAGAACCAGGACCTCTTTCATCCTTGGGTGATAAGCATACATGTTTGCTGCACTCTTCTGCTCTGAAAAGGAGCCTGCAGAGTTCAAATATCAACAGGCCAGTGCACTGCTCTGTTCAGAGGGGGTCATTCTGAGCCTTGCTTGTGTCTAAAGAGCAATGATACAAAATAAAGTTTAATGATGGAAAATCATAAAGATAAATGATGGAAAATAAAGATAAAAATAAAAAAAGATAAATATACATATGTGGGTGGGCAAAAGTGGCATAAACCAAAGTCCCAACTGAAAGGGCTTCAAAGCCCTAATTTCTGGTTTTCTGCTCATCACCCCAGCCACAGGCTGCATCCCCCAGTTGCAGGGTGGCAGTTGCCCAACAAGAACCAGAAAAGGTGACAACAGAGTGGCAGTGTTGTGCTGGTGGGGGTGTCCACATGTGGTGACGCAAAGCACCCACTTTGCGTGGTTTTGCACCAGATGCTTGTGTTTTGGGAAAGAACAGGGGGCGGGAAGAGAGATGCAGCTGTATGTTTTCTGCGTTAATGTGTATGCCACTCAAAAGATATGATGGACACTGGGCAGGAGCTGAGATTGTGTCCACATCATTCGCATGTCAAACTATTTCTCCGAAAAGGGTGTTTTGGACTATGTTGTCTGGAAGTCAGTTGTCAGGCATCCACAGGCCTTGTTTGAGAGCTCTGCAGATCTCATTTTGAACATGTTTGTTTTAAATAAGAAAGTGAGTAAATTCCTATATTTAGCAGCTGACTAGGCCCTCTGTTTTCCATGTATTTATTCATATGCCTAATTATACTCCAATGATTACTTCCTCTACAATTATTGGAAGTACTCATGTAATAAAGTTAGCATATGTACATCTTCAGGAGTAGGGCTTAAATATTACTAAATTGTTTATTTCTCTTCCCAACTGTTTCCTCATTATTCAAGCTAAATAACATGAATGAGTAGAAAAATATAAAGTAGTCAAGAAATTAAGCTTTATAACAAGAATCACACCAGCTACTGTTTTATAGAGGAGGAAAAGGAAGGCAGGGCGGGGGGGGGGAGGGGAGGAAGAGGAGGAGAAGGGAAACTTAGCTGCTGATCCAAAACCCTACCACCATAGTGCTGTCACTGCCAGTGTCTCATTCTTTCCAAATGTGCCTTTTCTGATTTTGACAAATGCAAATCTTGAAACAGGTTTTAGAAAAACATGGTGAATGTATTTTCCCCTTAAAGAAATCTTATTTTTTTAAGAAGTTTTAGAACTGCAGTTTTCAGGAAAATAAACCATTTGTAGAAACTAGTGCAAAAAAAAGATTTTTAAAGTACTTTCTGTTGCCTATGTCCTAGCTCATCTTTCTTGTTATTCCTTAGAAACGTATAAGCATCCTCTTTGTTTAGATCTGAAAAACCTGTTCTGCTTTTATTTCCACTAGTAGTTTGTGGAGAAATCTTCAGTTTTTCTCCAGTTAAAAACTACATTTCTGAGCTACAGGTTTTAAAATAAAGGGGTTTATACCTTTGAACAATGAACTTCCATTCTGCATAACGTATTTTTGAGTGCTATAAAGTTTAAAAGGGTCAAATATGCAGTGTGTGGAAAAGCAGTAAGTTGCAAGTAAGTGGAAATGTGCTGCTTAAAGTACAGATTCATTCTGTTGGATGCAGTTTCTGAATGTTATGGATAATGATGAAATGCTGTGTTGGTTATTATGTATTAGAATGAGAAGTATGTTGGCTAGATAACACCACAGTGCAACTTAAGCGGTTAAGTGCCATCCTTTTTGGTGCAAGGGAAATATCTGCCGAGTCTCAGAAAAAGCACAGAGCGCTACCTGTTTTATGCAGAGATTAACAATCTGTCCTTAGAACCCCCTTCTATTGTGGTGACAGAGGTTGATCCATTGGAAGGTTATTGCTCAACCAGGAGTCTGCAATCATCTACACAGTTTGTAAGTATGATAATATGGAACTGTCAAGAATTTTATAGCTATGAATGTGCATTCATATAAATAACACCTGAGGATATATCTCTGTAATGAAGGCATGTGGAGACAAGGCACACAAATATTTAGGTGTTGGCTTACTGTAGTCATGCAGCTTCTTTAACACGAAAGAGCCACATGTCTTTTCATAAAAATATTTTAGAAGTGCTTTTCTTCTGAGGTCCTGTGTGAATAACAAGTACACAGGGGTAGCCCGTGTTCTTATCATGAAATAGGAGATGAGAAGGCAGTAGCACTGAGCTATGAAAAACTATGGAGAATTCAGAAAATTGGTTTTGCTTGACAAATTACTCCTTTTTACTGATGTCATTGCTGGAAGATGAGCAGGGGCCCAAGGAAATTAAAGGGATTTTCATGGATTCCCGCTTTCTAAGAGGATTTTGAGGCTGCCAGTTGAATTGCAACGAGGCAGTTGCTACCAACAGCCTGCTTTAAAAGAGTAGGTGCATTTGGCATTATTTATACTAAGGAGACTACAGCCTGGCTGGTAATTCAGTGGATGAGGGGAGAAGGAGATATTTGTAACCTTCTGAAGGGCAGACATGACTTCTGGGTTCGTGAGCTTCTTCAGTTCCTGAGGCCACAAATTGATAAGGCTGGGGATAAGGAACAGATAGCAGCCTGCTGTTTTTAGGCTCTGGTTTGGCAATTGCACATGTTGAAACAGCACATAAATGCGTAATTATCAACATGGAAGTAAAGATTCTGTGTGTGTGTGTGTGTGTTCATCCTGTTTGCTTAGTGCATCATCGGTTGATTCAGTATTTTCTTAATTGTGAGTTTTGTATGGATTTGCTGTTCTTGAGATTTGAAGGAGTGCATGTATGAAATTGCTGAACTCCCCCAAAGCGGAGTTTTGACTGTCATTTATCATCATGGTACCAGAGGAATAAAGGGGAGCATGTTTGAGAACAGTTTGAAATAAGGTGCTTGGGAGAATTACAGAAACTAAGCTGAATTCTAAGCCAGGAACATGACAGGAATTGTAATGAGCACACTATTAGCAGGTACATGGAAAATACAGGGTTTGCAAAGGGACAGCATGCCTCTTGGAATTCTTTCAAGCAGGCAACAAGCCTGTAGATAAAAAGATGAGTCAGTTGTCACAACCTCCTTGGGTTTTTAAGTTGCTTTGAGACCTTGAGAACTTAAACTGGTATGCAATAAAGAGAAGATCCTTTTGTAGATTAAGAGGTGGCTGAAGAAAAGGAAGAAAATGGGAGGAACACATATATTTCACAGAGAGAGATCCCAGAGGGATGTGTGTTTAAAGACTTAAGAAGAGATATGTGAGTATTAGGGAGATAGCGTTTGCTGCCTCTATAAAATTATTTTTTGGTCAAAACTAAAGCTGGCTTTAAAGAAAAGTTTTGCTATATAAATGACTGAGAAATAAAATAGCAAGACTAAGGTCCATACTGTACAAAGCAATACGCTTGAACTGAAAAATGGATCCTGAATTAATTTGTTCCATTCAGGATCTTGGTCTTCCTGTGGTAAGTTTCCTGTCATCTCAGTGTTTAGTAGCGGTCAAAAAGGGAATTAGAAAATTAGGAATTATGAATGGAATACCATATGAAACAGAGCGTATAATGATGCTACAGCTGTAAGTGGATGTCTTTGCTGCATCTTGAACGTTGTGTGGTGTTCCGACAATTCTGTCTCAAAAGGCATATAGTAAAATGACAAAAGTACAAAGAATGCCTGAAGTGTTTAGAAACATATAATGATTTCTATTTGAGATATGAATTGGACAAGGAGTCTTCTGTGTGAAAACAGATGATTGAAGTGGCGTATGACAGAAGTTTATAAAATCATGAATAAGATGACTAAGGAATGTTCATTCACTTATGATCATATAATACAGTGGGCACACAGTGAAGTTACTGGGCAGGGGAGTTTGAAGCAGAAAGTCCATTTTCACACAGTGCACAATTTAATTGCATTTCTTGTTTCCACAGCTGCTGTAGAGGCCAATAATATAATTATAAATATAAATTAGATTATATACATTAGAAACTGTCAATAAACACAGTGGTCTGAATGAACCCATGGACAAACTTAAGTCCGTAATCTCCAGGGTACCAACTGGAAAGTGTAAGAGAAGGAGCACTCTATTACACACTCTTTCAGGTGACTACTACTGGCAACTGTTAGGCAGGATATTGGGCTTCTGAACATTTTTTCTGAGTCAGTATGTCTGTTATTTCATAAAATTAAAATGATAATGTTACAATTGTTGGTGAAGGAGGGGAGTTGCAGTGGGTGAAACTCTGCCAGGGTCCTATTGAGACTTTTCCTCAGTATTGGTCTATTAAGAAAAGTGAGTATTTGCCCTGTCCCTCCAATAAATCACAGCTCTAACTTTGAAATTCACAGATTGCAAGATTTGGAGAAGGCCAAGAGTCCACCTGTGAGTCCCTAAAACATCGCAGTGCCTCCTGCCGTTTCACATCTGGAGCTGTGTTGCCAATGCAGCTACGTTGCTATTAATGAGACCTTCCCAGCTGTGGCTACCTCTTGAACACCTCCACACTGGGAAAATCCCTGCAGAGGGTGATTTGTGGTAAAGGTCATGCAGTCTCTCTCTTTTTTGGGTTAATCAAGAAACCTTCTTTTATTTTCTTCACAGGGCATGCCCTCTCTTTCTCAGTGGATCTTGATCTTTGGGATAAAAATAAAGAATGGTGCAACAGAGATTGCTAACATCTTCCCTCTCTTGTGAATTGATTGTGGAGGATGTTTGTGGGCATATGTTCTAGTCTTGATTTACTAATCACAGAAAAAAATCATACTGCAGCTTTGCTGAAACTTGTCTTGCATGATACTAAAAGCTGCTGTTGACTTACTAATAATAATGAAAAAAAGAAAGATCTGGCTAGGTATTAACCTCATGCTAACCAGAGTAAAACATTCCTTGTACTATGAACGGAAAGTCTTGTGTTCTGTGATGCCGGAATAATAAAGAGGCTTGATACTTAGATTATTTTATTTTGATTTTTTCCCTGACTCAGGGTGCCTTTAAAGTAAAAGTTTACAGATGTACTATGAGCGTTAGTGTGGGCCTGTGCAAGGCCAAGGTGTACGCATTGTGCAGGAATAAAGATTATTCAGATGTTCCAGAAAGGATGAGGAAGTGTTGGATAAAGAAAAATGCCAGGAAATGTGGCAAGAGCTGCGGTAGCCTTGTCAGAGCTGCTGTTTGTCTGCAGAGTGCAGTCCCATACTGTTTGGGGCACACCAGCAACCTGCAGCTGACTGTGTTCCCATGCCCCTTAGGAAAACACACCTTTGGCCAGCAGAGCAACAAAAAGCTTCTGAGGGATTCACAGAGGGCAGGTTTGTGGTAGGGTGGAGATACTTAACATGACGTAGCTTGAGGTACTGTAATGCAGGCCCACAGTGGCATCTGTAAAGATAGATATATATTGCCATGGTCAGACTGTTTTTTAGGTACGCAAGTTATTTTAATACATTGTGTAATGTTATCCACAAAAGATGAAAGGACTCGGGTACTCTACAAATCAAGTGTGTGTTAAAATAACTCTTCCAGTGGACTGTGGCACGCTGCTCTCTTTTCTCCTTTGTACCACAAACAGCAACAGACTACATGTACATAGGGAGCAAGACACCATAGTTGAAAGTAGCAGATCACTTTGTGATGATGTACATGCAACAAGAATTACGAAATAACAGAATGAA
The DNA here is from genome assembly GCA_013401275.1 of Pandion haliaetus. NCBI lineage: Eukaryota > Metazoa > Chordata > Aves > Accipitriformes > Pandionidae > Pandion > Pandion haliaetus. The sequence goes on along the minus strand of VYZV01002434.1, from coordinate 48,378 downwards.
TACATTGAAACTATGCAGCATTCCCTATCATAAACTTTAGCAAAAAGGTGCTGTTCAAATTGAAGTAAATCACAAATATGTCTTCTATTACAATGAAAACAGAATTGGAATAAGGCTATGCATGCAGCAATACTACGCACGTACAAGATATTTAGCGACAAGAGGTAGAACTGCTGCTAAGCAGTATGGCAATTTGATATTAAGACCACATAATACTATAGGACTATTATTTCAAATGTACTTCAAATTTTATTATCTACAATAGAGTATTTTTATGTTCCTACTTCACCACAATGTTTTGTCTTCTAGATAGGGCCAGTCTGTTACCTAAGCATCTAGGGAAGCCTTCTTAATTGACTTAAATATTAATTGCTGTGCTTTATCCATACTTGTGCTTCCGCATGCAGGCTATGGTTAATGGTTACACATATCTGCAAATTGACTACCTCCTGTAATAGCTTCTTTTTCTGATTGTTGAGTGATGCAAACTTTCCCCCTAAGATTGATAGCCTGATTCTTCTCTCTCAAAGCAGCTGTCATTGTGGGATCCTGAGGCTGAAATAAACTTGGTGTGCAGCCTCAGGAACGCAGGATCCGAAGGGCATCTAGTCGCTGCGGACAGGCACAGGCTTGTACCATGACCTGATCCCACTGCATGGTGTTTGCTGGGCCATGTGTAGTTGGTCAGCAAGTGCTTGTAACATCTGTTGATTGTTGTTTATTGTCTGCAGAACACTCATCTGCTCAGATTTCTTTTCTAGCTGCTGCACACCTGGCATATCTGGTAGGTGTATTTCCACAAATACAGACAAATCTGTTCCTTCTCCCAGCAATGGTCATTCGGCTCCAGGGGTGACAATAAAGGGCTTGAAAACTGGCATGTCGAAGGTTGGAGTGGAACAGAGAGAACTCCTGGAGTCTTTAAATGTTATGTGAAAATTAAGTGATGAAGGGGAGCAGAAGGAATTTTTTGACACTGAACACTTACTCCCTGATAAGTACAGCTGCAACCCACACTGTACTGAAAAAATTCCCAGAGACAGAGAGTCAGCGTCATGAGAGACATTAGTACTTACCTACAATGAATGCTTTTTACTAACAGTGTGTTACTCAAGGGATTGGGACTGTCCGCCAAATGTACATTTGTTCTGGTATCCCAGCGCAGCAGCTGATAGCTGGGCAGAAGTGAACTTGTGAATTTTCAGATTTAAACGGGGCTTTTAGAACAAGGCAGAGGAGGAGCAAGAATCTGGAAAACAGATCTGGCAATGGGTTCTGCTGCAGCTTTCCTCTGTAATACTGGAGCACTCTCTTGTCCTTAAGCAGATCATCAATCTTTTCCACTTAGAAATGCAGATTATAATACTGCTGTACCTCACAGGGGAAGAATGAAAATGCTTTGAGATAGTCTGTTATGTTCTGCATGGAAAACACATCATTACTGTAGAATAACTGCATTTTATTTGATTAATGTTAAGAACAGATCCACAGTAAAATGGGTCAGTGTACCTTTATTTGCACTCAAGAAGCAAATAATCATGCCTTGATCTAACTGCCAATTAGGTTGCTGAATTGCTTAAAAGTGGACCTTGATCCTTGGAGATGCTGATTGACTTTAGAAAAAGTTAAGTAATAGGAACTGATGCATGCATTTCACTCAATGGGGTCAGAAATTCACAGAAGTTTACTTGCTTGTATGCTGGTAAACATACTGTTTGTCTGGTATGTACTAAAAACACACACCCACAAGTAAAGAAAGCAATATATGTGTGCTGCGCAAGAAATGATAGGAAAGGTACAGCACTAGTGAGAACTGAGAATACCTCTCCCTGACTGTATCATCTTGCCTTCCTCAGTTGTTCATATTCCCAGAAGTATGGAATGAGCTTGGATAGGTTTGGGGTGTTCTCTTTGAGGCTGCTGGAGTGAGAGACAAGTAAATAAACAAGGCAGAGAATGCCCAGCATATCCACACAAGGACTGTTAATTGTAGTTGAAGAAAAAATACATAGTTGTTATAACGTGTATTTTAGGATAGTTCCTCATCACATAAAATAAGACTGGGCTTATTTAAATGTGAATACTATATGAAAGTTCAAAACCTGATCTTTAGAACTCAGAAAGAAAATTTCTTCTGACAGAATTAATCTGGAGAGAATGACCAAGCAGGTGATGGTCTGAAAATAAACATTAGACTAGTTACAGTGTATAGAAATGTGGAAATGTGTGCCATAAATCCTTTACCAATTTATGATGTTATTTTAATAATTGTTTAAAACTCGGTGCCTTAAATCTTGATTGCCTACAAGTCATTTTGCCTTTTCCTAGGAAGGGCACTTGAAATTTAGGTGTATAGAAAGATGGGGAGAAAATAGTAAGAAAACTGAACACACAATGAATATAAAATTCAAAACTGCATTTGAAACCTTTCCAATACAATATAAAAACTTGCACTTTCATAATTAATGAATGACCTTTCCTTCCTTGCCCCAGATTTTAGTTGTTTGCGACAAATGAACAAAAGAACAAATCACTTGAAGTCAGCGAAGCCAACACAACAGCTTCCATAAAACCCTTTGCCAAACTGATTAGATTTGCAATTCAGTCACTAAGCCTTGCCTGGTCATGGCAGCATCATGCAATGAATCTTTTCATTGAATAAAACTGGAATTGTGGAGAAACTTAATTTTTTTTTTGTATGAATACTTCTGTAGTGCTTGTTTAAACATGAAATTGTTTCTGATTAACTCATGTGTGAGCAGTCTTATTCTGGAATAAAAAAAACCCCATCTTCTTCCTGTTAAGCTTAATGTACTTGTTTAATAATTAAACAGAAGCAGTTAGTTGGAAAATACTGCATATGTAGACAAGCCTCAATCTTCCTTTGGTGGATGCAAATGGGTTAGTGGTTGGATAAAGAAGTGGTATTTTTAAAAATTCTTCCTTGGACTTTCTTAATTTCTTACTTTGTTGGACTAAATGAGAAAGTGAAAGTATCTGATAGTTTTTGCATGTAAAATAACAGTACAGGTAGATTGGCATGAAGGTAGAAGAATCTTTTGTTTCTTTATAATAACTCCTGAGGCTCTAGCAACTAAAGGTTGCATTGCTCAGCAGGGAGCTTACAAGAGCTACAGTGTGTCCTCAGCCTCCAGGTACCTGCTGTTTGCATCTAGGCAAATCAGGGAGAGAGAACAACCTGATTTTCATTCAGGCAGTAACTCAAATCCTGAGTGGACTGGGCCTTTACAGACTTTATTTACCTTTTTTTTTTTACAGCCTTTGCAGAATTAACACTTTCATCATTGTTAGTGAGCACATTAGCAAATGAGACTTAATTTAAGAAAAGATTGGATTTGTTCATTATGGATTTAAAGGACTAAGATTAATTAAAACTATATATTGTCCAGAAAATAAATATTTTTAAATGGTCATCCAAACGAAGTAAAAAAGATGACCGTGGTGCTCAGTGCTACCTTGTCGAATTTGTTCTTCAGAAATCAGGTTGTTAATCTAAAGAGAAAAGTGAATGCATTTGTTAGATTTATTTTTATTTAAAAAAGAAAAGAGAAAAGACTTCTATTAGCAAAGAAAAGGTAAAGAAAGTAGAGGAAACATCTTTCTGAGGCTGCTGGCTTTATGCCTTAACCAGAGAAGCAGCGTCTGCTGGCTTTGTCTGTAGTGGTCTGAAAGCTATGTTTAAACATGTCTTAAACACAGGTCCTGTTGAATCAGTGGCAGGCACGGTTTGGTTGGCATGTGTGAATGAGGTGGCTGTAGTACCAAAGCTGTAAAATTGTTATAGACAGTGACTATCAAAAAACTTAAATCTGTTTTTTTAAAAAAAAAGGTCAGATTTCTTTGCATGGTTCTTGTCAGTCACTGGAAACCTTTGTGCAAACTGACTGGGCTTTACCTCCTCCGTGGAAGCCAAACAGCCAGCTGGCTGCCCTCACAGCTGGGTCGGATCCAGGACCCGATGTGGGCAGCAGGTGTAACAAATGTGGTAATGGGCAAGCAGCTGCTTCCACTAGTTTGTTGCAAGGGGAGTTGGGGTCTTAGCTATGCTGTACTGTTACAATAAGCTAGGTAGTGACCTAGAGACCAGGTTCTTCAAGTGACTAATTCCTGGTCTTGTGCTTTGCAGACTCTGTCCCAGGGCCAGGTCCTGTGTGTCCAGCACCCAGTGCAGCAATTCGAGGTAAGTGCTATCAAGGTTGTGTGGAGTTGTGCTTTGGGTCATGGCCAGAGATTCTTTAGTCAGAGTCTGCGTGAGCTAGGAGAACAAAAGTGTTTTGTCTTAAACAATGATTATTTTTGGCTCTTGATAGAGTTAAAGTATGTCCCATGAAGGTTCATCTTGCTTCCTGAGTTCCTAGGGAGAATCTCCAGGGAGGTCCTTTGAATATCTTGCTTGTAAGCCTTCTCTTCCTCCCTGGCTGTCTGCCAGCACCTACCCAAGAAATACCTTGCTTACTTTTATAATCTCCTCTGCTAGCCTATGAGCAACGGTTGGCTGCTTTGGCCCATATTGGCTGGAAGATGCACATATAGACAGACAGTGAGGGGGAGTTGGCTAGAACTGCCCAAAACTTTGCATCTGGTATCGGGTTATGTCTCTCTGCCCTGGTGACCAATGGTACAAGACAAGCAAGGTTTTACATGCAGAACAGTGTTGTAGATGAAGGAGCACGTGTGGTATAAATGAGTCTGGGATGCAGTTAGTGCTACAAGTTTCACCCGTGGTGTTGTAAGAGATTTGGGGATATATATGTCTGGCTGAGAGAGCCACAAAATGGGGCTGCAAAGGGGCCTATGATTTGTATAATGATGTTTAAGCTTAGGCTGCCCTTACTGGGGGAGAATCTTACATAGTGGTGTATGTAACTAGCGAATTAGTATACAGGCACGTGTTCAAAATGACTGAAGTTTTATGCCTTAGTTATCAGTAATTTTGAAGGAACGTCCTTAATTCCTTCCACAGCAATCCAAACTATGGGTGTTTAGTTCCCATTTGTCACCAGCATTTCTCTGATCTCTGCCTAGCTACACTCATAAAGTGCCTCCAAGTATGTTTACAAAGATGTTTACTCTCCAAACAGTTCAGGCTGGTCATTCTGAAACTACTTAAGGAATGTACCTGACAACTTGGGTGGAAAAATATTCTCTCGATGCAAAAGACTTAAAGAGCTGCTATGTAACAGTGGTCGCAGTGTTCACCAAAATTCTGAGTCTGGACTGAAATATTTCTTACAACTCATAGTTTTATTTGTGTAATACTTTGTATATTATATAGCAACATTAAGTTAAAACCCTGACATTAGATGTTAAAACCTCAGACTTACAGACTTTAAACCTGGAATATGTCAAATTCTAAACAATTTGTCTACAGAGGTAAAATATTTTTACTTTGCAAGCCAGTAAAGAATGGCAGAATGATGTCTGTAGTTGTTTTAGACATCAAAGAGAAAAAGAAAATTTATAAGAACATACCAACATCTTCATCTGGCACTGTAGTTAATCTGACTTAAATATAGCAGCAAGTAAAAAAGCTGCATCTTAGGAATCTTTCTGAAAAGATATTGAAGAAAGAGAGATTGAGGCACTCTTCATTCAGTTATAAATGATATAAATATGATGAGTGTCAGTTCTGTATAATTCAGAATACCAAGTATGTCAATATAACTATTTTAATGCTCTGGTTTCTAGACTGCTCAGAGCAAAAAGTTTTGCTTACATGGTGTTGAGCAGTTTGTCTCCCTTACCACTCTAAGCACCTTTATCTCCTGTGCTGCTGTTCGCTAGTCCTAATGTCATTGTTATCAGAGAACCAAGAACAGCCATAGAGGATATACTGGCAAAAATAGTCTGATAGCCTGGCTACATAAAAATTCAACTGTTTATTGTAGCTGTTTAGATGCATCTGTTCAATAAATGTAAATAACTTGGAGAACGTGCGGTTCTAAAAATGGTATATGTATTGCGTTCAGGAGAAACCACCCAGAAGGTTGATCCAGACTACTAACGCTTAAAACTAGGTTATGTTTCTGAACTGAAACAACTCTGTAGCTTTAGGACTTGCACAGTGAACAAACCTTTTTGGTCTGTATCTTTTTTTCATCTGGAATTATATCAATTATAAAATCAAGCCCTTTCTTTTTTAATGAAATGGGAAGGGGATGTTTACATATTTTGGCTTTTCAGGACCATTTGATGTGCTGCATTAAAGCTGCACAGCTGAGTATCTGCAAGTTGTGTATTTCTTTGCGTAGTATGTAGTATGTTTTGTTCATATAAAAGTTCAGAAATGTAAAGTATTGTGCCTTGCCTTCCTTCTAGTGAAAGCCTAAAATGTCTTGCCAAGCTCTAGCTTTTCCATCCCAACTCTTCTATTTTCCAGAAATTATTTTTTTCCTTTGTAATTAACTACACGATTGTATGGAGGAGGAAAGTATTGCTGGCAGAAAGGCTTGCTCAATATGTAGACACAGCAGGCAAACACCTTGTAGCCCTTTGGCCAAGTATCAACACACCATTAATAAGCAGACAGCTTGAAAATTCAGCAATAGCAGAGCATTTGTTATAAAAAAGAGAGACTGCTTCTATCTGGCCATTGCCTTTCTTAGAATCACTCTGTTATTATGCATAGCAGAGTGCTCATGTTTAATTGGTCATCATACCTAATCTTGGTCCCCCTTTATACAGGGATGGTACAAAAGAGGAATTCCTGAAGTACGTGTTAGTTATAGATAACCCACAGCATGTTTGTTTTGGAGGAAGAGCAAAGGAAGGAAACTGACATTTTTTGAAGAAAAAAAACTTGGTTTTTTTCTCTCCTCACATAGGTCAAATGAAAACAGTACAGAATTATGAGAGACCATCCAAGGTAATCCAAAGCTGTTTGCGTGCAGTTCTGCTCCACCCTGTACAATATGGTCTATTTTTGTTGTTCCTACTGCAGTCACTTGAGACAGGTTTTAATAGAACTGTGTCTTGGAATGCTCGTTACTGCATCTGGAGATGAGAAAACTTGTCTCCCCTCAGCAGCCTCGATGGATAACAACAAACAGGTACAACGTGCCCAGGCAGCACTGGTTAGAGGGAGGGAGAGGGAGAAGTCAGATGAACCTAACGTGTCAGTATCATACAGATGGCTCAGGATGAAAGTATTTCTGTGACTCCTTACACAAGTTATTGAGTAAAAGCATTACTTAAAAAGTAACTATAGTTACTATAGGAGTATGGTAAGCATGCAAGTTTAAATGGTCCCGAAGGGCAAACTGCTAAGACTTTGGTACAGACCTCAACGCTATGTTAAAAGACTTGTTTTCAAATCTTTACTAATTACTCTGAAATACGTGGATTGTAGTAAGCCTACTTGTAATCAGCCTGGGACCCTTTCCCCTTATGGGTCCTTCAGTGAAACCATAGGGCAGTGTTTATGCCAGTACAGTTTTCTGCTGCGGCAGTGACTGTGAAGTGATTGAACACTGGATTAAGACTTTGAATGAGTTGGGCATGAAGAGCAAGCAGGGAAAGACTCTATTAGCAATAAATATCTAGGAGCCTAATTTAACAAAATGTTTTGTTTCCCCATTAGGTACACATTTCTGGTGCGTTTTCTCTTCTCTTTTGATCGAGGGTGTTTTGGACTTGAGCCAAAGACTTGTCTGTACATGGAGTTATCCTAGAATAATTACTCTGGAAAAAGTAGCCTGGATTAACTCCATGGGAGCAGAGTATTGTTCCAGAAGGAGTTATTTGGAGTATCAACATATTTGAGTGCTCTGTCTCGATTGCTCTTTTCTCACTTTCTCTGGAATCTCTTGTGTGAGAAGAGAAGCTTTTCTCTTCGTATCCTGGATATCAGTAGAAAAGAAGAACAGAGTATTGTCATGCTGCTTGGCACTCGTGAGGTTTTAAAACCTTGCATCCGCGTCCCTAAACCAGAGCACTAAACCAAGACTGTTACAAATGGACCAAAACCTCTCTGTCTCTCTCTCTCAGGTGGATGAAGTGCATGAAGGTATGCTTGCAAGTACCCTTTTGGAGTTACGTGTGAAAGCACGAGATAAAATGATCTGGGATCCAAAACCACATATTGTTTTCAAACAATTAAAAGGTAGGGGTAAGAAATTCTCAGATCTGTTCAGAGATGGGAGATGCTGGAGGAGGCTCATGTGGTCTTGACTCTGTCCTCATGGGCTGTCTGAAGTCTGGAAAACAGAGATACATAGGCGCTGCTTTCCCTCCCTCCCCCGCCCCCCCGGATGTGTTGTTTGGGGAGCACAGACTTAATACGAGAAGCACCAGTATACTGGGGTCATGGTGTCCGTTTCAGCAAGGTGTTACGCACATGGTCAGTACTCTGACGTGCCGCTGAGCATCACCCAGACCGGTATCGGCTCTTACCGTGCCCCCCGGCACGGCTTCATTTTCAGTCGTGAAGAGCGAAGACAGCCGGGGTTGGGGGCGCGGGAGGCGGTGTCCCCCCGCGGGCCCCGGGAGGCGGCCTCGGCTGCCCGGCCGCGGGGACATTTTGTGCCGGGCTGTGCCCGCCGCCCCCGCGGCGGGGCGCGGGGCTCCTCGGCGGGGAGCCGTCGCT